>OU343162.1:123440463-123827963 GCA_910595825.1 Philhelius pedissequus
GATTGGAGTTGTCCTTTCCCTTTTTTGGGAGAGGGTGCACCACAGCTGTCTTCCACCGCACTGGATAATATGCATTATTCAGCGCGTTGTTAAACAGTGTGGTATAAATGTCAACTGCTTCTTGAGGCAAATGTCGTAGTACAACGTTGGATATACCATCGAGTCCTGCAGACTTCTTTTTCTTTAATGAATCGAAGATGAGCTGGAGCTCATTCTTCGAAATTAACAGGGGGCTGGGCCCATTTCGGTCGGCGATTATGGCGTTTGCCAAATCTTCATCATTAAACCTGGTAAAACCAAGGTTCTCAGATCGCCATTCGGTTATATCGTTCCGGAGCCATAAGTGATGAAGCAGAGCTCTGTTCTCCAGGTCATGATTCGGGCGAATGCTAGCATTCACCTTGTACACTTGCTGGAAAGCAGCCCCCACAGCCTCCACTCTCTCCTGCGGATCTTCGATTATATAGAGGTCATCGTCCAATACGGCATCCTCTGGGTCTATGCCTGCTGTCAGAAGTACGTCTCTGTTCTCTGTCGTCCTCTGGAGCTTAAGACACGGAAGATCGTTTTGATCCTTTCTTCTAAAAATCTTATTAATTTTTGGGAACATACTTGGGTCGCTGGAGTTAACGGCACGAATTTTATTGTCCCAGAACGAATTAATAGCCAATCTATAATTTTCTTTGATCAATTGGTTGATGTTTTTGATGGACGACTTCAGTGTCCTAATCTCCAGGTCTCGTGTATCAGTAAACCGCCTGTACAAGCGTTTTAGTCTTGTCAGTAGTCCACTTTTTTGTCTGTGAAGTGCGTCAATTGTCGCGTTACGGTACATGTCAGTTGCGTTACGTTCTTTGTATTTCGGTATTGTTCTGTTCATTGTTCGTAGAATCGTTTCGTCAATTTGTTCTAAGTATCTGTCGATTTCAGTATTTGTTAGGTTCCTGTCATTTGGTGGGGATATACCATTTGAACGTAATTCACTCAATAAGGCATTGGAGAAACGTGGCCAGCGCACCTTACTGTAATTGTAAGTATGCACAGGCACATACTCCTCCAACTCCATAAGCTGGTTCGGAAGTTGTATTACGGCTGCGAGTCCGCAGTGGTCACTGTCGTACTCGATCGTTCGTAAACAATTTCTTGGCCGTTGACCCACAGCGTCAGTAATTGTTAGTCTTGCGTCTTTAAGCAATAGATCCAGATAGGCACCGCTTCTTGGGAACGATGGCCTGTCTGTGGCTAGAAGATCGATGCGATACTCAAGGTTGTATCGACCCATCCAATTAAATAGATGGTTACCTCGAGGATTTTGTATTTGATTTCCCCAATCTGTGTGCTTGGCGTTTAAATCACCCGCCAATATATAGTAATTCTCTTCCGAGCTCAATCTTAAGCATTCAAAAAGCTTTTCAAGCTCTGTTATAAACTGCGTGGGCTGAGGTGTTTCCGGTGCATAGGCAGCGATCACATACATTCGCTTCCCCTGTTGGAGATGAATGCATATGATGCATGCCTCTAACGTCCGAAATTTTCGCACATCACTATTATATATTACCTTATGACTAATGCCTTTACGTATAAAGATTGCGACGCCTCCTCCTTGCGTGGAGTTGGGTCGGTCTCTTCTTACGATATTGTAATTGTTGTTAGTCAATTTATGTTTCTGGTTAAGCTTAGTTTCGCTAGCCATAAACACATCTGGACTTATGTCTTTAAGCAATTGGAATAAATTCGCTCTACGTTCGGTCCTAATCAATGAATTTACATTCACAGCTAGGATCTTAAAGGGCCTCTCCGGCAGCGCGCCCTTAACCTCTAAGTTGCGTTAAGCTCGGCAAAACAGAGTAGAGATAATCCACCCAAGTCGCCTGCTCCCTGATCTGGTTTTGGAGGCCGTTCAACTGGCCCTGGATGGCCAGTAGAACGCCCATAATATCCGCCTGTGCCGCCGGCGCCTTAGGCACGGGGGCCTGTTGGGCGACCTTTGGTGTAGGCTGTACCGTGCTTCCCCTTCCTGACGCCATTTGGGCGTAAGAAATTTGGGGGTTGACGGACGTTGTTGTAGGAGGGCGCACTGTTGGACGCTTTTCTACCACTGTTTGCTTTGCTGCTTTATTGTTTTTTATAAGCTGAAACGTCGGGCATCCCCGATAATTAGCGGGGTGTCCGGCGCCTCGGCAGAGTACACATTTAAGCTGGGTCCTATCTTCGACCCGTTCTTTTCCTAACTTGCATTCATCTGCATTGTGGTTCTCTCCACACTTAACGCAGCGTGACTGCATTTCGCAGTTTGCTGCGGCGTGGCCGAACCTTTGGCAGCGCATGCATTGAAGCATGTCGCCGCGCCTTTTTAATTTGTCCCAAGTTACAACCTGGCAGTTGAGGACGGATATACTCCTCAAACTATCCAGTTTGCTGCTGGGTGAAAGTTGAACGAGGAAGAAGGGAAGACTCCGCTTCTCCCGCCTAGCTCTAACTGTAGCGAACGGCTTGACCCCGATAAAGTCGAGATCGTCATTCGCTTTTTGGCGGAGTTCATTTAAGAGCACCTGTGGTTCCGTGTAGGAATCTATGCCCTTCAAAAGGACCGTTTGAAATTTTTCGGTTTTAGGGGTGAAACTAAAGAATTCGGTAGTAGTTTCTTTCAGCAACTCTTTAATTTTTTTGTGCTGTTCCAGTGTGAAGCACTGGATAGCATGCCTATCGTTATTTAATCTTTTAATAGTAAAATTTTGACCTATGGTCAACTTACATAGATTTATGGTATCCTGTAACTCCATTTTATAAGTATTAATGGGTGGCACCTTTTCTTTTTTCATGATCGGCGGCTGTGGCTGCTGCTGCTGAGACTGATTTTTCTGCGGCTGTTGATTCTGCTGCTTTTGAATCTGCTGCTGCTGTTTTTCTTGCGGTTGTTTCTGGACTTGTGTCTGCTGCTGTTGCTGTTGTTGTTGTTGTTTTTGCCGTTGTTGTTTTGGCTGCTGCTGTGGCTGTTGTTTTTGTATTTGTTCTTTTTTCTGTTGTTGTTCTTTTTCTTCGAGTTCTTTTAGTTGCCTCGCTCGGCGCGCTTCTTGGCTGGCCTTAACTTTACTTTTTATCTTTTCTATTTCTGCCTCCAAAGCATCAATTTGGGCGAACATTCTTTGTTCGTCCTCCTCAGATGACGCCTCTGATGTGGAGAGGTTCACGAAGGCAGTACTATCGCCCGTCGTGAAGTGCCCTTCTCCTTCTTCAGACATATATGCTATACCCTCTTCGGGTGAAGTGTCTAACTCGGTTTGTCTTGCTGCCTCTGACGTCTCGTCTATATCGGACGTATGCACCCCAGCTGGCAGCTTTGCTGAGGTGGCCGTGGATCTCCTTTTTACCAAATTTGGTGCGCACTTGATCCTCTTTCTGCGCTTTTGATTAGCATCGGATGATGTTGCCGTTGTTGTTATTGCTGTTGATGTTGTTGCTGCAGAATCACTGCTTGTAGTTGGAACATCTTTCGATGTTCCCTCAGCTGATGCCATCGCTGGCCTCATTGGCCCTAGGACACCTTTCGATGCCCCGGTGCTTAAACTCCTCCTCCTTTGCTCGTTTTCCCAACCAATAAAGTTAACTACTTCACGGTTGTGAAAAAAAGCTGATAAAGTTCTGATGCCCTCCTGGGAATCGAACTGGCGACCCTCGGATTCTCGGTCGGCCACTCTATCACTGTGCTACTGCACCACTTGTGAAATTTTGATTTAATTTAGAACTTAAGCTCACACACGAATTTTAATTGGAAAAACTGGGAAGCCGAAAACGTCTTAACACTTCCACAGTACGAGATCGACTGTAATGTAGTGTATATGGATGTGCACATGTACTCGTATATATATGATTTCTATTTTCGGAATTTGTGAAATCACAAAAGCATTTTCACAAATTTACAAAATTAGAAAACAAATTTATATGAAAACGGCACCAAAATAGCTGTCACAAGAAAAGGTCACAAAAATGTGATTATCACATGCGACAGTCACCTTACGCAGCCTAAATTTATTTTTTGTGACTGTCAACTATCACAAATCACCTTAGCCGATTCCACCCCAGTTCATTAATAGAGGGAAAGGATAACTTTTGGTAATTGGTTTCTTGGAATAAAATGGTTATTTTTGGTACCTCTTGCAGTACCATTTTTTTGGTTTTCGATTTTCTGGGAAACGATTAATTTGTTTTTTAAATTTCTTTTGCACAAAAGCTCTTAAAAAGTTTAAATACTATTGGATGCCAAAATTCTTCAATTTTTTTTTTGGAAATTAAAAAAAAAACTTTTTTTTTAAACTCAAAATTTCCATAACGACTCAATGTATATTTTCAAAACTTCGTATTTGGTAGTTTTTCGACATTATCTTAAATAGTTAAAAAAAACATTTTCCTAAAATAAAAAACAACGGTACCTCCCATACAAATGGTAAAAAAACCGTTAAGAAAAAAATGTATTTCTCGCGAAAACGGTTCCAAGAATTTTTATAAAAAAATTTGTGTATTTTTAAATTAGTACAGTTCACTTTCAATATAAAAATATTTGTTTTTCGTTTTTATTAAACGGTACTTCCAATAGAACCACTTTTCATGTTTTCGACTTTCTCAATATTGGATGAACCGATTTAAATAATTTTTTTATACAAATGCTCCCTAAAATTGTTAAGAAAACTGCATACAAAAATTTTCAAAAAAAAAGGTTTTTTAAAACAAAAGTAATTTATTAAAAAAACCGCTCCAACGATTTTTGAATTTTTTGTTTTGATATATTCTTATTTTTCCATGAATTCAAATTACATATTTGTTTTCCCTCAAACTATAACGACTAAGCAATAAAAAAAACATTATATTATGTGTATTATCCATTTATTTCTACCTTATTATTATTCCCTTTTTATGTATTTTTGCGTACGTCACTGAATACTACGAATACAATGTAGGGCATACATATAAGTGTCTTTAAAAATGACATGAATCCTATTTAGGTATGCATATTGCACGTAAATTATTAAGTTATATGCATATAGCTATCTACCAATCTACATACTTCGTTTTCATTATCATAAGTACATTATTTCTCTCTTAACTTAAGGACTATTCATATGAGAGCGAATAACTACGGAGGAATAAACGAATAAATTCCATTTAAAACAATTTACCAACCTAAATTCTTCACAAATTCTAAACAAAATTGTCGAAATATAATTTATATTAATGTTTACAATAGAAAAAAATTAAGAAATAATTTCATGTAAATCTTTAATAAACATTTTCAAAAATACACTTTTACGTTGACGTTTAAAAAATGGCAAAAATTGTTGTTCAAAGCGTTCCCGTACTTTTGTGAAACTTTGTTGCACTCTGAGAGATTTTTACAAAAATGTGAAGACTGTCATCTTTGCAAGAGTGGGGGTAATAATCTCTCAGTGCGCAACAAATTTTTACAAAAGTACGGGAACCGTTTGAATAACAATTTTTGTCATTTTTTAAACGTCATCACAAAAGTCTATTCTTGAAAATGTTTATTAAGTATTTACGTGAAATTATTTCTTAAAATAACCAATAACCCCTCCTGGGGGTAAGCCTTGATGTGGCGGAGGGGCTTACGGTGACTACTACTGTGAAACCTAGAGCTATGCGATCGCTGAACTTGATTCTGCAGTAGGGCCACCCATGGTCGACAGGTCGACCCCCCCACCGAAGGAGTGTTTCCCACCAAGGCACTCCCAACAGATTTGATGGTAGCGGAAGAATTCTCGCGATAGAATCAACGGTAGTGTCACTAGTTCCAGTCAGGTTGAATTAATTGGTGAACACCTTGTATAGACTTCTCAGAAGTAATCAGAGACAGGATAATAAGGAGCTGTAAGTCCAGACTCTCGTCCTTGGAGTTATGAAAGGACCTGGCCCTCCAGGGGGGGGGGGGGCTCCTGCCGCTGGGGTAACTACACGACGTAGGAGTATCTAGATAGCTTTGAAACAACTACAAGCCTCGGATATGGATGATCCAAATGTTGATGACCCTGGCAAACGAAATACTGACAACGAATTTCGAATCTGCACGTGGAATGTCCGGACCTTAAACAGGCCACGTGCAGCCGAGCAATTAGTGGATACCCTGGATAAGTACAAAGCTGATATAGCAGCACTCCAGGAAATGCGATGGGATGGAGAGGGCATGCGAAAAATGAAATCCTGTGATATTTACTTTGGTAAGTGCTACCGGGAAAGGAGACAGCGGTTATTTGGGTGCGGCTTTGTGGTAAGAGGCAAACTTAGACAAGAAGTTATGTATTTTTAATACGTCAGCGCCTTGTCACAATCCGCATCAGGGCGAAATTTAAAAACATTTCGCTGATCTGTGTCCACGCCCCAACAGAGGAGAAAGATGACTCGATCAAAGAGGAATTCTACGAACTTCTCGAAAAGACGTACGATAAGTGCCCGAAGTACGACGTTAAGACTGTTCTTGGCGACTTTAACGCCCAGATCGGAAAGGAGGGTATCTTTGGTTCGACGGTCGGGCGACACAGCCTGCACGACGAAACTTCTGAAAACGGGCTTAAGCTGATCGACTTTGCGGCGGGGAGAAATATCACAATAGCAAGCACTCGATTCCCCCATCTCAATATACACAAGGGAACTTGGAAGTCTCCAGATCAAGGCACTGTTAACCAAATTGATTATGTTGCGATAGAAGCCAGGCATGCATTCAGTATCCTGGATGTCCGAACTTTCCGAGAGGCCAACATAGACTCGGATCATTACCTGGTAGTATCTAGAGTCGGGATGCGGATATCCTTGGCGCCTCAGCGAAGAGAGGATATTAGGAGAAAGTTCAACGTCGGTAAACTTTTATCACCAGAGACTTCCACAACTTTTGCCGACCGCGTCGCCCTCAATCTCTCAGAAAACGCACCAGCAGCACCAACTATAGACGAATAGTAGAATCATTGCCAGCTGGCCATTAGAAGTGCCGCCTCTGATGTGCTGGGTTTCAATCGACAACCAAAACGAAACCTCTGGTTCGATGAGGACTGTCGGCAGGCACATGCAGCCAAGGACGAAGCATATGAGTCAATGCTGCAAGCTAGAACCAGAACTGGTGAGAGAGCAGCCCGCGAGGTCTATGTGCAAAAAAGAAGAGAGGAACACCGACTCCTAAGAAGGAAGAAGAGGGAGCACGAAAAGCAAGCGGTCGAGTCTATTGAGGGATGCTACAGCAGGGGTAACGCTCGAAAGTTCTATTAAAGGGTGAAACGATCTATCCAAGGATTCCAGCCCAGAATAGAAGCCTGTCGTGATAAAAATGGTAGTGTCGTAGGAGATACGCAGACGGTGCTGAGAATTTGGAAGGAATACTTTTCCAAGCTGCTAAGCGGCGAAGACTGCCAACCATCTGTTGCTATGCAGAACAGCCCATTCAACTTGGATGATGATGGTCAAAATATCCGTCCAACTGGCCTAGAAGAAGTAAGAACGGCGATATCCAAACCTAAGTCGCACAAGGCCGCGGGTACAGATGGCCTGCCAGCTGAAGTGTTTAAGGCAGCAGCAGATGACTTGGCCAGGAGCATACAGCAACTCATTTCTAGAATCTGGTCGGAGGAAAGTATGCCCAATGAATGGAAGCTCGGCATAGTGTGCCCTATCCACAAAACAGGAGATGCTCTGAACTGCGCCAACTACAGAGGTATAAGTCTCCTCAACATCGCATACAAAATTATGTCGGCTATTTTGTGTATCCGCCTAGAACCTTTTACCAACGACCTGATCGGATCTTATCAGTGTGGCTTTAGGCGAGGAAAATCAACTAACGATCAGATTTTCACACTCCGGCAAATCCTGGAAAAAACCCAAGAATACCAAGTCGATACGCACCATCTCTTCATCGACTTTAAAACCGCCTATGATAGCGTTGATACAGACAAGTTATACAAAGCCTTGTCACATCTCGGCATCCCTGCCAAACTTGTCCGCTTGTGCAGAATGACAATGAAGGAATCTCGCTGCTCCGTCAGAGTCGGTAAGAACTTTACCGACGACTTTGATGTCGAGAAAGGTTTGAGACAAGGTTATGCGCTATCATGCAATCTCTTTAACATCGTGCTGGAAGCAATTGTGCGCAACTCAAATGTCAACACCAGAGGCACAATTTTTCAAAAGTCCGTCCAACTCATTGCTTATGCTGATGACATTGACATCATAGGCAGAACAAAGCGAGCTGTCAGTGGATCATTTGCAAGTATTGAAGCGGAAGCGGCGAAGATGGGTTTGACTGTTAACGAGACGAAAACTAAGTATATGCTGTCATCGAGAAGAGAAGTCCAACACCATCGACTGGGACAAAACGTCACGATTGGCGGTTATAACTTCGAAGTAGTCAGAGACTTTGTTTACCTGGGATCCACTATTACATCGCACAACAATATCAGCGCGGAGATCAAACGAAGAATCACACTTGCAAATCGCTGTTTCTTCGGGCTTAGAAAGCATTTGAGCAGTAAAGCCCTCTCTCAAAGAACCAAAGAGACCCTATATAAAACTTTAATCATCCCAGTCCTGCTGTATGGGGCAGAGGCATGGACACTGACAAAATCGGATGAAAACCAGCTGGGTTGCTTTGAGAGAAAGATTCTTCGAGTTATGTTTGGCCCAGTGTGCATCGGTGGTGAGTGGAGAAGAAGATTTAACGACGAACTTTACGGGCTCTACAGCGATATCAACCTGGTCAAAAAGCTAAAAATACAGCGACTGAGATGGCTAGGTCGCGTGGAGCGCATGCACATCGACGCACCAGCCCGACAAGTCTTCGTATCCAACCCCGGTGGACAACGCGATAGAGGAAGGCCTTATCTTAGGTGGCGCGAACAAGTGGTGAACGACCTCAACCAACTTCGTGTGCGTAACTGGTGGCAGCTAGCTAGGGACCGGGCTAGCTGGAGAGGTTTGCTGGTTGAGGCCGTGATCCATCCTGGATTGTAAGCGCCATCTAAAGTAAAGTAAAGTAAGTATTTGATGTCACAAATTTCAATTTATTGCACGGATAACCCCGACCAGACTATAAATTCCATTATTTTAAACTTTTGTAACGATACACTCTTGGCAACTGACAGCTTATGTAATGTTTTTTTTTCCTTCATTTGACAATCTTCATAATTTTGTCCAAAAAAATTTCTTGGACTAAAATTCGCAGCCTAGGGAAATATTTTACTCTCTCATGAGCTCATGATTGTAGATTTTCGCAGTTTTAGGGAGTACGGGAACGGACCTATCATGATTTCTCTTTATACAATTTGAGCCTTAAAACCATAAAAACAATTGCACAACTTTACAAAATGAGAAAATATACCAATTTATATCAAAGTGCTTCCTCGCAAAGGGTTAATTAATCTTCTTTATATAATAAATGCCACTCTAAGGTTAGAGTACGTTCCGAGCCAATAGAATGTTGCGGAAGTTATAATGGTTCTCAAGCCAGGAAAACCATTACATGATAAGTAATCTTATAGACCCATTTCGATTCTGCCCGTAATATCTAAGGTCTTTGAAAGAATATTACTTCTGCGCCTGCAGCCAATAATAGAAGAAAAGCGCCTAATTCCTGAATATCAGTTCAGACTTAGAACCAAGCATTCGACAATTGACCAAGTGCGTCGGATCACTGACGTCATTGAGAAAACTCTTGAAGAAAATAAAATTTGTTCAGCGGTCTTCCTAGACGTGTCGCAAGCTTTTGATAAGGTGTGGCACGAAGGGCTAAATTTTAAATTAAAACAAATTCTGCCTGAAGCACTTTATACGCTTCTGAAAAGCATATCTAGAAAAGAGACTTTTAAGAGTAATACATGGAACCGATTACTCGGATCTCAAAGAAATAGAGGCTGGGGTACCACAGGGAAGTGTTCTAGGTCCAACAATGTACCTATTATTTACACGTGATATACCTCAAACAGAAGACACTATCGTAGCCACGTTTGCTGACGACACTGCAATACTAGCAGTGTGCCAAGCGATAAATTCTACGAAAAAATTACAAAAAGCTCTGAATAATGTCAACGACTGGACAGATATCGCTCAACGAAGTAAAATCAGTCCATGTAGATTTAACGTATAAAAAAAATTCCAAATTTCAAATTCCGTTTCCTAATAAAGCAAAATAAATCGGAATGACTCTAGACGCGAAATTAAAATGGAAAACGCATGTTAAAAAGAAATGCGAAGAGTTAAATAATAAACTCTGAGATATGTATTGGTTGCTCTGGAAAAGCTCAGTAACGAAACAAGCTAATTTTGCACAGGCAGGTGCTTAAGCCTGTCTGGACTTACGGTATACAACTCTTGGGTTGTACACGAGATTCTAATTTAAATATCTTACAAACATTTGAAAATAAACTGCTAAGATCGTTTGTAAACGCACCATGGTATATTAGAAACGAAGATCTCCACAGAGATCTCGGGATTCCCACGGTTCGCAATGAAATACAAATTTTTGCCCGAAATTATAGAAAACGGCTATAACAATAATGTAATAGTACTATAATCGAAATTATCGTGAGACGAATTTAGTACGCCGCCGCCTGCGAAGGACTAAGCCTTCCGAAGAGATAAGAATCCGCTTTAAAATCGCGGTATAAGCAAGAACTATCACCAGATAGTTACCTGCAACACGTTAATTAAATTCTTTAAAAATAAATTATAAGATAAGTTTCAACTTAGTTTCAATCGGGAGGAGGAGTGTTTTTAGTGCAGTAAGAATTTCACACTCCTATCAGCACGCGTTTTTCGGCCCTCGTAGAGCTTTTTGAAGGTTTTACACCTACCCACGGGAAAAAAAATACCAATTTTATATCAAAATGACAACAAAAAAGCTATCACATAAGAAAAAGTTGCAACCATGTGATTGTCGCATATAAAAATCATCTTACACAGATCGAATTTGAATATTATGACGTATCAATTATCACAAATCACGTTAGTCGATTCCACGCCCGTTATTTTTTTCCAATTTCACATAACCCCTGAGATCTTCTTGCAGCGCAACAATGTTTTGAACGAAACAATAGACACTTGAGGCGAGGGAGCTAACGCATCAAGTTATTTTTCTTTTTGGTTTGATTTGAGCCTATTTAAAATAGATAAAGTCGAACGTTTTTCTTTAAATTCCGATTAATATTGAATCATTTTACTATCAGGTTTTATTGCAAGAAATTCTCTTTTTGAAAATTAATTCGATGCGGCGCAAGGCAGTCAAGCCTTCTATTTATTCGAATCTAGAATATACCCTTTTTCAAAACCTTATTCAACAACAATAGAATTCAAATTTTCAATAAAAATAGAGTCATTAGAGTATTCTACTCACGTACTAACCCCTTCGTATTTCTAAGAAGTGTTCGCTTGACGATGGAAAATTCTGGAAAAAAACAATCTTCTCTTTAGATGTTTGCTTTTAGTGTGCAATTTACTCTTGGATGCCTTTTCTTTGATTTGTTTTCAACGTAGGCTATATTTTTCATTAAGATATATATGTACAATGTATTTCTGTACCTATTTTCTTTAATTTTAACGTTATCGATTTAAAAGATGTGTACTTTAATAAAATTAATTACTCATACGAAAAATCAAATCATCAAATTCAGCCACAAGAACTCTGTTTTGAGAGTTTTAATTAGTCAAGAATTTAAATATATACATATGTACGTATGTTTTACCTACCTACTCGTATGTAGGTGCAGGTTGTTCTTTTTTTAATCATAGTCGTACCTTTTTGTTTGAGTTTTGCCTTTTGCAAGTGACAGCTAATATATTTAAATCAACATTTTATCGGACTCATCCATATATTTTAGAGAGACCTTTTTCTTTGTGGGTTGCATATGACACCAAGAAGGTTTATTTAAATGAACATTTTATTCAAACACTGGTTTTTTATCCCAAAGGATAAGTTATACCTACCAGGTCCCTTTATTCTTATCTAAGCTAAAGCTAAATGTAAATTAATGGGCTCTCTGCAACCTCGTGTCTCGTATGTGTACTTTTACTCTTATACATGCTCGATGCTCGTACAAATTAGTAATGAAGGGAAAGCATTATATGTATATACATCTCCTAACAAGAATGTACCTAATGTAGAGAGAATTTTCCTATTAAAAAAGTATCAAATTTTTAGTTTATTTTCAGATTTACGTTCACTTGCTGGAACAGCCCTCCTTAGCCTTTTGGCAACATTATTTATGGCACAGCTTTTGTTCGTTATTGGAGTGGGCGGCATACAGGTAAGCGAGCACATAATTTAGAGTATACCTACCATATCCATCATGTTTTGAAATAGATTATTGTCAATGACAAAGTTATATTAAATGGTAATTGAATGAATGAAGATTCGAAATTTTTTGTTTCTAATTTTGATTTGCATAATATTCTGTCTGTGATGATATTTAGGAGCAAACAGATTAACAACACTACGGATTCCTTATAGGTATACATTGTAGTATAATCCAAAACAAAATTATTTCGGTTAAGTGCAATTCATTAAACGAATTCATGGTAGTTTAGACGTTTATTTGTACATACATATGTATATAATATGTAAATAAAAAAAAAATTTTATGAATTCTTAAAACGGGTGTTTTTTTAAGAGCTTGATAATTTTAAATAATGCAAGACAAAAATATTGTTTGAATGATTTTTGTATGATTATAATCTGGTATATAATTTCATGGCATTTATTTTTTTAAATATGATTTCCGGCTATGAGTAGCATAGTTCATTGGATCAGTCCAATTTTTGACTACTTTTTCCAATAAATGTGGACGTATGATGGCTTTAATATTGCCTTCCAATACTTCAAGAGTTGCTGGGTTGTCGGCATAAGCCAATGACTTAACATAACCCTATAGAAAGTAGTCCAGATGTGTTAAGTCGCACGAACGAGGGGCCAATTAACAGGAACACTTCTGGAAACAAAGGCGCATACTTAATTTTAAATGATGTAGTTCGATGTTAAAGCAGTAATAAGTACCTACTTAGTATACTACTAAACTAAAAAGAGGATTTTGCTAATTCGAAATTTCTCATGCAGCCAAAAAAAACAGTATTTATTATTCTGCAGTGGACAAATTGCTGGTTGTTAACTGAAAATTGTCGTATTTATGAACAATAACGATTATGGCTTCTTTGCAGGCTAAATAATTTATGAATCCCACCGAATGTAAAAAGAATGGTTTTGAAAATACCTATTACTTACCCACAATTAAAAATAAATTTTCCTTAAACTCTAATATGGAGAAAAGTATGAGATATTTTCTTATTTCTATTATATTATATTATATTACGTACTTATACCTATATGCATATAATATGTTATCAAATAATACAATACAAATTAAAGAAAAAAAAGAAATACAAATTAAATGTCGCATGAATATGAACGAACATAATTTGAGAATAACCTGACCGATTTGGTTGTTGATGCTTTTATTTGTATGAAACAAATTCCACCGGAAGTCTCGAATTGGGATTGCATTTGGGTACATATACAAATTTCAATAAGAAATATTCCATACTTTCATACCAAAACAAAACACAAATTTCGCATTGAATATTTATATTTTGTGAAAGCGGGAGTTCACTCATGATCATATCTTTATTGTATTGAATGATTGTCGAGTCAATGAGACTGGTGAATTCGCAGATAACCCAGTTTTTGAAGCAGGATTTATTATTCAGGACAACAGAAACATTATTCAGAACAACAGGCCTTAGCGCTTCCGCGCTAAATAATTTAAAATGACGACGAAACCGAAACATAATTCGGCACTTTGATGTATGGATATATCGATTAAATTCATTCATTAATATAGCTCCCACTTTGACGAACAATTAAATTTTGGTACGCTATAACTTAAAGACGAAGTGACATACAGAAGTCGTTAATATGTCATTTTTTAGATAATTGTACTGTCTACACGATGTTCTGAGACAATTTTGAAAAAATAAAGGTTTTGGGAGTGATTAAACAAAATAAAATAAATTATTATTTTTAAGATGGCAGCATTTCCCTTCCGCTTCCACACTCAAAACTTGTTTTTTTTTTTTTTAAATAGAACATGTTTTTCCAAACAACTAACAACAAAAAATTTGCCCACTCAAAACATAAATTTATTAATTTTTTTTGAAAAAAATGTACCCTATTAGTTAAAAAATTTTCATTTTCATTATTGTTTTGACAAATGCTTTAATGTTTACTTGATTGTTACTACTTTTCTGTTCTCTTATGCATTTGCTCCTATGTTCGATCACAGCGTAAGCCTAAAGCGGCCCATTCATGTGACTCTCGTGTCGACACCGGTGTCATGACACAAAATATACATTCAGCCACACACGCAACACCAATCCCGACACATTAGTTGTTTATTTACGATCAACGAGACTAGAACGTATTAACGTATATACTCGAACACGATCAGAATGCAACTAAATGTGTTTTACACATTCCCACACACATAAAACAGCCAGAGACACAGACATAAAACATCAAAATGTTTTGATATTGTCGACACCAGAAATCTGTGCATACACAAGCCCACACACACACTCCACATTCAATAACACTGACACAAGTGTCATACACCAGTGCTACGTGTATGGGCCGCTTAAGATTCTTAATGTAAATGTATATAAAGTCGCTCTTTACTTAATTTTTTTTACAATATAATTTTTTTACTTGATTTTAATATTGATACACATTTTCTTGTATCAATAATAATTAACTTGCTTCTTTCTGTGTTATTTTACCAGAAAAGTAATTTAAATGCAATAAACACATCGAAATTACACAAAACAAATCAACCCGATGATTTTGACATTTTAATTATGTGAGTGTATTAGTGATTCTGTTTTCGATTCTGAAATGAAATCCAGAATTGTTGTCTGTTCTGTTTAGAGTAACAACTGTCATTTTGTGGGGGTCAGAACAGTTCTGGACGGCCAATCGAAAAGCCATAAGTACCAAGCTTGGTTCCGTATCTGTCGAGTTTGATAAACATCTTAAGTTGAATTTTTTTCCAGATGCAAAACTTGCAACATGTTATTATGCATATTTTTTGTTTTATTTTTTTTAAATTTAACTATATGCCTGTAAGACTTAAGGTCTTTTAAATGCAACCTGAATTGCACGGCACTAGTTTGGCACAGTGGATTTGAGAACCAGGTATTGACTGTCTCATTTTAACCCATGGACTGCATCCAATTAAAATTGGAGAAAAGAATGCGCCTAGCGTGGGGATCTAACCCACACGTCCTAGTTAGCAATCAAGCACTTCATCCACTGCGCCATTGCCACCCACTATATCGGCGCAGATCTAAATTTAATAAACGAATAATTATTTCGCTTGTACGGATTTATGGCATTTATCAACCGGCTAATAATTGTCTGTATGACATACTCGTATCTATACATATACAAAAAAAAATTGTGCAATGTGAGTTAGCTGGTTAACATCCATTTCAATTTTTCTTTGCAGGATCCTGAACTTTGTGTTTCCTTATCTCTCGCTTTTTTGTTTATGAAGCTAGCCTCATTATGTTGGATGGCTTGTTGCTGTCATCAAGCACTCCGAACTTTCCGACATAGTGTAAATTTAATTTTTCGACCTGAACCGAAAATGTGCAGACTGCTGACGGAATACAAGTAAGTTCTTCGACTAATCGCGTTTTTATTTGGCAATCCGGAATCGTTTTCCAATGCGGGATCTCAACTGAGCGCTTTTGTGTGATTCTGAGGATTCTGAATTTTATGAGATTGCATGTGTGAAATTAATTGTCTACGTGGAAATATTCGAATTCCAAAAAAATGTGTGTTGCACAATTATGATACAAAAACTATGACAACATTCGATTTAGTTCGTGAATGTGTAAGTGCTTCTAGTTCCGTCCGATTCTGATTTCAAATGCAGTAGCAAAATTCTCTTCTTTTCAGAATTAGAACTGTCATACTTTCCCACGTGAACACTTTCAGAAGAGTCCAGAAGGCTTCCGGATTGCCAAATAAAAACGAAATAAATATCCAAACAAAGCCCAAATAGATACATTTATTTGAAAATATTTGCAGTTGTTTTTCATGGGGATTTCCTCTACTAATGGTTGGCATTGCAGTTGCTTTTAAATGCAATGAAACGTCAGTTTTAAAGCATTCGTTTAAGAATACAGGTGACAGAGATAGAGCGTTAAAAGATGAGTTTATTGCAAGACATTGCTGGTAAGAAAACAACCATAAGATATAAGACAATAGAAAAAATTTAAAATATATTTTTTAACAGGATAATGGAAGGTCAAGCATATATTTGGGCTTACATGGTACCAGCAATATTCGTTCTTTTTATTGGATTCCATTTAGCATATCAAGCAAAACATACAGCGAAAATATCCGCTCAGATGCAAGTTGACGTCAAAACTAGACGTAAACTAATTAAACGAAGACTTTTACAATGTGGCTTATTTATTAGGGTAATCATTTTTAATTTTTATTCAGCAAATAATAGATACCTACATTATATCTTGTAACCTAGTTTAATTTATTATTTTCCTAACTCAATACTCCTACTTATAATCTTATACAACTTACAATAAATAATTAAACATAGAAATGCTGAAAACTCAAAATCTCAAAAAAAAAATCTCATAATCTATAGAGCACAATTATTATGTACACTGCTGGCCAATCAAATAGGTTCAAGTTGACCGTGTAAATAGAAAAGCTTTTACAAAAGGCTTTTTTGTGGAAGCACTTTCAAAGCATTTCAGCTCTCTGCTGTATTTTTCACCTATTATTAAGAAAAAGGCAAAAGTAAAACTTTACGTTAAAATGTTAAGCTTTAAAATTTGGTATTTTCTTTTAAATGCACGGAAAGAATTAAAACCGAACACAATATCTATCGCTAATAATAGAGGGTAAAATATTGTTAATACAGATTTTACCGACTTTACACACTTACAAGAAGCACATCTGGTTTGAATGATAACCGAATTATTTTGCTTGTCGAACATTTATTTAATTTTTCTGTATGTTAGACTTTCTGGATTTAATATTTCAGACACGAGGTTTCGTGATTTGTGGGTTTTCGGAATTGTAGGTCTTTTTTTGTTCAATTTATGATTTACCAATAAAAAGATTATGAAATAAAAATTTATTTTGTAAGTTAGATTTTGTGATATATGTAAATCACATATATCACAATGTCATAGATCGGCACCGAGTACGATAACTTTGGCGCCAAGATATAATAACGGTTTTTGGTAGAGGGGCTTAATACAAGCATTTTTTACCATGGGAGGGGGGGTCTATCTCCCCTCGTTTAGGCGGGAGGGGCAATTTTATAAAAATTTACTTAAAATCTTTAAAAAAATATTAAAAAAGAACGGCAACACTTACAGCTATTAATTATACTTTTTTAAAAAGTCAGAACTCTACGATTTTGATAAATTTTAAGTAAAGTTGTTTCAGTCAATAGTTTTTGAAATAATTGACTTCAAACTCAAAATTTATGAAAAAAAAGTTAAAGAAATCACTTTGAGTATTATTTTTCTCATGATTATAAATACCAATAAAGAAGTAATTGATGTAGTTAACTGTTCCAATTATTTTTTAATCAAACACTGAAAACTATTCGTTTCTATGTTTTCTAGTTTTTGAGAAAATTGAAAAACAGAACAAAATAATTTTGTATCAGATGGGTGCATGTAAAGTGTCTTTTGCATGTAAAGAATCTGGATTTAAAAAAATAATTGATATTATATACATAAACGTATGTACATATGTCATGTCCATTTCAATCTCTTTTTTCTAAATATACGATTAGGTACTTGGCCAAAACTTTAACATTTAATATATTTGAGCATGAAAATTTATTGCATTATAAAAAAATTTGCATTACTTTTACGACAACACAACGGCAGCAAATTTGCATAGTTTCTTAATATGCACATATGTTTGTATCATACATAGTTATGCATATAACTATGTACACACATATAATGCAGCCATAGTAAGAAGTATGTATATAGTTAGATCATAAAAAACAAGAGCAAGCATTCGATGTTTGTACCGTTTTTTTTATACAGGTTTGGTGCAGGTTATTGTTTACCAAAGCCATTCTTCATTTAACGTTTGAAAGAGTAGTGTTTCCTTTTTAATGCAATCCTTTGCAATGCAATTCTACCTCCTCGTGGTGCATTCTGGGTTATGCTAAATGAATTGCTTTACTTGACTCACAAAGATGAACTTATCATTAAAATTGATCCTGAAAGTAAATACCAAAAAAACTCTTTAAAAAGTAGTTTTAAAAACCCCAAAAACCAAAAAACAAAAATAAAGCAAAAATATTTTACTCAGAGAAGGAAATCTTGTTAGAAATAGGAGCTTTGTGTGTATAGAAAAAAGAAACACTTAATAACGGCATTAACTGTAATAAAATAACAAAGGTATATATGAAATTTACGATGCAAGCAGTTAGATGCCTAAGGGGGGGCATGCTGCCCCCATACAACCGCCCAGCTTGGGCTCACTATAGGCTTTGGGGAGGGTGAACATTTTATTATATGCAAAGTTTCTTTAAAATTAAAGAATCTTTTGGGTTTAAAGAACAAGTATAGCTTTACTATTTTTCAATTACATATCTTAAAAACTAGAAGACATAAAAAGAAGTAGTTTTCTGTGTTTAATAAAAAAAAATAATTGGAGCAGTTAACTACATCAATTATTTTTTTATCAGTATCCATAATCGTGAGAAAAATAATATTCAAAGTGATTTTTGTAACTTTTTTTTCATAAATTTTGACTTTGAAGTCAATTATTTAAAAAACTATTGACTAAAACAACTTTATTTAAAATTAATTATAAATTGTAGAGCTCTGACTTTTGAAAAAGGTATAATTTATAACTGTAAGTGTTGCCGTTCTCTTTTAATATTTTTTTAAAAATTTTAAGTAAATATTTATAAAATTGCCCCTCCCGCCTAAACGAGGGGAGATAGACCCCCCCTACCATAGTAAAAAATGCTTGTATTAAGCCCCTCTACCAAAAACCGTTATTATATCTTGGCACCAAAGTTATCGTACTCTCCCCCATAGATCCTTTAAATTAAAACCCCGAGTCAAAGATGTGTGCACCTTTCATATATATTTAATATCGTTATAGAAGTATAGTGGCATCATTAACAATTTAAAAATTGGGAATGGTGCATGTTGAAATGACATACAGCTATTTGAGAATAGAGAAAACTACATCACGAAGTTCATATTTCTAAAAAAAAAAAATATACAGCCATATTTTGGTCGTGTGGTTTTATGTTATTTGTTTGAGTGCAACTTTTCGAGAGTCTAAGAACAGAGAAAAATCCTTTTACAAACATCACAAATTTTCTTTTTTCCACAAATAGCTTACTTTTTCCCTTTTTTTATTTCCCACGAAAACAAAAACTTATTTTGTACCAACCACTTTGCACTTTACAAAATAATAATTTCCTGCAAAGTAAAAGTGCAAAGCATTTCACCAAAAAAGAAAAGTCCCCGACTTTTTACTTTGCAATTTTATATTTTTTTAACAATTTTAACTTTGCATTTCAGTCGTAATTTGAAAAGTTGCAATGTGAAACAATTTAGAGCCATTTTCTTCACTATTTACCAACTTGCCGCAAACTCTCAAGTTGGCCAACTCTAGAGTTGAGAATCGAAAGTTAAAACTGTCAACTTTGAGTTAAGAAAAGCAAAATAACAAGTTGAGAATAAAAATCCTCAAGTTGAGTTCAACTGAAGTTGAAGTGAAGAAAATGACCCTTAAATGGTTTCAACTTCATTTCGTTGAGGTCTGTTTTTATACTATTTGTTATTGGTTTACGTAACCTTTTTTTACGAATTTAATATGAACTGGTTACAACGGGTTACGGAATGGCGTAACAATTCACAAAATAATTAAACAATTCAGAAGGCAGTTATAAAGATTCATCTTTCAGAGTGGAAATTATTTTGAATTTGTCGGAATATTGAACTAACAAAATTGAAAATTGTATTTTATTTTTAAATTTGTCAATTTATTCTTATCGTCGCATGCCTGTTGACGAAGTTTTCTTCATTTTCTCTGGGTACATCGATGTTTATCATTATCATCATCCCGTCAACACATCCAGCTACACTTGGAGAACCTCCTTGAGAAAAAAAAACGTGTAGTTATTTCCGAAGAATTCTCTGGCCAGCAAATGCTGCTTGAAAGGCGTACCTACTACACTCTGCAGACTGTTGCTTTGTTTATTCTGTGCATGGATGCAACTCCGTGGTATTGCGCTCTATTTCTCATCCAATGAAGTGTACACAAAATTTGTTGCAAGGGATTTAAACACACATTCATTTAACTGCTATATTGGAACTTATGTACAAATTTTGATTAAAAAAAATTCTTTAGTTGTTTTTGTCAAGCGAAAACTATCCACTGATTGAAAATTATTTGTAATTTCAAAATGTCTTCTTAATTTTATACCTCTTACATATAACTATTACTATGTACGAGTACTCTGCGTCTTCAAAAAGTCGGTCAAACCGATTAATTCTAATTTATTATTAAATATAACGGAACTTAACACGACAAATGGCCAACCGCTAATGAATTTTTGTTTGCATATTATTGAAGTGTAAAGTTGCAAAGTGCAAAATGGTTGGTACAATAAGATCCAGGTTCTTATTTTAGTTTGTGAAGTTGTATATTCAATCGTCGTTAATCCCCCTTTCAAAACCCAGATAAAGTAATATTTTTTAAAATTCACAAATTTCTATATAAACCTCCATAATGTACTACCTAAATACCCAACTTGGAATCAAATAGTGAGTGGCGAGTAGCCATCTTGAAAAAAGTAAAAAAGCAGACTCTTGTCATGCAAGTATGAGGAGGATACTTTGATGAATGTTCGAATTTGAACAAGAAGCAGATCTGTGCTTCAATCATTTTAATCCCCGATTTTGGGAGATTAACTGACGTTCAATGATGGTTTAAGGCTTGAGAATGTGATTGCAGCCAAATATACATGCCTGAACCATCGTTGAACTTCAATTAATGCACCGAAATCGGTGAGTAAATAAAATAGCTGAACTACATCTCAAATATTTGAAATACCTTGCCCTAAAGGATGGAAAATGAGTGTTTTAGGAATATAAAGTTATTGGGCCGTATTCATAATCATTTTTAATATGTGTCTTAAGTTAAACCTAAGTTTAGTTGAATTTTCGGACATTGATTCTAATTTTAAGTTTATCATTCCAAAATATTTCAAGCTTTTTGTGTAGTATAACAAGTTAATAATCTTATAAAAATATAAAACCAACAATTTG
This sequence comes from Philhelius pedissequus, assembly GCA_910595825.1. NCBI lineage: Eukaryota > Metazoa > Arthropoda > Insecta > Diptera > Syrphidae > Philhelius > Philhelius pedissequus. The sequence goes on from OU343162.1 coordinate 123,461,851, forward strand.
TAAGTAAAATCGCTCTGTATTCATTGAGCCAAAATTGTCTTAAATTGTATTTTAGTAAAACCTGGGCTTATCAGCGACTATGAATATGCCCAATTGTTCTTATGTAATTACTGTTTGGAAAAATAATATAAATTAGTCAATACAAATTTCTTGTAATGTATCTATTATTGGAAAATGTTATCATTTTTGAGAGTCACATTTTCTTTCAGTATTTGATTATATTTTCCTTACTAATCCTTTGATATTATTTTACTTCCAGATATTATTTTTGTTTGCCATTGTTAACATATTTGGATCACTAGCGGCCTTAATAGGAATAATTGAACTTTGGGCTGTATACTGCGTAGCACAAGGCGTTCAGGTATATTGATTATTATAATTCTTGTCTGTTGTTCAGTAACCCAAGCTTATAAACTATTCATTATATATTTAGGGTATTGTAACAGCTTTATTAGTTACTTGTAATTGTCGTGTCCTCAAGTTGTACACGTCCTCACGAGAAACTAAATTTCAACAGGGAATGTACAATAATTTAAGAGAAGGCGAAGGTGGCAGATATGGTGTACTTACTGTTACGAATCCAAACTATAATGAAGATGGAGTTTTAAAAAAATCATCTGACGGAACTTCTAGCAATCGTATAACTGAAAATGAAGAAGATATAGATGAAGATGATACTTTTGTATACTCACGTTATGAAGAAGAAGCTTTCGTTGGAAGGCAGGTGTCTAGAAAAAATATTCTTAAATCTGTAAAGGTCAACAGTGAGCTAACAGATTCACTACCTATAAACGCTATACAATTAACGCCTTTGCCGCAAACAGTTTGAGAAAATTAAAATTAATTTCTTGGTAATGTTCTTGCATTAAAAGGTACCTATTAAATACCTTTTAAAGTTTTGTGCTTCTTTCAAATTATATCTGGTTTAAGTTATGTTGTATATCTATATTTAAATGTTATTTATTTCAAAAATTGTAACAAAAATTTAAATTAATTAATTACATATACATACGAAAATAAATATTTTATAAAAAATTTTATACAAAATATTTTCATTTTAATAAGTAATAATAAATAATAATCGATATGTATTATTATTTATTTGCTATAAGAACGTCATAACTTCAAGTTTCGAGATAAATGCAATTAAAAATTTCATATTTATGAAAAAGAGGAAGATTGCGATAACTCAGGCAACAAAGTTCAGTGCCGGATTTGAATAGAAAAGTTAACAAGTATTTTTTTTACTATGGGATGGGAAAAAATGTTTAAGAATAACGGTAATACTTACAATTAAGTCTTGCACGTTTTTTTTTAAGACTATAGAGTCTCTTATCATCGTGTTTTTAAATTACGTAATTTCTAAGAACAGTTTTAAAAAAAAAAATAACTCAACATTTCGGGATAAAAGAAGTTAAAATTGTGAGACTACTACATTTTATTCTACTATTTGCTCTTTAATTAGAGTTTTTAACCGAATATTGAAAACTAGATGGGTTTAGGTTCACTAATTTTCGAAAAAATTGAAAATTACCAAACTTAGGTTAGGTTAGGTTAGAAGGGGTGGTGAAACGGCGAGCCGCCTCACCTCACTCGGATCTCAATGGATCCATTGCGGTCCCCAGGGTAGGAAGGGAGGAATTTAAGGAGGAGAGTAAATTGGAACATTTAGGTTTGAGTTTGAGGGGCCTCCTTAAACGATCCTGACCTTTGAATAAATTTCACGATATGTTTAAGTGGCTTATTCGAGACATCGCCCAGTTCTTCGAAGAAGTAATCTCCGAGGGCTTCTTTCCTTGTTCTGGCTGGGCTGGGGCACTCACAAAGGAAGTGATATGAGCCCTCTTCCGTCTCTTCGTCCACACAACCTATACATAAGTCAGATGTGCTGATGCCCATTCTGGTCATGTGGGTTCCCATTGAGTTGTGACCCGTTAGGGTGCCCATTAGGAGGGACAGTTGACGTCTTTTAAGCCCTAGTAAATAATCTTTTTTTTTGAAATCTGTGGACAGATATCTCTAAACCCGACAACTGTCGATACCTGACCATCTGTCGTTTGCGGTTTTGAGGAAAGTTTGTTAGATTCTTAAATGTTCTTGAGCCAGTGGCACAAATACTCCGGAAACGATTTGGCTCGGTTCAAATGATGATCCGGATTTGAACATTTCGTCTGCGATTTTATTTCCTTGTATATCACTATGTCCTGGGACCCAGATTAAGGTGACTAAGTTCGATTCGCTTAGCAATCTTAGTTCATTACGGAAGCGGATCACTAGTTTTGACTTTGTGATAATTGAGGAAATGACTTTGATTGCCACCTGGCTGTCAACGAAAATATCTATATTCCTGTTGCCCATTTTACATGCGGAGATATGTTTAGCCACCTCACTTGTTGTTAGCACCTCCGCCTGAAATACTGAGCAATAATCTGGAAGTCTATATGAATTCGCTTAGGGAGGATTTTTCGAACAGATTCCTGACCTTGCTCCCGTTTCTGACTTAGATCCGTCTGTAAAGATCGAAACATGATGTTTCTTGATGACCCGGTTTTCCTTCAAGCTTTCCCTTGCTGGGATCACTATTGGTCCTCGGGTTTAAAATCAATGATCGGTGAGATATGGTCTGTTTGAATTGTCGTATTTTTGAAACTTGTTTTAGTGCTGTGACCGTAAAGTGCTCGCCTGTCAATCTCGTGGTCGCAGGTTCGATTCCTGCCGTTGTCAATGTCTTCTTATATTCCATTAAAAACCAATTCTAAAAATTGTCATAAAATGAGTAGCTGGTTTACTCATTATATGCTGTTCAGGCATAACACTAATATCATGTGATTGAGGAAACTACTCATAAACAAGACAACGAAATAAAATAAAAAATAATGCGAATTATAAGAGACATAAATAAATGAGACACGATAATTTTCTCCGCATTAGTTCAGTAGCCATCCCTGGAGATAAAATCTGAGACAACAACCACCGTCTCAATACATCGCGTCACACCTCTTTCTTTCTCTTCTTTCACCGGATGCCCGCGCTGTGTTAAGAACATATAAAGGGTATTCACAATCCCTTGAGCGCTTTCAAAATTATCAAAAAAAAAGTCCCCTTTTCCAATTCTTAAAATCTCTTAGCCGTAGAGCGCTCTTGGGCGCCAACTGTCTCGTAAATAGGTCAAGTGGGGGTAAAGATAGGAACGTTTCAAGGAATGCGGTTGGTGTAGTTCTCAAAGAGCTTGTTGTACATATACACGCCAGCTTTTGTATTTTCGATTGGATATCTTTTCCAAGGCCGACAACCAGTCCTAACATGCGTATGTCAACATAGGCCTAATAATGGCTGTGTATATCCAATATATGGTTTTGGGGCTTGGGCCCCATCTTTTACCAAATAACCTAATACATGTGCAGAAAGCTGTTGTAGCTTTTTTCTATCTTTTTTTATGCTCTCTTTCCAGTTCAGTTTACGACCTATAACTAGATTTTGATATTTAGCCGTGCCAGTAATGTGTAGCGGCGTCCCATTTATGATGGGGGGGGGGGGGGGGGCTTACGTTTGGAATGTTACGTTTCCTCGTGAACAAAACTAGCTTGGTCTTTGATGGGTTTATATTTAGTCCACAACTATAGTGGCCTAATTACTGAGTTTGTCAAAGCCGTTCTGAAGAATTTCGCACAGTATGTGGGTGAATTTCCCTGATACCAACAGCACTATTTCATCAGCATATGCAACAACTTTGACCCCAGTTGTACTTAGCTTTATTAAGATCTGGTTAACGACTAGAAGCCAAAGAAGGGGGATAGTACACCCCCTTGTGGAGTACATCTGCATGTCCTAACCTTGAGTTTGCAGTTTCCCAGTTCTCCATTAACACTGGAGTACACGCGTGGCCTACTATAGTAACAGTTTTGTTCATAACTTGACGGTTTTTCATGTAAGAGCTGTGTTATTTTAAATAAGCATTCTCAACTAAATTTTTCAACAGGTCAGCGGTTTTCTTGATTTGTTCACGAACGCATATTTTTATAGTTAAGTGTCAAAGTCAATTGTCTACCACAGAAGTACGGGCGAGCGTTTGTGTAAAAATAAATGATTGCACCAGGACCCATAAAAGATCAACAAAAAATTGATTTGTCCCGATCACCATGCTGTAGTGTGTCTTCAATGCTAAATAATATTTATAAATTCAAACTATTCAATGGTTAAGACAATAAATAAATATAATATTAAAATATTTGTTTCATTTAAATGTTTATAAACTAACATCCTTAATTATAATTGCATTACAGCGAGTATATAACGCTATGCACTCTCTATAATGCCTCTGAACTCGAAAATCTCATTTATAAAACTTATGCAACGTTTAATAGAGCCATTATAAGCTAGTCGGGCTAATAGGTTGAATATAGCCTACATAGGAAAATTATGGTGTCGAAATGTCATTTTGAGTTTGCACATAAAACAAAAAAGAACAAAATATCTTTAAATTCATCATCATTTCTAAATGAATTCGACAATTTAAATGCAATAATTGAAATTTTATCCTGAATCAGTTGTCTGAGTAGTATCTGAAGATGTAACAAAATGTATAATAGTTGTATATATATAATAACATACCTTATCAGATAAATCCCAATTGGCGGAGCGGATTCTTTTAGGTTTTGATGATCCCACATTTTTTCTTTTTATTTAATTCAGTTACAATTGAAATTGAATTTATTCACCCGTCAACCTTTATTGATGTTTATTTATTTATTTTTGCCAATCAACATGGTGGAAAAGTGGAATAATTTCTCTTTTTATGTATATATATGAGTCTTTCTAGGCTCTGCAATAGGAAGGAAGATATGCTTATAGGCACAAAATCTTTTGGTTCAGTGTGGATGGGCTTTCCATCTTTTGGAATGAAAATGACATTGACTTCTCTCCAACCAGAGGGTATGTAGGTTATGTTAAGACAGTACCTAAAAATATCTACTAGGATTGGAACGATAATATCTTTAGAGCATTGGAGCAAAATAGGAATTATACCATCAGGCCCTGCAGACTTGTATGCTGAGAAGGAGTCGATGGCCCACTCCACCTTTTTATAGTCTATGATTTTGTTACTTAAGTTCGAGAATTCACTTATCTGAGGCCCTGTGCTCACGGGAGCTAGATCAATGACACACCTTGAGAAGTGAGTGCTCATAGGTGATTCAAGAGTCTCAGAGCAGGAGTCTGTCCAGGTTTCATCCGGTCTTTTTAGGAAGCCCGGAGGAGTGGATGCCTTTGACATGACTTTCCTGATCCTAGCAGCTTTTTTTGTACTTCCGACGTCTGAGCAAAATTTTCGCAAGGCTACCCTTTTTGCATGGAACTTCTATTTTTATATTAATTTTTGCTGATATTGTAATGATCCCAATGAGTAGTTTCATTACTATGCTTGGCTTTATTGAAAAGCCTCCTTGAATTGCTCCGAATTATAGCAAGCTCGTTAGACCACCATGCGTAGTTGACCTTGCTATTACCTTTGGCTATGGAGTATGAACTTCGTAAGCTTTAAAAATAGCTGACGTTAGTTTTTCTACTTGTTTTTCAATATCCAGGCGGTTTAACAAGGATGCAGTGTTGGATTGGCCCAAAAATGAGGCCATTCTTATTTTGAAGGCTTCCCAGTTTGTTTTCCCGGGATTTCTGTAGGGTTGTGGGTTTTCTAATTCATGTTCTATTTCGAATGTTATCATCCTGTGGTCTGAAAATGTTACATAACGCCGCGTCAAGTACTTCTCTCCTATTTTTAGTGATAAAAGTGGGTTAATTTCCTCTATTTATTATTATCAATATATTGTTCTAAATAATAAATTCAAAAAGTGACTCACCTCTTGTATTAGTATCGGTGCTTCCCCACTGCAGATGTTGGGCATAAGCATCACAGCCGAAACGAAAAAAAAAAACGGGTGTCTGAATTGGCCTCATTCAATAACCGAACTATAGCTATCCGTATAGGTTGGTGTTGTTGTATTCCCATTTAAGAATACAGCTGATGAAAAAACAACTGCTGCCGAAAAAAAAATCTTAAGCTATCCGAAAAACTTTGTATACTTTTGTATCCCCTGAGAAGTGTCAAAAACATATGCACAAACCCATACAAATTCAACCTATTCGATGTTGGTTGTTCAGGAACTTCAGTGGATACTAACATATCTTAGACCCCTTTCACATAAGAAAACTGAGTTGCCGGCAACCGGGAGTTTGTGGGTGAGAAGGGCAAGAAGTAAGGGGAATGAAAAAAATCTCCCCGGTCAACGATTTGAAGAGATTTTTTTGACGTTATGCTTTGAAATTTTCTTAGGTTTCCATTTTGACTCCTGTCTGTGATAGATGTCAAACATATTTTTTTTAAAGAGAAATTGTTTCTTACAATTATATTATTACATTAATCAAACCAATAAAGCTACTTAAATAAATTCATTGTGAAAGAAAATTTCAAGTTTTAATTCTTGTAGGCAATTCAATCCATCACGAGTTGGTACACATTTCATACATACAATTATTCGCCTAGACATGGAAAATCGACAACAAAAACGCACGAACCAATTAAGCTCTCAGCTTGTGGCTTCATCATCACATTTGGTTTATAATGACGTTCCTGTATTAGCGAGCAGCAGCAGCAGCAGGCAGCACCACAGGTATCAGCAATATCATCCTGTCAGTGGTTTATGTGTCCATCTAAGCCCAATATAATCTTCCCATCATCACTATCATGTGTTGGGTCCAAGATTTGGATGGCAAGAGAAACGCACAACAAATCTGCACACAAATCAGTTTTCTCCTGGTTCATTGTTTTTCCGTGAATTTTTATATATTAATTTAGCAAACCATTATTAACAACCACAATAAAAAAAAAACAACATTTACCTATATAATAGCACCAGGTTTCTTTATTTTGAATTTATTTTAGAGTTAATTTATAACTCAAAATTTTGTAGAATTTTCCACGCGAAGCAAATTGTTTGTTTACAAAAAGCGAATGTCAAATCAAAAGCAATTCAAAAAACGAGCAACTCAGTTTCTTCATCAATTTTTTCGTGTGAAAGTTGCAAGGCAATTAAAGGATAACATAAAACCAATCTTCAGCAACTGGTTTCGCTGTGTGAAAGGGGACTTAGATAGGCTATCGTACCGACATCTGAATGAGGCCATTGAAATTGGAATTACCCCCAGACAGTTTTTTTTTCGTTTTTCCTGGCAGCAACCCGTCAGCTATTTATGTCACGATTAATTGAGCACTGAATGTTTCACAAGGTGCGTTTGCTTAGTTCATCTAGCAAATCTTACATGTTTTCGACAGGTTTTATTTAAAACTTGTAGTTTATAAAAACGAGTGGCTTATCAAAAATGTATGGGAAAACTGTGTTTTCGCTTTGGGTTTTCAGCCAAACCCGGTAATTTCGCGAAAACCGTGTTTTGGGTTTGGTGTGAAAAGGCTATAAGTCTTCAGAGCGATGAGGTAGATGCCATGTAATGTCATTTTACACAAGGGCATTATTTCAAAATATGGCTTTATGATTCTCTTAAAAAGTGTCATAAATCTATAAGGGATAGCCTTATGTCGATTTCGAAATTCCATAATAACTTTGCATACTTGCATCCAAGTTCGACCCCAGCCCAAATGCTATAGTTGGTCATGAGCGATGGTTTCGGGGGTGCAGCATGCTCAAGGAATTTTGAAAGTCCCCTTTCACACAAGAAAACTGAGTTGACGGCAACTCGGAGTTTTAAGGCGAGAAAGGCAAGAAGTAAGGGGAATGAAAAAAATCTTCCCGGTCAACGATTTGAAGAGATTTTTTTGACGTTTTGCTTTGCATTCCAATTAGCCCAACAAAATCTCCCCAGTTTCCAACTCAATTTCTTGGTGCCAGTTTTTTTCGTGTGAAAGCTACAAGGCAATTAAAGGAAAACATCAAAAAAATCTGCAGCAACTGGTTTCCCTGTGTGAAATGGGACAAAAAGATTTAAACTAAGGCTACGAGCGTACAGTGATGCTATAAAGCAACGCCATACGACAAGCGATTCGAGATTACAAACTTGCTTGAAAATGTGGTCAGAAGAGTTTGTGAGCGATGTACTTGGGATAGGTATGCGGTAAGCTCGCACACGTATTCGTGACACGATGTAACATATGTAACACACTATACTCAGTCCCAGAAAATAGGCAGTACACGTCTTATGGGAAAGCTTTTTCAAAATCAGTAGGGTGTCATATTTTTGCACCATACTAAATTGAAAGAACTTCTCCATAAAAAGTGTTTGACGAGCCGTAAATATATAAGATAATAAAAAAAAAACTTCATTGCATCTGACACAAACCCAACGTACTCAGCGCACATCTGAGTGTGGAGGTGGACTGAATTGCGTTTGCTGTTGCCTGTGGCTTCTGCTGCTATTCAATCCCCATTAAATATTGATGTGCTTTCAGAGTTACCTGTGTCCATTTCTTAACTCGTTCGGTTTTTTTGCCTTACGTTTCTGTTAAGGTGCTTTTGATTTGAGAGCTTTAAAAAAAGTTTTGAATGATGAGTATTTTCATTTTTTGCACTTTTTTAAATGTGTGAAAAATACTTTAAAATGCAGTTACAAAATTTTAAGCTGTTTTCTTTGAAGAAGAACATTATTTGCGTAGATTTTCGTAGATCGCGGTTAATTAATGTGAAGTGAAGTATTTTTGTGTAAAGTGTATGTTTAAAAGGTGTATTTATTTTAAAGTTTTATGCAATTTGTATTTAACTGGTGTACTTTAAAAGTGATGTGTTTTTTAAGAGTTTTGTGCAATTTGTTTTTTTTAATTCGTGTGTTTTTAAAGTGGTGTGCTTTTTTAGAGTTTTGTGCAATTTGATTTTTTAATTCGTGTATTTTTAAAGACGTGTTTTTTAGAGTTTTTACAATTATTTGGAAATGGCTTCGAGGATTTCAAAAGATTTGAGTTCAGAAAAAAAGGAAATTGTTAAAGCCACAAGAAAAATTCATAAGAATTTGCAAAATAAGACAGGAACTGTGAAGCAAGTAGCTGATATTTTTGCTGTAAGCGAACGAACAGTTTACATACTTCTTAAAGAAAACTGTTCCACAACTCGCCACCAAAGAAAAACAAATCAACCTCCTATGCAATAATAAAATGTAATTTTCCGCTTTGCAAAAAGATATAACCACAGATGAGATATACCAAGATAGGAAACTTTCGTAATAAATGGAGAAGTGAAACTACACACAGATGCAAAAATATCAGTTTTATCCCAGGTGCAAAAATATCAATTTCGTAACGGTACTAGTTTGTAGGCAAACCAAAATAGCTGCCAAAATTTTCCATCTTTGGCTTATCTGTGGATATAATTTTCCGCTTAATGTTTGACTGAACACCCCCTTAAAAATACTTGCGTAAATAGGCGTTTTTCTTTTAATGTTTCAGAGCTTGAAATGTACGTTTCTTTTTTCGTTCTGAACATGTACAGACTGCACTCGATGTGCTCGCAAATAATCGAATGAGCATGTGAGTAAATTACTGCTGAACGCGTCAATTATATTGCTTTTTATGATTAAAATGAAAATGTGTGCTGATTTGTGTGGTTCACGTATGTTTAAAAAACAGTTCTGTAACTCGGGCGATAACTTTTCCTCACTTACCCCCTCTGAAAAAATGGATCTCTGTAAGTTGAGGCGATGCTTTAAATTTTCAATTTGTTTGACTGGAATTTTCCAATGAAAGACGATAAATTAAAATGTCATTTTGGCATCTTAAAAATAAAACAAACAATTTCTTTTTTTTGTTTCTCGCTATTTTTATCGATTCGAAAGTTACAGAACATAGACGCAGTCTTCAGAGCTCGCTCTGTTTGGAACAAGTTCAGAGCATAATCATTGTATTCGAACTCTGTTCAGTGGTCTGCTCTGAACGGAAAAAGAAAAACGCCTTATGTAGGAAATAATCAGCTGTTCGTTTAACTAACTTTATCAGTTTTCTTCTCTCTATATATCAAATTCCCGAGATAAATGTAACCGATTTGCAGAATATTTTTTCCATGCCAACTTTGATAGTTCATTTCTGCGGAGATGATAGGTCTGTTCCCGTACTGTTTAAACCTTCGAAAATCTACGAATTTCTACGAAAAACAGTCAAATCATGTTCCCGTACTCCAAATTTTCGTACTTTTTCACAGCAGAGAGCGCTCATGAGAGAGTAAAATATTTCCCCATGCTGCGAATTTTAGTCCAAGAAATTTCTTTGGACAAAATTATGAAGACTGTCAAATGAATGAAAAAAGGAAAAAACAATACACAAGCTGTCAGTTGCCAAGTGTATCGTTACAAGTTGAAAATAATGGAATTTATCGTCTGGTCAGTCTTATCCGTGCAATAAATTGAAATTTGTGATATCAAATTGGTTATTTTAAGAAATAATTGCACGTAAATCCTTAATAAACATTCTCAAAAATACACTTTTACGATGACGTTTAAAAAATGGCAAATATTGTTATTCAAAGCGTTCCCGTACTTTTGTGAAACTTTGTTGCGCTCTGAGATTTTTACCCCCACTCTTGCAAAAATGACAGTTTTCACATTTTTGTGCACAAAGTACGGGAACACATTTGATATTACCCCGGTGACATAACTGAATAAAAAGAAAAGCTGAGTGAATTCCTCATTGAGTTTTATTAGGAAGTGATTACTTTCAAAATCAAAATGAAATGTCAAAAAAATTGTTTTTGATTGGGTTTTCGGAGTGCTTCCTTTTCATTCCCAGAAAAACATTCGATCAAAATCAGTTAAAATTTAGCTTGAGATTTAATGCGCCGGAATTTTTATTTCCTGCGCTAAATTGTCACAGATAAGGGGTATTCGCGATCCGATGCAACAAAAAGGTGTAAGATTGCGAAATTTTATTTTTTCTATAAATCGTGAACGCACCTTTTCTATTCTATTGCAACTCTGGAGTAAAAATGCAAAATCAGTTTGGACACAACCATTTCTGATAGAAAATAACAGCTGCCAAACTGTCAACGATACCAGCAAATTTTGCACCATTGTATTTTTCTGTTGCAATAGGGTTAGGGTATAGCAAAAGTGCAAAAGTGTTGTAAAATCTTATCAGTGTTAGTAGTTGTTGTGGTGCAAAAAAAAGTTGCACTTTTGCATTTTTACAATGATACTAGACTAGTTGCACCGGATCGTGAATAGCTCTACAGTGAAGTTAAAGTGGAAAGAATCCACCAAAATTCTTTGTTAAATGTTAGCTATGTTTAATTTTGGCGAGAATTATGTATGGTAGTGAAATTTCAGCTCAAGCTACGTACTATGGTTTAGATTGGAATTCAAATGGAGTAGGACACTCCCAAAATCCAACGGAAAAAGAAACTTATAAAATTGAGAATTGTAATCTTAATTGTATTTTTTTTTAATTATTCGGAGTGATTCTTCAGTTACTGGCAATGCTACTGTCGCATAGTCGTACTCCGTACTAGCCTCTCTCCATGTTTTTGACGTTTTACAAATCTGATTTTTTGTTGAACTTGAACTTCTTCCACACATATTTACAGTTTTAATTAATTTCTCTATAATTTAAAGCCCTTCGGAGTTTGTAATGTTTAGCCAGGAACCGAATTAAAAGTTCATATACAATCCGAAAATAAAACTAAATGTACGGGCCACCAGAAACAGACTCGGAAGATGATTACGATGGGTTCACCTTTGGAGATGTAAGGAACTATTATACTGCTTTTGGATTTCTATAATTTTTTTTTTTCGACATTTGAAGACAATCATAGAAGACCACCGATGTCGCAATAAGTTCGTCTTTGAACAGAAGTCAGATCAAGACATTGAAAAAGCAATTGAAGAAGGAGAACTTAACAAATTGATAGACTTGATAGAAGATCGAAATATAAATACCAACAGTACTTTGCAAAATGGTACATATATCCTTTCAGCCGCTTGTAGATTAGGACAACTGGAAATTGTTAAATATCTTCTCGACCAGAAAGCCAATGTTAATAAACAAGTCGATTCTGTAACACCATTAATGGAAGCATGCGCCTGTACACAACAATGTCCAGACGTCACAAAAATCGCCAAGCTCTTGCTAGCTGCAGGTGCTGTTGTAAATGTTTCTGATAAATATGGAACGACTCCATTTATGTTAGCATGTCGTAACGGTCATATAGACGTGGTGCGGCTTTTAATTAAGGATGTTTCATTTGATGCATGTGATAATCAGGGTTGCACCCCTATTTTCCATGCAATAGAAAACAATCGGGCCGATATAGTTAAATATCTAGTCGAATCTGGAGCTAATGTTACAGTTGCCAACAAGAAAGGCTATACTCCGCTGCAAGTAGCTCAGTTCCATGGTTTCTATGATATTTTAGAATTGCTACCTAAGGAAAAGAGCCTGCCCTATCAGGTTCCGACAATATTTCTATCCTACAACAGTATCTGTGATATGATTCCTAGAATATTCCTCAAAACTGAATGCCCAGAGTATTTTCAAGATATAAACCTTATATTGATGAACATGGGAATGGAAAACATATTGGAGTATTTTGCTAAAGAAAAAATATCCCTAGCAGAATTTTTAACAATGAATGATCAAAGATTGGAAGAAATAGGTATCGAATATCCTATTCATCGATTAAAAGTTCTTAAGGGTTTGCTAAAGTAAGTATTTACTATTTTATAATACTAAAATTTAAATTATTTTAAATTAAAATTGAAACAAAAAAAATCAAATCCATTAAATTTCTGAAAAATATAAATAATGGTCAAGTTGGCAAGAGCAGACTGCCATCTGGGATCACTACTCTTTACATTGGCTAAAAATGATGCTCCTCTTTGTGTACGTAATAGCGAAATTCTTATCTTTGGTGTGAAAAGAACAGTGAATCTTAACCCTACAAAATGTCAAACAATAGCTGCGTTTTATTATCTAATGGCCATTTCGATTGGTCGTCCGGAAGGCTTCCGAATGCTTCTGAAACTGTTCGATTGGTATGAAATGACAGTTCTTCTCCTGGATAGAAGAGAAATTTCCTTCTGGATTTGAAGTCAGAATCAAAACCAGAAGCACGCACACACTCACACCCACTAAATTTCAAATTCAAATTAATTTATTCACGTCATTGTTTTGTTTTGGTTTGTCTGTAATTTTGTAGTTTCAATTTCTTCTCTTTAGAGAATTCAAATTATGGATATCCGTTCCGAAGACAAATTTTCTCTTCAATAACTGTAATATCGCATTTTTATCAGGAATAACTTCGAAATCTTCTACATTTGTGTCAGCCATGTTTACAAAATAAAAAAATCACAAATGCGCGTTTGACACTTCCCGTCTTACACATACACTCAAATAAATTTTCAGAATCTAGAATCTAGTGTTTACTTGTTCGATTGGAATCCCGGATCGGAGACTTCTTCCGGATTACCAATCGAAAAGGACATAAGGGTATGTGTTATGTTTTAACACGTATTACAAAAACAACACGAGATAGAGGTTTCTATCGGGGTTTCTATCTGGGTTTGCAAATATTAGTATTAAATTCGGCAAACAGAGTGTACATGTAAGTTCATAACCCAGATCGTTTTATTTTCACGAGGTGAACCATATAGGTTATTGGCGATAATAAAACATGGCTAATGGCATTTTCAATAAAACTTGTCCGTCGCCATCTTGAGTATGCATCTCAGGTTTGGACTCCTCTTGACGATATAACTTTACTCGTTTGGTATTGAAAGGGCTTCAGTGGAGTGATCCTTCTAATGTCATCTCTTATGACCAACGTTTATCTATTCTCCAAATGCAAACATTTGCACCGAGAAGAACAAACAATGATTTAGTATTCTTCCACCAAATAATAACTGGCGTCACAAATGCACCAGACCTACTATGTTCGGTTTTTTTTTAATTAGCGGGGAGGAGGTTATAATCTCCGTGGCCGTGACTTGATTAAGGTCCCAACACATAGGACCAACTATGGGATGCATGAGCCCTTGACACGTATGGGTAAAGTTTTAAATTTAAATTCAAACATTTTGATTTCAATATCAGTAAAATTAAATCATAAAATCTACTCAAAACCAGTGCTCTACGCTCCTAAATGTTTTTGTTTTATATTATTTTCTTGTTTTGTATTGTCGTAATACTATATTTTTATATTTTCATTTTGTGTTATTTGTAACAACTAACACTGCACTAAATGATGAGCCGGTGGTATAACACAGTTTTCTGTGTTGGCAAACCATTGGTCGCAAGACGGGCTTGCTATAAGCTCTCTTCGACCAATTCTGATAGTGTGAAAAAAACATTCCAATTTTCTGGGGTCTGTTTGGCCAACTATAACAAAATCTGAAAACAGGAGTTTTACAGGTGTAGAAATAAATATCTCATACCAAAAAACGAAAATGGTAAAAAAGAGCCTAGATCTTCTATACAAAAACCTGTGTACCAAGTCAGTAGTAAAAAGTAGTGAAAGATACATTTTATGAATACTGAATACTAAATTTTGGGGGTTTACTTGTCAAGTTTTTAAAACCTTTCCAATTGGGCATAATAAAACTTGTCAAGTAAACCCACCAAAATGTAGTCAGTATACACTAAACAATAAAATGTATCTCTAAATTAGTAGTTGTTTCAATATTATTCGACTTTACATATTTGTTATTAAAACTTCATGAAGTAATAACTTGGAGTATTTTTTGATCTCACTACTTTTCACGGCTGACTTGTTATATATTAAATCTTTTTTTCAGAAAGTGGGTGGATACCACGCCTCCTAAATGAAAAACGTCAAATTTTATATTTTTCTATTTTTACTCCACCAAATTTTATCACTGCATGGCAATCGGAAGTGGTCTATATTTTTGATAACAATTCTAAGGAAATGTGCGGATACAACGCGCCCGAATGAAACACCTCTGATTTTCTATTTTTTCTTTGAATGCTATTTAAGCCCATTGCTTTACCAAATTTCATCGTTTTACAGCAATCGGAAGTGCTCCATTCAACTAACACCAATTTGGATGAAGTGGGCGGATACCACGCCCCTTGAATGGAGAACCTTAAATTTTCGATTTATTCCATTCTTAGTTACGCACGACCTTCCGTTGTACAAAATCACAAGATTGTCAGTTACGGTTTTTGAGGTCTCAGCAAACACTTACGCTAAAAAGTTTAAATTTGGTGAGGCGCTATTTTAGCAAGTATTCGGAATTTCAAGTTTCTGTCTTCATTAGTACTGAAGATAGAGGGGAGGTGAAAATCGCGTGCGTTTGTTCCTGTAAATAAAGCGTGTAGTGCCAGAACTTGGCTGGGCACTACCTTGCCCTTTGATCAAACGATGAAAATTAGCATTTACTTGTAAATCTTGTAATATAAATTTCAGATAAGTACATACGTATGTATATTTATTTTGGAATTTGTAAAATTACATAAAAATGAATAGATAGTGTGAAAAAAAAAATTATTTGAAGCCGTTATAAAGCTACATAATTTATAAATGGTTTATGAATTTCTATTTTTATATCGTTATGTCCTCCTCGAAATATGTGTTGACCTCGATAGGGCAGAATATCTCAGTATGTAGCTGTGGAATGATTTAAACCATTAAAAATTGGCGAGCGAGTGTAATTTATTGTTTATAGAAAGTATTTTTTTCAATTATAATGCACTAGAGTTTTTAAGAAATGTAATTAGATGCACCGATTTTAAAATCTAAACTATCGAATAAAGTCCCTATTTCCAAACACATGTTTTGTTTGCGTTTGAACTATCAACAAAAGAATAATTTGAAAAAAAAACTTGAAATTCAATATTATTTATTTAGAAAATAAAAGAACATTGCAAGAACGAAAACAATATACGCTGACTACTTGACGCAGCACTAATTCTGTTATTCCCTTCAAGATTGAAGAAAAACTTTCGCCTAAATAAAAATACGTTTGCTTTTGTTTTGGAGCAGATTCAACACAAATACAAAACAAATGTCACTCCAAACCTTTAAAAAATATATGATGTATTTAAACCTAAAATACAGCCACAACATCTGGTGTCCTTCTTGTGTAATTTTAGATATGCAATATCGGGATATTCGCTGGGCAGATTTATCATCCGCTCATATTGCTGTGAACTTGTTTATTCGTTCTGCCTAAAAACAAAAAGTCCACAAGTTAACGTACATAAGGTTTATTTCTTCATTACTTACGTTTTAATAAACAATTTCTTTTAAAAGAAACCACTTTCCGCAACGAGAACTTGTCGGAGGACTTCGGAGAATATTTTGTTTGTATCTGTCATAAATAAAACCATTAAAATTATTTCATCGCATACAAATGGCATGCGTTGAATTTCGTCGGACAGAATTTCCAATCAGCCGATCGGAGAATTACCTCGAAGCAAAATGTCTCCCGATTCGTAGTAAATCGGAGAGAATTCCGCTCCGACGGTTACCTCGATAGGGCAGATTATGCTGAAGAATTCTTTTGTATATATTTTAAGATTGTATAGGTCTCAAAAACCTCATTTGACTAAATTTTGGCAAACAATAAAATGATTTTTTTTAGTTTCCATCTGAATCAATGGACAAAACGATCAATCGCTCGAGTACAAAAGGGACATCCAGATAAGTATGCATTTTTTAATTACGTTCCTCGCAAAAATGTTCTTAATAGAACTATATTATGCAATTCAGCTTTTATGATATACTGATTCTATCAGCAAACCATCTACAAAATCTTGTCATCATTAACTCTTCTTTAAAATACGTCAAACACAACTTGGAATCTGGTAATTTTGGACCAATAAGCTCCGATCTTGTTCAAAACTTGCGAAACAATATTCAAAACTACCGAGCAACTATGAAGGAAATTAACCAGACAACGAAATATGTAAGTCAATTTTACTATTTCTGTATACCCTTAATAACAAACCATGTATTTTTTTAAGCTTCAATCATTCAGTCCAGTGCGCCCACCATTATATATTGACTATGATGAATATTTGGCCGAGAAGAAAAAAACCAATATGAAAAAGCTTTTTAAATACACAGTTTTTATTGCTGTCTCGGTTATAATTTGTTTAAGAATCAAAAATACTTTTTGATAAAAAAATGAACAAACATGTATTTATTCTCGAAATAATTTAATATATTTTACTATAAAGATAATTAAACTTTCTGTTGTTCTTATAATAATTAAAACTTATTTTAGCTATTTATCTAGAACCCACCGATCAACGGAAAAAGAAGTTTTGGTATCTTAATTTCAATTAATTTTTTTTCGAGAATAGCGCTTCATTATCAGTTAATTTTTGAAAATCCCTTTAATTTAAAGGTAATAAAATATACGAATGGATCGTACGTATTTGTTCTTGTTTTATCACATCGTAAGTACAATATTCTTAGTAGAAACAGCTAAATATATTTTTAATTTCTTAAATAAATTAAATAAATAAATAAATTAAAAAGTACACAATAAATTCCTAAGGAAACTTTCGCGCAATATTCACGTTCCCTAACATCGATGTAGGAAAACATTCTCCAAAGAAATTTCGGAGTGGAAATATTGTGCCATTCATCCATCACTGGTCTGTTAATGTCGTTTTCTATTTGCCAATAGGGATTCTGATCAGGGATTGTGGATTTTTCTTGGCAAATAGAACGCAAAATCTTCTTTTTTTTAAATTGTATGTGTGTGTATTTATTTTTTATTATGAAGAATAAACAAAACCATTTGAAGTTTTAGCAAATTTGGCTTAATTTTGTTGTTTGCAAGTGCACGTGTAAATTCCTATCCTTGGCCCAGATCTGTGATTTTGATACCGGATCAAAAAAAATCGATACCTTTGGTAGAATAGAACGCGAAAACTGATACCGGATCAAAAAATCTCTGGGGGATCGATTATTCTAGCTGAATAAAAAAGGACGTAAGATTGCTCCGTATGATTGTCAGGATTGCATTCTGGCCACGGTGAAGTGACGGCGACACGTCAACGAGCTAATAAATGACCTAAACACTACGATATCTCTTTTCACACATCATTTAGCAACCACACGTCCTCGAAGACGCAGGTTCGGTACAAGCCTCGTACGTACCTAATGCCTCCCCATACCATTATGTAACCTCACTGATAATCAACTGTTATCATTAAGTCAAGGATTAATCCTCCGGTCGTATGTACACAGGCTGACAAATAACTGGACAGAACGTTGTTCTACAGTTCCGTTAATTAGCTGGGGGGATAATTCGGACTTCAGAAGTTACATATGTATGATTACGACAAAGCGTGTGTCTGGAAATCGTATGATGGCAACCCGGGCACATCAAATATGCGAGCAATGCAACGTTGGCAAAAGTCGTGGCAGCTCCGAAAACAATGTTAAATTGAAATGAAATTGCGAAAAAATTAATGTAATTAAATAATTAATTTAATTATTGGCTGCACAGATAGAAGAATTAACAAGAGTGTAGAAACTGCTAATTTATCGTTCAAATACACAAATACACACTTAAGGATTGCGGTTAATTAAAGACTTAATTCGAATTTAGAAATTTGTTTGAATTATGTGTGTACATATGTGTATGTATGTATGTGAAAATAATCAAACAATAGATTAAAAAATCAACAAGGAGCGATCAAAAAAGGTTTTTAGTATTGACTTTTAATTTGAAACTGGAAATCGCAAGTGCCCAGAACAGTCAAGCAATTTAAATATTAAATATTTATAAAATTAATTTGGATTATTATGGCATTCTCATTATAATGAAGAAGAATAGAAACAACATTCGGTTAGCTAAGTGTACACGATTGGACGACCTTCCAATATTGGCCGTATAGTCAAGTCTTCCAATTGCAACCAATGAGCTGACAATTTCCAATTTTCTATCAATTGAAAATTGTCCGTATATACGGTTGGCTGATTTTATCCAATAATTAGACAATTTATTGGTAGAAATTCGGCTGCCAATTGTTATAACAATTTACAATTGTTTGTCTTCCAATTAAAAATTATCTGTTTACATGGTTGGAAGACTTTAGATGACAACAAATTGGTAGACTCATTGGAAGACAATTTTCTTGACAGATGATATCGAAAATGAAACTTTAGTTTAGAAGTGAAGTATTTGTGAAAGTACATAGCTACTTGTGAAAAAAAAACATTTATAAAATATAAGAAAGTATTTAAAAAAATATGAAGAGCGCAATAGCGATTATCCAATCATTTTCGACCTTCTTTTTATGAAACTTCTTCTTCGATATATTGACCGACGGTGACTAGCAGCTTCATATTTGTTTCCGCATCCATTTTCGTTCTAGAAAAAAAAAAAAAACAAAAAAAAACACTCAATATATTTCGAAAGCGAAAAAATTAATTTTCTTGTTTGGATGATGTTTTTCGCAAGAACATCATCCAATTTTTAATTGGCGCATAGCTAACGTCCAATTATTTGAAAATAAGAAAAATTGGATGTGTAGACGAGTTCAAACGATTGGAAGAAGTCTGCCAATTTTTTGATAGAAAATTGGCAGACGATTGGCTACCAATTTTGTTTTTGTCAATTTTTACAGAAAAAAATGGCTGTTTACATGGTTGATAGAAAATTGAAGATTTTCCAATCGTGTACACTTAGCTTTAGTTAGAGTTCGTTTTAGTGAGTTCAATAAAACAAATACATTTGCCAAGCCGAAAAATGTAGATCTGCAAAATTATCTATCTAGATTCAGAGAGATCAAAAATAAATGTATTAATTTTACAGCTGGAAAACAACATTTAATTTTGGTCTCAATCGAGCAACATTTGAATTCGTTCGTTTTATTTATTTCTTCACCTCCGATCAAAACAACGTAGTAGAATAGAAACCAACAAATAACTGAATATAAAAAATCGCATTGGAAATGTAGTCCTTAGGAACCTTTAAGTCGTATCTGAAAATTATTTGTACAAAAACTAAATCGCAATTCTTAATGAAATTTTATACATTTATTTTAAATTATATAATGTTATATAATATTTCTTATGGCTAATTATTATTGGAAAATACATTAATTCGACAATAGCTTTTTTTTGATATTATTTTCCTGGATTCTTACATTGTATTGAATATTTTTATAAAATGAATTCACTACTTATGCATAATTTTTATTCACCAATATTTATTTTTCTTTAAAACTATCCGTTGATATTTCGAATGAAAACATTAAAAAATACATTAACTTTTTTCTGGAATGTAATTACCTAATTTAGAAAAAATATGAATGTTTAATAATATTGTGATATTCGGATAGTTTGTTTTTATTTAGTTTTTTCTTGGTTGCGAGTAATAATTAATAAAACATTTTCCGTTGGTTTTATTTAATAGCTAATTGATTTTGGTATAACACTTTCATTTAAAGTTCGATTTCAACTTTATTTAATGTATCGATTTCAGAAATATGATCGATTATTATAATATTCTGTATAACAGTCTGAATAATTTGAATTAACATACTCGTAAATGGAGGGTTTGAGATTTTATAGGTTTCAAACCCATCGCCATCGGAAGAACTGGAGTCATCTCATATAAATTAAAAAAAAAACGCTACATATATCTTTAATATTCTTAAAAAGAACTATTTGATAAAGAATGGTAACCCGGACAAATGTGATTCAAAAAAATATTGAAATTATTATTGACACACTCTCAAAACTTCCAAAGTCCATCGAAATGATAGCATTGTGTTTTTATAGTAGTCAAAAGTGGCAGTAAGAGGTGGGAGCTTGTATACTATATATATATTTATTTTAGTACAATATAAGTTAAACACATGATACACAGGCTTTTTTAATGCTGAATCTATTGAGACCAACATCAAAATTATGCGATTTACTTGCTCTAGGTGACGCTACAGTCCGTTGCGGACCTGGACTTCATCCAAAAAGACTTTTCTAGTTAGCAAATTCTTTACCTAGCTGTCTTCATTTTTGCTCAATAAGTTATTTATGGTTCTCTTGTACTTTTGAACCAGGGCACTCAGTTGTTAAATTTAATTTTTTTGCGAAGTTAATTTCATTGTTTTACCAGTATGTACATTATCTTTTCCTTCCCACCATCTATAAACCTGTCTCAAAACTGCCTCTAGCGTTTTGTCAGACCGAGGTTGTTATAGATATTTTAGTTGATTGAGTGAAGGCTTTGGTAAAAAAAAAAAACTACGATTACAGGGTTGATATCAGGGTTAATATCATTATGATTTTATAGCGCAGCCTAGTTAATCAAAGTCCCTGACGATCTGAAACTTAGTGCGGCCGATGATTTTGGGAGCCCCTGACATCACGTTGTAATTTTTGTATATCAATAAGAAAGGGTAAACGAGCTTGGATAACTTCAACGATTATGTCTCTAGCTTTTTTTTCAAGAACAGTATCTAACAAAAAAAAATAAAAAACAGAATACACTAGACGTCTAGTATAACGAATGATATAATGTTCAGCCACTTCGTTATATCAAAAGATTCGTTATATGAAAAGATTAGTTATATCGAAACCATTTTGTTTTCATCTTAAAAACAAAATTTTATATATTTAAAAGTTTTTATTATATCAACTTCTTACAATTGCACAAATTGATTCAATTTTGAGAAGAAAAAAAGTTATTTATTTGAGTTTGCCTGAAGGTTTTGGTTACTTCATACCATTTGTGGCCAACTTCTTCCTTCAACTGCAGTGGATGCAGTATTTTGGAGCAATCTTGCAACAAATGTGAAAAAAAAATTCCAAAAGGCTCGTAAGCAAAAAAAAACCAACGGTACACGACCGTTTTGTTGTGCAAGCAATTTCAAACGCAGAGAAAAACTACTGACTTCATGAAAACGATTCTCATGTTTTGTTGTTTTTTTTTCCTTGAAATTGAACAGCATTCGTTACATAGAGTAGTAAAATTTTTCGTAATTCGTTATTTAGAGATGTCAATGAACCTCAAGTGGTGATTCGCTATACTGGAAATTCGTTATATCGGCATTCCTAATACTGGATGTCCAGTGTAATTACTAACGCTAAACAAACCTCAACTCTCCGTCCTGATGAGCATGGAGGAAGAGACGGAAGCGAGTTCATATCACTTCCTTTGTGAATGCCCAAGTCTAGCTCGAAGTAGGAAAGCTGTCCTCGGAGAATACTTTTTCGATGAACACAAACATATCCTGAAATTTACTCAGGGGTCAGGATGGTTTAGTGATACACCCTACACCTAATCACACCCACTTACTCCACTCCTGTTTCTTTCCTCTTTAAACTAACCCACTACTACCCTGGGGACCGCAATGGATCCATTGAGATGAGTGAGGTGAGGCGGCCTGCCGTTTTACCCTCAATAAATAATGCGTAAACAGCTACAAAAATATATACTGATTTCTTTTCATTGACAACTCTGTTAATACAATTTGCAAACTTGTTCTATTGCAGCGAAAATAAGGTCAAATTGCTAAACGCAAGATTTGCAAAGCAAGTCTCATGCTAAGCAAATCCAGGAACCCGATAAAAATTAAAAAGCAAGTGAAGTGCGCAACACAAGTTTAAGACTTGTACAATTGCAATGAAGTTTGCTCAAGAAAAAAGAATGAACTGCGTTTTGGGACAGTGTACTTAGCAGAGATTTTTCTGTTTGCGTTTAGGGACAGCCTGCTTAGCATATTATGTGCAAGATTTGCATAAAGGAATTTGCTCTAAGGTTTGTTCGTTCATTCTAGGGTCGTCTTAAAGAGTTTTTTGAACAACCTGAACGTTTTCAGGTGAGCAAAATCTGTGTTTTTGAGACCTGGGTCACCCTGGACTCGGACTATAGATCTAGGTTTTTTTCCATGGCGAGTTGAGGTAACGAATAGACTGTTACATTAGTTACTCGTACATTGTGGATTCGCGTTTTCTATGCAATTTGTTATTTTTAAATGACTAATAATAATAAGAATTTTAACTATATGACTGTAAGACCTAAGGTCTTCTTAAATGCAAACTGAATTGCACTAGTTAAAAGGAATAGAAAGATAGGAAAGAATGCTCCAATTTTATTTTAGTACACACAAGTAGAATAAAGAAACGTTTGAAGTTGTGGATTGTGTATCAGCCAAAACACATGCATTAAAAATTTAATTTTAACAAATTTTAAGTTTTGGTAATTAAAGGACATTTTTTTCTCCCATACAACTCTTCGGGTTGTCAAGAAATCCTAGGTCAGCCCTGAGCAAGGTTTAACGAACGAATATAATAACTGAATAGCTAGAAAAGATCTTCAATATCGACGCTGATAAATGGTTAAAAGAAATGAAAAATTTTGCAGGTAACCTTTTGTTCATAAATAATTCTTTTTTTACGATTAATTTATTAGGTACTAGAGGTTTCGTTTGGTAGTCCAGAAGAATCTTCCGGAACTCTGTAATCCGGAATGCCAAATAAAGAAGTTGCAACAATTTTGTTTTTACATTGAAGTTTGTTGTTTCGTTGTATTTGTGTAATGAAACGTTAACATACATGTTTCTCATAATATTACCGGGTTCTTTTACTTTGAGTAAAGTCCTTAAATAAAAATTCAACAACGAATTCATTACTTGAAGATGATGATGATGAAAGAAGATGGAATGTTTGGGTATCCATGTTCGTATCATTTTTGTGTTTTAATTTAAAATTTCAATATAGCTCTACAAATCACAAAACACACTTTCAAAATTAAAAAAATGATGTTAATGTTTTAATTATTAGATGATTTAATGTTTTAAGTGTGCGCATGTGCGCGTTTGATTCTTTAAGTCCAGAATCCATTCTGAGCTAAATTGTTCGTATCTGAACAATATAGCAACAAGCATTATCGAAATCGAAATACATAGTGGTATGAATTTATTCACTCGTTAATAAGCCTTAAATGTTCTTTCAAGGTAACTCGAATAACTGTGGCAATTTTATTCATAACTTGAAATATAAACAGTGTCTCATGAAAACATATTTAAATTTTAATATCCAGTTGCTCCAAGCGTTTTTTTTTTATTGGTTCTTTGAATTTTAAAATTACATTCATTGGTTGTTCCGATGCACTATTCATTTGAAAACGCCAGTAAACTATAGTCCCATTTTCCTGCAGTTAACTTTTAAAAGTGTATTTGTAAATGCATTTTTAAAACAAAAGGGGTTAAATTAATAAATGTATGAATTTGGGGTATTGATGCACTGCGACTTTGAGATCTATTGTGCCCCCCTACAGAACTGGATGAGATTTCTCATTTTACAGTACGTCCTTCAAACTAATTCGGTTGAGGAATTTTAGTTTTTGTGGTATTTGAATAGAGGGTAGTTCCTTTTCCTTTATTAGGTGATTTGAATCTCTGGCTAGCCTTTCTTAACCTGGGGAGTATATTCCAAATATTTGATATTTTGGCTTCCTCTTCCGATCTGATCTTGTATTTGGTCACGTTTTCTCCTATTCTGAAATAGAGCCCTGGTCCCATTAAAGGTGACATAGCTCCTATTTTTGCTAGGAGTCTGTGTCTTCGTTGCTCTGGATTCCTATATTCCCAAGTAAACAAAAGGAGTTAATGGACTCCTCTTTTGTTTTAATAATTATTTGTTAGTGATAAAATCAAAGATTTGTATTATCAACAAGAAAAAAGTCACAAAAATTCTATAATATTTTTGGTTTAATACTTTTTTTAACAACTGACAATTGTATGAGTTTTATGGTAGGAGTTTTCTCCAAACCACCTAAGAAGGTGGTTAAGCCAAGGAATACGAATTGACACTAATTGAAAATTTTAACTCGCGGATTAACTGATATTCTATGGTTTGGAATAGTCCTGGATTAACGTGGAATAATCTTTTTTAATATGACTTTTAAGTTTAATGTGATGCGTTTATGAAAGTTTAATGAAACGGACTACGCATCACTCCAGCAGATAGAGAAATGGATATTATGTACGTAGAAATTTGTCAGCTGAATATTTCTTCGATATACAAACAAAATAATTGGGATTATTTTTTGGGGCAAGTGTTTTCATTAACCTTTTTTAAGTACAAAGTGATGTTGATCCAATCATTCTATGAAAATAAAACATACTGATCAGAGACACAACAGTATTATATATTTCCATCTCCGCCCTCTTCATAATGCTTGTTTATTTTCTGGGCTTTCGTTGTCTTTGTTCTTTACACTACTGAAACCATTTCCAAACTAAATAGCCATCTACCCAACCCGTCAGAATTTGAATCGTGATATTGGCAAGGAGCAGGATTTCACTTTGCTGTAATACATAATTGTTTGATGATCTATTGGATCCGAACTAACGGCTATTATTACAAAAGTGCAGCATCTTAAGCCTATTTTACAATTCGCGTAGACAAAATGACTTAAAATATTTGCCTTGTCTAAGCAAACAAACTAAAGGACTAGAAATGCAAAAATATTTATTTTTTGAAATTGGTTTGCATATTTAACTATGTCAGTACATGTATTTACTTCATACGATTTCTGTGGATTGTTGATTCTGTAATGAACTGTTGCATTGTATTTTATTTTACTCACACGAACTGTAAGCTTTTATTTTAGAGTCAAGAAATTTGTTCATTAGCTAGTTGTTCCTGATGCGTGGGCTTTATGCGTTTTATATTTTAGCTGATTATTGCAACAAAGATGTGATCAGCATAAATTTAAAGTTTATAGAACATTATATTCTGTTGCAATGATGAATCGTGTTCAAATATTTTTAATTAGCTCGAATACCAAAATCAATGTGTATTAACTTAGCGTGAATTTTGTATTTTCCCCTTCTAAGACGATTATGTGCCGATAAGATTTTCATTTCTAAAGCGTGTTTCAAGATTTTAGAAAACATATGTTTTATGAAACCAAATTAAGTACTTTAGCTGTTTTGTTAAGGTTTATCAAGTTAACTTTTATCTTGGCCATACAAATTCATTACATTTTGTTTTTATGGCTTAGGATTTACAAGTTATGAATATAAAAAGAGCATATTTCGATGAGAATTCGTTTACATATATGCAACAATATTGTTGATTTGATTGAACCTACATTTAGACTTTTTATCCCATTCCATTGTGCTTTCAGATTTTAAGCTTTTCGGGGGTGTAACCATTAAACTATATTAAAGTTTATAAATTATGAATTACAATTTTGACTAGATTTCAAAAATACCAGATATCGCAGTATAATGACATTTATAATTATTTTGTTTTCTTTTTATTCGTAGGTATGTAATAAGAAAATTTAATAATGACTAGTAATTTATGCCTACAATATAATACGTTTAAAAAACTTAAAATAAATCTGACTAGATGGATGTACATATTATATGTGTATGTTGAAATACGCATATCAGTCATTTGTATATGCAAAATATTTCTGTTTCAGAATAAATATCAATAAATACATTTACATCAATTACATTTACAAATACAATAAATATTTATCTAAACTCAAATTAATCTATCTCAGGCTTAAAAACATTTTTTTTGTATTCTTAAGTTTATGCTAAATAAAAACTAAAATATAAAAAAAAATATATATTTTGTAAAACTTTTTTCTTAAATAAATTATTATTAAAAAAAATATATATAAATAAAATTATTCGTAAATATATAATAAATAATTCTTTTCAATGACTGGAAAAGAAAATAAATATAAACCATCATCGGTTCAGGTACTTACATATTTACATAAATTATTAAAATGTTGACACGCAAATCCGTTAAAAAAAACTCGTTTTTTTTAAATCAGGATATTAAATTCAATTTTACATTGCAGCTGTGTCGATTGTTCATTTTGTGTGAGTTCTTTAATAGATCTGTTTTCCCTGGGCATTAAATTTACTGCTCCATCAGAATTGTATCTTCTGATTTCACATTTCCACCAGTTATCGCTTCCATGGCTTTCGACAGAAGTGTAGCATCCTTAAGACTTACCACTTGGAGAACTTGAGGCTCAGTGCCGGGTGCACCTTGTATCATCATTTGATGCATACCTGGAGAAACTGTTATCGTTTCCATATGATCGCCGTTTTCTACCTATAATTTAAAAAAAAAATGTAAATTTAATATATGTAGAGACCCAACCGTTTAAACACGTATTTTTTGAATTTTGTTGTCTCAGATACCTGTTCGTGTGCAGTATGAACAAAATAAAAATCAAAAATATTTTCTGAAAATAAAAGATTTAATAAAATGAAAATATGAAAAATGAAAATTACATAACTAATATTAACAAAACAAAAATAAACAGTACGAATGATAAACAAAATAATTACATAATGTTGATGGTGGTGACCTTTTAGATTATAGTTATATTTGTGAAATGGACTTTAGGTCAAAAGTCGTGACAAAGATTTAATTTGTTTCGTTGACATAAAGCCCATTTCACAAATATAACCAAAATAATTACAAACAAACCTTCTAGGAAATGTCTAGAAGTAGGTCATGAGACGCTTAGTGGTCAGAAATCGTCAAATTGGTGTTCAATGTTTTCAAACTACCTAATTTTAATTTAAAGTCATAGAAAAATTATATTCGTAAAATTTATATGTATACACTGCAATTTCAAAGTGTGTTCTTTTTCCGATGTATTAATAAGAACATACAACTATCGTAACGTAGTATTTTTTTATACAATGCCCCTAAGATGGGTCTTTTTTAAGGACTAACCCATTGATCCATAAACCCTTTTTACACGCCGCTAAACACTGTGCCGATACATAGTGTCGATAAGGTTTTATGGTCGTGTGTAAAGGAGATATACCGACACAGTATTTCGATAAATATAGTTCCGGTATAGTGTGCCGACATGGCATGTAAAAAGGTTCGGAATGGTTTACCGATGCGGTTTGATGATTTGTTTTTTGTAATTTGCCTGTTGCTGATTGGTTTGAACTGAGAGAGTGAATGCATGATGGCTGAAAACGATAAATGTATCTGGTTTCAACCAGAAGTAACTGTTCTGCTGGAAATGATTAAAGATCGTAACGTCAAAATCTATTCAAAATACTATCCAATGAGTTGTAGGACAGAGACAATTTTAAATTATCGTCCATTTTCACTTCAATATATTTTTTTTATTTTTGACAATTGATTTTTGACTGCCCCACACCGGCATACATGGTGTGTAAATGTCCATACAGAATCGGATTTCTTTGCCGGTAAGGTGTTTCGATACTGGCGTGTAATAGGGGTAATAACCGACAAAGAGTGTTTTGGCTTTGGATCACGCATGTTTTTTTTTTTGATTTAAGAAATAAATTGGCCTTGCTTTTAAATCGAGTTTTACGCGTACAAAATTGTGAGTGCCCTAAATATCTAAGAAAAAATTAAGCCGTGCGTCGCGAGACGCCTGGCAATGACATCGGAATTTTTGCTATTCAAAAAATGTTTTAAGTAATAAATTATTCTTTATTTAAAATTCAAACATACCTAATAGACTTTTTTTAAATTGAGATTGCCTAATTTTTTGTCCCAATTCCATAAAAAATATACTATAAGGGCTTTCATCCAGTCCATTTAAATATTATTGATCTCTAAATAATTTCAGTTTCATCAATATAGATAGTGGACATTGTAGGAGAATGTTTATTAAAATGAGAGTTTAGGTTATTATTTTCGCGGATGATATTCATATTACATAAAGCTTAAATTTTTCGGAACTTACCGCGTTAAATGTAAGAAATATTTTCAATTTCTTTTTCCCGACGTTTCGAAGAAACTTCTTCGAAACGTCGGGAAAAAGAAATTGAAAATATTTCTTACATTTAACGCGGTAAGTTCCGAAAAATTTAAAATTTATGTAATATAAAATGATATTGTTCATAATCCTGGATACAAATCTAGTTGTTTTTCTCGTATGCGTGTGTATGTAGATTCCAGTGCCTCGAAATACAATCAAAAATTATTGTGTAGGGTGTTTTTTTTTTAGCTGCATGATAAGTTTCGATGGCTGTTGTGTATGGTTTGACAGTTGAGAACGTCAAACTCTATTTACATTTCTGTTCATTAAAGGTTTTGCAATTGATCTTGTTTGCGAAGTTCATAGAGAAGAATTTGTGTTTAGTGCTGAAGCTCATTTCTGGTTAAATGGCTTCTTCAATAAACAAAATTGTCGTATATAGAGCGAAGACAATCATCAAGCCATTAATAAATCACTGTTTGGTGCGGTTTACACGCTGGCGGCATCATCGGTCCTTATTTCTTTCGAAATGTGGAAGGTGTGCCGTTACGGTGAATTGCGAGCGCTTCGAGCCATATTGATTAATTTTTTGTTTCCAAAAATATTAATCAGCAGAAATATATTATTTAAAGTTTTCAAGCACTTAAAACACTTTACATATATACATAATTCTATTTGAAAATCGAAAACAAAATATCGACCGCAAAAAACAAATTTGTTGATACATTGCAAAGATTTAAATTGATTGGTTAAATACAATGGATTCTTTCATTTGGTAGTGGTAAATCATTTGCCTCAAACTATTTATCGATTTAAATTTTTATTTTCACAATTTATGTTCACTCAAATCAAAAACTAACTTAACAATATCTGTCAAATATTTTAGCTCGAGAATAGTTTAACGAACATTTAGTTAATAATTTTTTAGATGAAGCTGTGTATTACTCGACTAAAATACTTGGCTAAATTTTGTTTTTAAGCTAAAATTATGCTAAAATTGGTGGTGGCCGTGGCGCGATAGATGTGTGCTCGCCCGTAAAGGCTACGTGGTCGCAGGTTCAATTCCTGCCGTTGTCTATGTCGTCTTATTTTTCATAAAAAGACTAATTCTAAAAATTGTTATAAAATGAGTTGCAGGTTTGCTCATCCATGTTTAGGCATAACACTAACAGCATGTGATTGAGTAAACTGGTATGCCCATACAATATGACAACGTAAATAAATAGAACACGGTAAATTCTCCGCATTAGTACAGCCGCCATCCCTGGAGATAAATTTGAGACAACAACCAGCTCTAGTCTCAGAACATCGCGCCACACATCTTTCCCATCCTTCTATCTCTTCTCTCTCACGCCCGCGCTGTGTTAAAAAGCATATAAAGGGTAACATCATAATCCCTTGAGCGCGTGTAAATTATAAAAAAAAGCGCGAGCATCTTACTACTAAGCTCACATTATGTCTTTTTTTTATCTTGTGAATTCGTCCAAATTTTAACAAAATGCTCTTTGTTAACTCGAAAAAATTACTACAAAGAATGCCAAAGTGGAGGAGAAAAACTTCCTCTACATTGAAAAGGTAAATTCTTACTGTACGAACTTCTGAGGGTAACTTTATATTTTATTTCATTATTTTAACGTATAATGCACCAATAATTTGTACTATAAAAGACTACGTCTTATTTGTACGCACCGTTAATTCATAAATTAATAATTGAAACTGGTGTAAAAACACCAAGCACTCAAGTTTTTGTATAGTTTGTAGCTTTCAACTGGCGATTTTGAACTTATGTACTTTTCTATAGGTCATCCAAAAACATTCCGAAGCTTCCGGAAGTCTTTTAAAACCGTTTTTCTCTTCTTGATTTGAAATCAGAATCCACTCAAGAAACACTAATACATTCATACTCAAATGTCAAAAATCTGATTTTTTATTTGGTTGTTTGTGTTCTTCGTCGTCTGGTCTAAGGCCCGTTTGCTGATACACAACTTAAGCATTTAAGTTCTACCTAAGCACTTATGTGACAATTTAAGCAGAGGAAAAAGTAGCCCATAAGCGTTTTAAGTTCATGTTCAGTTTAAGTTTATGTTCATAAATATTTATGACCCTTATCAGTAGACGGGCCTAAGTGTGTCAGTCGTTTTCCTGGCAGCCACTTCAACCTAAAGGGGTTTATTTACCCTTAAAATGAACAAACACAGTTCAAGCATTAATGAAATTAGGAAAGATTTAAAAGGAGATATAAATGGGAGGGAAAATACAGCCATGCTAAGCATTCCACATTCATCTTGTACGGGTAAAAAAAGAATCGCTGTACTGGACAGTTCGTCTGAAGTTGGGCTCAAGGGCGAATTGTGTGCATTCCTAGAAGCACGAGTATTATGTTTCAATAGTTTAAGGGGAAGAATGCAATTGACTATTTTGTTAGAACATTGTTTATAAAAACAGCGATAAAATAATGAAAGACATGAAACATTACGGCGGTTTTCGAGGGTAGTAAATGTGTCTGTTCTATTTCTATCATTTTAAGAACCCTATTTTGAATTCCATCCAATAGATTCAAATAATCGTGTCCAGATATTAGAGTTATACTTAGGTTTTGGAAGAATGCAAACTTTATAGGTTACAATTTTAATTGAGTTTTTTTGCGATCTTTAGTCCAAATTAATATGCATTTCGCCCAGGTACTACAGATGGGCTCATCAGTTAGATGATGTAGTAGCTTTCTAAGACGCAATATATTTTAGTCGATGGCTACCGACACAAATAAAATTTACAGCTTTAAAGCACTGTGAATTATATTCTTCTAGGGGAATTGGGTCGAATTCAGACACCTAGAAAATAATACCCGTGGTCTGGCTTGTTTAAAGTCGATTTCGTTTCAATAATTAGGATTCGCTACTAAAACCTATACTTTTTGGCTTTGAAAAGAACGATTACGGACTGTGTGTGTTGCTTGGCAGCTCTAAAAAAAAACAAATCTTCAATTCGTTAAAACATCATTATTTCGTTTTAATTTCCCGATTCCGACGCGGGGGAGTTCCTAAACCCACTTGCACTTTTTTAATATTTGTTTTCAAGAAGTTTTTAACAATTTTTTTTTAGTTTTTGATATATTAATTTACTTTTTCTGTACACTGCCACAAAATAAAAATTAATTCACAACACAACAATTGAGAAACGTCAAAACAAATATTTTAGTGTGTGTACGAATCTGTGCACAAATCCGTTTTGAATCCGTCTCCAAAAAGAGATTCAATACGGATCTGTTTTTCCAGAAAAATATTGGTTTTAATTTGAAACGAATTTGATTTTCAGAAAAAAATTGACGGCGGATCGACGGCAAGTCGATGTTTTTGTTGAAACGAAATCGACATAAATTTTATTCTTTTATAGATTACATACAGATCAGAAGGGGGGCTTCCCTATTTCGTATACGGGCAACAAATTTTTTATGCATATCTAACTTTGGCTATTAAATTGCTTCTCTTTTTTATTTAAAAAAAAAAACTGCTAGGTGCGAGAAATTAAAAGCGGCTTTAATCTCTTAATCCGATTTTCCAAGAATTTAGCCTCCTTATTAAATTATAAGTCACCAATTATATAGATATCGTCATAAGCAAATTAAAAAAACATTACATTAAAATAATAAAATTTAACAACGTACTACCTAATAGATAAAAAAAATAAAAATAAATAATCAAACTAAAAGTTCTACTATTAGGAAAAAATAAAATTAATTTTATTTGACAAAGTATTGTTACAAAAACGAAAAAAAAAATAATCAAAAGTAATAAACCAAATTTTAAACTTATAAAATAAAATTAACATTTTGTAATTAAAAACACATCTAAAATTAAAAACATAAATATATGGGTTTATATATGTATGCATATATTACATACACTACATAACTACTCCAAACAATAAATAAAATTATTTTTTACTAACAAAAACTGCAAACAAATATATTTAAGTGTTTACCTCAATCAAACAAAAATATATTATAATTACTTTAATAAAACAAGAATAATATATATACTTTTCTACTAATGAACTTAAAAAGAATTAAAATTAAATTTTTATGCCAAATCTGACATTTTGCACAGGTAAATATTTTTTTTTATTTGGTACATTGCACTATAGTAACTAGGTATAGTATTTTTTTTTTTTTGGTTTTAGCTTATTTATATTTTTTTAAAATGGCGTAATTTGCTTGATTTGGCATTGTTTCCTTTTTAAAAATTATGTAAATTGTTAATACTAATTTATAAAACGAATAATATATTTAATTTATAATAGCAACAATACTGCAGTTCAAAGTGATAGTTTGGAAGGTGTTACATGTGTACAAATGTATAAAGTTAAAAAAAGTCATTATCGTTACTTCTAATCAAAGGTTCAATAACGGAAATCTATAGAGAAACGTAAGTGGGATGCAGCCGTTACATGTGTAGAAGTTTTGAGGCTTTCTGTAAAATTTGTTATTTTATTATAAAAATATAAATTAATATTTTAATGTATGTATTACATATGTATTGATATGTAGTCTAATTTATAAAGGTGATACAATTTAGTTCAATTGAATGTACATAACATAGAGAGCGATTGCTCGAATTTAGATTAACTAAAAAACATAAGAATAAAAACTTTTCTTTTACTTCACTACAAACCACT
Organism: Philhelius pedissequus; assembly: GCA_910595825.1. Lineage (NCBI taxonomy): Eukaryota > Metazoa > Arthropoda > Insecta > Diptera > Syrphidae > Philhelius > Philhelius pedissequus. The sequence continues at coordinate 123,495,226 of OU343162.1, forward strand.
TTATTTCGTGATTTCTAGTATGTGACAGTTCAGTTCGAAAATGATTTGATCGAAATCGGTAGAGCCGTTAATGAGCAGGGACCGTTAATAACATTTTAAGTTAACATTAGTTTTGACCAAAATGTAGACCACCACACAGGCATTTTTTTTAAATACCTAGAACCGTTTTCATGAAAATAAAGTTTTTACATAACGGTGATATGGCAGATAACGTTAGTTCTGGGGTCAAAAAAATGTCTCCTATAGGGTGACGCTTAAGGTAGGCACAACTGAATTACATGTATACCATGTCAAACATCGTCCTCGCTGTGTTTTTCTCGTGTTTGGGCTGGTTTGCCGGCCGCTCGCTTTTTCGATTTTGCCGTGTTCGTTGGCTTCGATGATTCCGCGAGCTAATCGAAGAATTCATATGGGATTCAAAAAGTGAAAACTACAAAAATAAAGTTGAAGAAAATAAATCATGGCAAATCGTACATGTTAACACTTTGGAGAATCAGCACGACATTAATGTTCCCCGTGTAGGGGCTAACGTCGCTTATGCCTGCCTACAAAATACCAAATTTGTAGAAAATCGCTTCAGCCACTTAGATTGCAGATCGAAATCGAAGTACAGACAGACGGACATATATAATTGCGGAACCCACTTTTCTCATGTTCTATCAATAGGAAAAAATAGATGAGGGTGAAGAAGCAAAAAAATTACAATACGGACAATATACTAATAATTATTAATATTAAGAAGCGCTTTAAAAGTCATGTCATGAAGTTTCATATATATGTAGATATATGTACACGTTTCGAATCTGATTAATTATATGTATATGACATTAAGTTGAAACTAAAGGAATAGTAAAAAATGATAATTGTGAATTGAGTTAAACTCAAACCCACACTATTAAGTTAGCAGTCAAGCACAGCGCAATTGCAACCCTGTATATATACATCCATATATGTATATATAAAAATAGTTTAACAAGATTCATTGTAGATAAAACACTACTGAAGACTTAAATACAGTATAACAAAAATTGAAGCACTGAGGTAAGTTCAAAATAAGACATTGTTTAACGTGACTGCGTTGTGCAGATCTTTTAATCCATCTTCGAGTAACGAAAGTTCCTTGTACCGAATCTGACTTTACATTATAAATTATCCAAAAAGGAAAATAAAAAAATATTAGAGTGTTAATCAAAGAAACTTAATTTTCTCAACCAATTTCATGTAAATTTGATTTTTTCTTTTAGATAGGTTTATATTTTAGTTTCAACTAATTTAATTATTATTTTTCTATTTAAATACTAATATTGAGGAAGGATAAAACACACACAAACTATTAAAAGAATAATGAAGTTCTATCGGTGGGATTTTATAATAAAAAAAAAGATTTAAAAAAAACATAAACATACAAAAACATTTTCCTTTCAGAAAAAAAACAGGTTAACGTTTTCTTTGCCAACCCTATTCCGGTTGTATTTTATCTACAAATTTGTTTTATTAAATAAAATTCAAACTATTATTATAATTAATAAAAATATATAACAAACTTAAACAGATTTGAAAAGAAAAATTCATACAAAAATATGAAAAATTAAATTGATCCAAATATTTGAAAAGTGTATGCTACACCACATTTCCCTTCAGTCACTTCTGCTGTTACTTTTTTTTGGCTTTTTATTTTTTTTTTTTGACTAGAATTATATTTAGTTAATCCCTATACTAAGAAATGTAATATTTTTAAAAATTGTATTAACTTTTTTCTTATTTTGAATAGATATTTTCTTGTAGGTTTTGTTCTATCACTTTTCTATTTTTTCTATTTTTATTTCCGTTGTTTTATTTAAATCAACTTCATCGACTAACTGTAATTCAGTTTTTTTAACTTGTTTAATGTCTGGCTTGTTCAAAGCTTGCTTTCGCTTTTTCGAAGTTTTATTTGCGTTTATTGGTTTTGCGGATAAGTTTTTATTATTCTCGCAAATAATATTATTGTTTTTATTTTTATTACTACGACTATTACTGTTACAGTTTATAATAATGCTATTATTATTCGTGCTTATTCGGTTATCTCCGACAGTATTGTTGCTATTACTTATATACACTTTTGTTATAGAATGCTGCGATTGATGTTGGTGGGCCCGGTGACTAGAGTTACTTAAATTAGAAGAACTATGAAATGTTTGGCAACGTTGAGGTGCTACTGTAGACGCTATCGTCTGCGCAATCGTATGAACTATACGGCCACCTACATGAGTTGGTGGCATGTTTGGCGTCGCAGTCCCATTGGTATTACCAGGGGGGGTTGTCAGAAGTGAATAATATTGTAAATTATTATTTTGATTGTTTGAATCTACCTGCATTGGTGTAATACACACTGTGCCATCACTATTTGTGTGTAATTGTTGAATGTTTGCAATCATTGATTGGTACATTGATGCTGAAACTGGAACGGTTATCATATTGCTAACAGAAACAGGATAGCCTATACAAAACATCAAATTATTATTACTTTTTAACAATTTTATACTTTTCGAATCTTACCTTGGCCATCATCGGCTGTGATATAAATCTGTCCGTCTTGTCCAACTTGTGCTTCGGTTAAGTCAACAGTCATATTTTCGTGACCATTAACATCTGACAAACTTTGAACTGTTTGAATTGTAGCACCACCTTCACCTTGATGAAGCTAGATATATAAAAAAATAAAACTTGCATTTAAAATTTTTTTTTTAAATATTATGTATACCGTTGCCACTCCTTGAACCTGAGCTGTCGTGCCATCAGGAAGTGTTATTATCGGATTATTTGGATCTACTTGAATTAAAGAAACTGTTCCATCTGCATTTTGGATTGTTGATAGTACCGTTTGAGTGTACTGTAAACGAAACCAATAGATTACTCTTGTTTTTTTCTTTTAAATTGTAAACCAAACATTTTTAAAATTGTAAAAAAAAAAGAATTCAAGAAAAGAAAAAAAAAATAATCAAACAAAAATTATAATATCAGAACTAAAAAAATGTAAATGTTCATACTGGGAAAAGGATGTTTCTTATAACCAATGACTTTCCAAATTCGACGGTTAAATTAATCTGGCAAGAAAATGCATCAAAACAAAGCAAAGCCAAAACAACAATCTAAAAAAACAAGAAGTTAATTGGAATCGTGTATCGCGAATGATAAATAAAGTCAGGATCGGTGCAATAAATGCAGGCTACCTGGTTTGTATAAGATATTAGAATTGATTGCTTATTCCACAAAAACTCTTTGCCACATAACTGTGAAAACGAAGGATGCGAGTTAATATTTTTTTTTAGTTTAAATTTCAATGAATTCGTAAAATATTTTTAAGCTTAAGCTAAGCAAACTTAAAAAAAAATATTCCAACAAATTTGGAACTGCAATTTAATTGATAAATCTGCATCAGTAACAGATATTGCATTGCATCAGAAATTTGTTGGGTATAAAGGGAAAGGAATTTTAAAGAGGAACTACATATTGTTTATTTTCAATAGCTTCAGCAATTCGGCAAAAAAAAATCAAGCGAGAACGAAACCAAATACATATCAATAAAATTATATAACAAAACAATATCACACAAAAAAAAAATAAGAGAAAAAACAATATCAAATATCCAATAACGTTAGTACGAACATCACAGTCACTCAATGTCATCGGGTCGAGGCAAACCTGCGTGCCTCCTATTGTAGTCTGGTTTGCAGATGATGAATTTGAGTTCCCTGTATTTGTGTGAATTTCAATTTTGGTTGCTCCTTGATTCGATTGGTTATTATTGGTTTGAACCACAGTTTGTGTATTTTGTATAATCGTTCCATTATTATTAATTTTTAAAACTCCAATTTGCTGCAAATGATGTAGTCACCGTTAAAGTTAATAATTTAATGAAAAAAAAACTTAGTACTACAAATTCATTAATTCTACTTTTTAATATAGATACATATAATATTGAACATAATGTGAGACCAATAAAATGAATGCACTAAAATTTGTGCTTTTTCGAAGCTATGCTGTACACAATATTAACCATAATTTAAAAAAAACGCAATTCCGCCATTTAAAATGTCTATCATCGTCTATCCTTACTGAATCGAAATTCTGGATTTTAAAAAACAAAAGCAAACACCACATAGCTACCACACGATTTTCAGTAGAAACAGCTAAATACATTTTTTTAAATTCTTTTCTTTTTACTTCATTTTGTATATACAATTTTTGTTTCTAAAAAAACTGTTGGTATGCAATTGTAAGCATTGAATAATATAAATTTTAAAACATAATTTCAAAAAACAAAATCGATATTGATCTGAATCGATACTGAATTTTCAATAGAATATATTGCTTTCAGAACGCGAAAAAAAATAAAAAATCTATTTTAATCAAGAGAAATGTTAAATCTTTGAAAGGATTTCAACTAAAATATGTAATTCTCTTATGACCGATATGGAAAAAACACTTGTGAAAATCCCATAAACATTCATTGAGATAAAAATGAAATTATTAATTACACCAAAAACTAAAAACAAACAAATTCAATTAATTTACTATAGCATTGGTTCGATAAACTTATTTCAATTAAAGTGCATTTAATACGTTTCTTCGCATTGATTCAAATAAATATATTTAAATTGAAGTGCAAATTTATTTAAGGCATACAAAACTCACGTTGTTATTATTATTTGATGTTACTGTAGATACAGTCGAAGTTCCTTGATCATTTGTATGTTGTCGAACGATCTGTGTGACTTTATCATCCTCATCGGCAAAAGTTGGCAAAAGATCTTCCCTTCCATGGTATTTGTAGCAATTAATGACAATTTTGCGCAAAGCATGTGTCCAACTTATCTAATTATTAGGTATTTAAAAAGAAAAAAAAAACAATTTAAGATTGTGTTGTTTTTGTATGGCGATGTAGCTGTTTTACCTTTTGTTTTTCTTCTTCGGTTCTTGCATCCATTCTGACATTTGCCCATGGCAATTCTTTAGGCCACCAAGGTGGTCGTGTCGATTCTCTTCCCCAGCCGGGTTTGCCCCTTCCAGTAGAATACTTCAACATCAGGGGAATAAACGCTCGCAGTTGTGCTTGGGTCATTTTTTCAACCGGAGTTGGTATACCGTCAATAATTAGAGGTGGAAGCTCAAAAAGTGTTGGATCTTCTGTGGGTGGTGGTGGAGCTTGTTGTGCAAGTGCTGTTTCCAATTCTTCCATGACAATATTTTTCAAATTGCGTACAACATCTTCAAGGGGTTTGGCACCAAATACTTTGTAACTGGTATTTGGTTTCCCAGGTGTTGCTACAAGTACCACAGCTTGTTTTCCAACACGACCGGTAAATTCATAAATAATACCACGCAGTTTACGTAGCAAACGATTCTGTTGGCGTTTTCTTACTGAAGGATTTGTTTCAAACGAATGTGGTCGTTTGCGTTTTTTCGATGATGCGATTGCTGCGGCAGCAGCTACTCCCACCGGTCCAGCGGCGGCCAATTGTGTTGCTACCTCATCTTGTATGCTCATATGCACCATGTCAGAATCATCGTACGCGCTTGCACCGTCGCTGCTTATTACATCATCGTCATCATCATCTGATGCCATACTTAACTGTTCGTCATCGATCATTTCAATTTTGTACGTTGTATTGTTCATAGTTGTAGAGGTGTGGGTCGTGGTACCCGTAGAGACGGTGGTGACATTCATTTTGGTTATTTGCCTATATACTTTATGCTTAAATTCTAAATTTTATAATTTAATGACAGAGTGGAGAATCCACCTGTTCTTTGGTATATAAGTATGTATATTGCCTCAGAGTGCGTTTTTGGATTTAAATTGTGTGCTTTTGTATATGTGGCGTATGAATATCACTGCCTAAAGATGCTTAGAGGTCTGTAAAGTAAATTAAAAAAATGTACATATATATTAATATAATAAGAAATATTGCACGACGTATTATATATAAATGATTATAAGAAATCAACAAGGTTTGTACTGCAGTATTTAATAGATAATACGGCTTAATAGTATATATGTATATCTGAACAGCTTTTATTACTTTTCTTTCAAAGAAAAAGAAGATAAATAATGTTCCTATTATAATAAATAGTAATGTGGGTGATAGTGTCTTGGACTTATTTTGAATGGTTTTTTTTGTTTATGCCCGTTAGGAAAAATTTGGGATATCAGCGCACATTATTCTGAGAGGGAAAGACGAGAGTTGGGTAAAGTATTTTACATCCGCGTAGTTTGATGTAAACTTGACTACGATTTGCTCGCAGAAAAGAAATTGTACTCGTCGAAAAGAACATTCTATTCTGTAAGGACAGATATATCTCTAACGCTGGCACTTCTATTGCATTAAGATCATTATTATGTCAAACGGTCATTATTCAAAGTTTGGTTATATTTTAGGTAACTGTGTACTTAACCAGCAACTAAATTGTATCAGATGATGATCAATAAACAGCCAAATTAGCTTCTTCGAATTTGTTCAAAATTCTTGCCGTCCACTTCCCATATAACAAACCTAAGAGAGAAAATCGTCAGGCGTTGCACTTAGAGCAATTCAATTTTCTTGAGCACTTCGATTGAATAATTGGTTTCATCTTCCGTATGTTGTAGTTTTGGGTCAATCGAAATGCAAAATAATAATAATTGAATTGTGCTGAATCTTTAAACATGCCGACGATTATCCTATGCAATGCTTGGGTTGCGATCGCTAGAATGATAAGACAACTGTGAGTCCGATTTAAACCACTTACTGGAACATTTTTTTTTAAATGAGAAAGTAAGACATAACGTGGAGTAAAAATATGAAGTAAAGTTATTTTATTTGCATACAAAAGAAAGTGACCAAAATAGCCTGTAAAAACGTTTGAACATCAAATCATACAAATAATTGGTCGAGTTAATAAATTAAAACAAGAATAGATTAACTTAAAAACAATCAATGACTTCAAACTACGAAATAACTCTCTAGCTCATCGACCTATTTAAGCAATCATGAAATTAACTTCACAATCGATATTTTTGGAAACAATTTTTCGGAAATATTTGCTGGACATGCTCAATCTTGGACATTTTTCATCGTACTTGGAAACGAATACCAATTGGTAATCCCGAAGAGCAGTTCGAACAAGTTAATAGCAGGTCTGTTTGGTATCTTTTTTGTAGTAGTTTAACTATCAAACTTCAAGATTGGGGGAAATTTTGCAACAAACATCAATTGACCACATTTGTGTGTACAATGTCAATGGTGACCATCTGGACATAAAAACAGTAAGTACTTATGGGCCTAATTGAAATTGAATCGATTATTTGTGTTTTCCTTACTGCGTATCTTTCCTTATTCCTGTCTGTTTGTCTTTAGTTTTTAATACGATTTCATTCCAGTATGTATATACGTATGTATGTACATGAATATTAAACTTCCCGCTCGACTTCTCATTTTATTCGAATGTGCCCATTACTAACAAAAGGAAATAACAGAAAAAACTTGACACATTGCTGTTTTGAAAATCAGTGCTTTAGTAGGGCGAATATATTCAATAGGTCAAATGACTGGAATAATTACAGGATTGTACATAATTCTTACAAAAATTGCCTTTCCCTTACAGAAAAGAATTATATTTGTAATACAATTGAATCATGCCAAAATCAAAAGGATATGTAGCAAACGATTAAAAAATTGGTTTTAAATAAAAATAAAGCTGAAATTAGTGAAGTTCGTTTTGGTGATACGTTGGAATCTGTAAACTCTGTGATTGCTAATAATTTTAACTTGTATTTTATAGAAAGCATTAATTTAATTAGTAACTGCATACCCTTTAACAATATTCAGTCTGACATTAAGTTATCTAAAATACAAAGTTTATTTAAATTTAGGGAAATCGATCTAAATGAATTTAAAAAAATATGAAAAACCATGAATACAAAAAGTGCCATGAATCTTAATATTAACATAATTCTGGATTGTTTCGATATTATAGGTCCAATAATTTTTAAAATAGTTAATGAACCTTTCATCCGTGGTGAATTTCCGAGAAATTTAAAAGAATCTACTGCCAATACCTAAAGAAAATGGAACTAAGGACTGTGGATTTCCAATAAATATGATGCCTATACTTGGAAAAATATATAGTAGAAAAGTGTGCGTATCAACAATTTTATGAAAATGTATGTGATATTGAATTATTAATTGAAAATCACTCAGGGTTTCGACATAATCACTTATGTGAAACGTCCCTTAACTGGCTGATAATGCCTCTAAAGGAAGAAAAACATAGTGGTAACAGAATTATTGCAATATTTCTGGACTTGCAAAGATAATTTGAGACAGTTGATCGCAATAGACTACTCAGCAAATTATCAAAATATGGAGTAAAAGGCAATAAACTCAATTGGTTTAAATCCTATCTATTTGATAGAACCCAAAATATTTCTAATTCAAGTGCAATTGATACATATTTTGGTGTACTGCAAGGAACTATACTTGGACCATTACTGTTCTTAGTATACATCTTTACTATTATATAAAGACGAAACAATTATTACTTGTGTATTCAACCGATTTACTTGAAAAAATTTTTATAATGTTCCTTATTCTCTTAAGCACGTCTTAGGATATTTTTAATTTGTTAAATATATGTGTTGAATTAGATTATTAACTTAAAAAAAAAATCGTACACTTTTTTGTCGAAGTTGATCAACATATTCCCTTACGCTCTTAAACGTGCTTGATATTTTATAAAACTGAGATTTTTTGTAAGAAGTCAATAGTTTTATGCAAATTTTCAGACATAAATCATTTCCTAACTGCACTTATAAGCTGAGAAATAAATGTATTTACAAATTATATATTTATTAAATTTTTGTATTTTTGCATCTAAGAATTCAATTCAATCGCTATGACTGGGTAGCTGCTTTGTTCAATGTCATTATCGTTCCATATTTGTTAACATTTTCCTTTGTTTATTTGCTTCTGAATTTCTGTAATTGTTCGCTCATCGATTAACGTGTGTAGTAAAGTACTTCATTATTTGCGTTTATTCTTTCTTTTTTCTCTCTGCGTCTTGAGTAATAAAGCACATATTGAAGCCGCTTCTTCATCGATGCTTATGGATGGAGTAACAATGGTTTTTTTTGGAGATTTTCATCAAACATGCCAATTATTCCCAAGGGAAATCGGGCTGATATCATAAAAGCTAGCCTTAATTCATATTTTATTTGGAAGAGTGTCCAAAAACTTCAACTTCAAAACAATATGATAGAAGAACTTACTAAAAACACTGACAGTGCTCAGTTAGCATCTTTTCTACTAAAAATTGGTGATGGAAAATAAATTATCTCAGGCTTAGATAACATAGTTCAATCAAACGACCGTTTCGGAAAAATCGTTCGCAGCACACAACAACTCATTGAGTGCGTCTATGGAGACTTGAACGCTTTGCAATCGAGACCGTTTTCTTGGTTCTGCGAAAGAGCTATTGTGTCACCAAAAAATACTTCAGTGGATGAAATAAATAACCATGTGCTCCTAAGCTTAAAAACAGAGTCATATCAATACAAAGCTATTGACAGTGTTGTCGATGACAATGACATAGTGAACTACCGTCAAGAATTTCTCAATTCTCTCAACCCTGCAGGTCTTCCATCCTACCAATTGAATTTAAAAGTTGGCACAACGATTATCGTTATAAGAAATCTCAGTCCCCCAAACCTATGCAATAGCACACGCCTCCAAGTCAAAAAGCTTTGTAAAAATGTAATACAAGTTCAAATTCTTACCGGACCTGCAGTAGGAACTTATGCACTTATTACCAGGATACCAATAATACCAACAGATCTTCTCTTTCGATTCAGACATCTACAGTTTTCAGTAAAACCATACTTCTGCATGACAATCAACAAAGCTCAGGGTCAATAATTTCAATTCATTGATGTAGATCCAAGAGAAAATGTTTTTTCACATGGTCCAGTATATGTTGCAAGTGTTTCAAGAGTAGGCTCAAAAAATAAACAGTTTTTACTTATTCATGAAAATGCTAAAACGGCTAACATTGTATACCCAGAAGCCTTGAAATAAAACAAATTTAATATGTGCAAATATCAGCCTATTTTTTAAGAATATATGGGACAACATCAACTTTTTATTAGGCTACGGTAAGCATAACTATATTATTAACTTTTTACTTGGTTGCGTTTTGATACGATATAACATTTATAGTAAAACAAAATATTCTTAGCCTTTGCGAAGCAACGCGAGCACGGGTCTGCTAGTTAATGATATTTGTAAACTCTTAAGAAATTCTAAAATATCTTTGTTTGCTGATGATGCTCTCATCTTCGTAAGTGATAAAGTACTATCTGATATTAAAGAAAATTTAAATCATCTACATTTCAACAAACTTAAGATTACTGTGAATAAGACTAAATATATGGTGATTAATAGTAATGATATAATAAGTTTATCGATTGAAGATAAGTCCATAGATCAAGTGACAGAAATTAAGTACTTAGGGGCAATATTAGACAATAGTTTAAATTTCAATAGTAACATGTGGAAAAGGGTTTTAAAAAAAATTGGATTTCTTAAACGTATACGAACAAATATAGCAATAATATGTGCTATTAATTTTTATAATACGATTATTATACCTAACTTCGAGTTTTGTTGTACAATTTTATTTTTAGGTAAAAGTGAACACATAAATCGACTCCAAATCCTACAAAACAAATCTATGAGAACCATTCTTAAATGCAGCTTGCGTACATCAATAAATTTGATGCAAGATCGCTTAAGATAGCTAAACATCAAACAAAGAATCATGTTTAATGCGTTACTGTTTTTGTTTAAATTAAAAAATGATCTAGCGTCTAAATACCTTACGGCAAGCTTGTCCTACGTGGGAGAAAGCCAACCACATTATTTAAGATCGAACTCCGATTTTAGACTCCAATTTTATAGAGATTCTCGAATTTAAAATATGATATACTATCGTGGACTTAAATTATTTAATAAATTGCCTATAGAAATAAAAAATGTAACAGTTTTAAGTAAATTTAAAAAATTGCTTATATCTCATTATGAGAGAAATAATTGTATAATAAATAATATTTAGTTTTCCAATTATATACATAGTTATTTAAGTGTTACTATTTTTATTTATTTATTCAATTGTAATAGTAAAATTTATTAAATAAAAAATATACATACATACATACACATACATTAGACTCGAGCCATCTTAAAAACATGGTTATACCTTTGTAACCCATGAGAAATATCAAAAACATGTGCACAAATACAAACAACTTAACCTACTGAATGCGCTTATTATGTATGCATATATGTAGTGCGTCCGAAATTGCGCCCGAGGCTAAACGGATTTGCATTCCTTGAAGCGCGAATATTACGGTTGAATTGTTTAAGGGGAATTCTATCCACGACCGGTTACTCGGGAATAACTCTGACACATCAATTAATAGGTAAGTTTCTTTACTCGCTCTCGGGATCCAACACTTATTAAAAATGTGTTTCTTTACTTTTTTCTGACACAAAAAGATTTGAAAAATATATTCGTCTATTCTATTCCTGTTGGCTAAAAATAGATGTAAGTCACTAGGCTTTGATTTTCAATTTATTTTGGTAACTACTACCCATCATCAAGAACATATTGCAGTACTGCACTTTATCTCACTCACTCCTTGTTATTCATTTTGGTATGGTAATACAATTTCACTTTCAATTCTTTTTATAAAAATAGATCACTTTTCAAAAGTATTGATTTATTTCCATTTTTTTGTTGTTTTTAAACTGAGTCATGGTGATTATTAATCATTTGATTTTTAATGTTTGATTTAAATGTTTGATTTTAAAAACAACAAATAGTTATTAATTAATAAAACTCACAATTTATAATTGACAACCAAAATTACCTTAGAACAAAACATCACACTGTCGCGCCGACGCATAGAACTTTACTAACTTGCATAACACACAATTATAATAATCAACCCCGTTGGTAAACCAAAAAAAGAAAATCAAATTATTCGTATATGAGATCGGGGTAGTTATTATCATCCCTCTTTAAACGGTTACGCATGCCATATACAATGAATGCACTTCACCCTATGTATATAGCTAGTCATCCGGTTTTTTCTTACAACGGATATAGAAGCAACCCTTGTAAAAAAACAGGATACGTAACACAAATGTGAAACAAAGTTATGTCAAAAGAAGAAATTTACATTGGAAAATGTATAGATATGAAGTCAAAAGGTCATTTACACTACCCATTTTGATATTCTGTCGCTAAAGAAGCACCATATATGTACCTGTTTATGGATTTATATAACATATGTATGCATGTATAAGAGAGAAATAATGTCTCAAAATTTAAATTAGTAAACAAGTTGTGAATAAATAAATAAAATAATGAAGTAAATATTTTTGTTTGAATATATGTACATAATTGGTTTTAAATTCTGTCATTCGAGAATCGAGACACAAATATCTACTTTTGTTGTTCTTCTTGAATAAATTTTAAAAATCGGTCATGTATCTTATTTCATCATTTTACAATCGTTGTCATCTTGAAATTCTAATGAAAGGTTGACTGCCGATCTTGTGGAAATAATCCAAACATATTTATATGTATTATCAATTTGTTAGCGATATCAACTGCCCTAAAGTACTATGCGCATGAGAGCGACCAACAAATTAACTAAAATTCGTCCATTTTAACATTTCGTTCACAATTTTTTTTTTTATCGTCACGAATGTAATGGTGTTTTTATTTGGCAATCCGGAATTCTTCTCCGATCCGGGATCCTAACTGAAGACTTTTGTGTGATTCTGACGATTCTGAATTTTAATGAGATTGTATGTGTGAAAATAATTATTATTATTATTATTATTATTTTATTACAATGTAATGAATTACAAGATAATACAATTTAAAGCACTAGCTCCAGGACTATCAGCTAAAAATATAAATAAAAAAATTTACAAGAAATGAGGAAAAGTTAAATAAGCTTGTCTAGATATAATGTTTTTAATATTTGATAGACTAATTTTATATTTTCTTCAGATGGGTTTTTCAAAATATTAAGCATAGATTTGTTTTTAATAAATTTAGGAAGAATGTTATTGTTGATTGAATTGCAGTTGAAGAGTAGATGGTGGATGGTGAGTATTTCTCTGTTGTTGCAGAAATGGCATATTGGTGGATCTTTTTTCTCGAATATGTGGCTGTGGGTGATGTTTGAGTGTCCCATTCGGAGTCGTAAAAAGCACCGAATCATGGATGTTGAGCAATTTGTTGGATATTCTGCCATTTGCGCTCCTGGGTTAATGCTGGTGTAGTAATGGCGGTATGTTGCCCATTCGTTTCGTCTTATTTTTAGGAAATGTTTTTTTATCGTTATTGATGTGTCTTTTTTGTTTGGTATAAAAGAAGTGAGGAGGGGTTCTTTGGCTGCCTGTTTAGCAATTACATCGGCAAACTCATTACCTTTGATGCCAACGTGCCTAGGTATCCATAGAAGTTTTACTCTATCTTTGTTTGCAATGAGTATATCTCTTATGTATCGTATGGTTGGTGAGTTGTTGTTTATGTTTTTTACAGCGTTAAGTGTAGAGAGACTATCAGTACATATAATTGTTTTCTGATTATTGCTGAATTTTGTCGCTGAAAGGATTGCAAGGGCTTCGGCAGACAATACAGATGAGGATTCTGGCAGTATACTTTTGTGTAGAATTCGTTCAGATGCATCAACTACCGCGAAAGCAGTACCATACTGGTTTTTGGTGCCATCAATGTAAACGAAGTTCCAGTTTGCGTCCCTGTATTTGGTGGTTAAATCTGTAAAAGCAGCTCTGTAGATTTCATTGCTTGTAGAATTTTTCGGTAGTTTGTTGAGTTCAGTGATGATTGAGTTTCGTGTCAGGAGCCATGGAGGATATGCAGATTCTTTTGTTGCGTTGTTGAATGTGATTGGAAGTTCAAATTGTTTTGCGAATGAGAGGATGTTATTAATTGTTGAAGGGCATTTAGGGGTTCTTTTCCGATTGAATGATTGTTTCGCCACTTGTGTTATTGGTGAGTTGTGTGATGATGTTATTTTGTACAGAAGTTGCGCTGTAACAAAATCATGCCTTTGCTCAATGGATGGTAGGCCCGATTCAACCAACATATTCATAATTGGTGTTGTTCTGAAAGCGCTTAGGGCGAAGCGTATTGCTGTGTGGTATTCAGGTTTGAAAAGTTGAAGATTAGATTTCGAGCATTTGCCATAAATTGAAAGCCCGTAGTCTATTTTAGAAATTATTATTGATTTTATAACTCTCAAAATAGTGTTAGTATGAGAACAGCTAGATTTATTTGTTAGGTATTTTATTATATTTGTCCTGGTAGCTAGGTTTTTCTTAAGATACATACAATGGTTCTTAAAACTAAATTTGTTATCAAAGATGATTCCAAGAATACTTAAAAAGTCTACATTACGAATATCGATATTTTTGAAGTTAACGTTTATATGTTTTGTACAACTTGTTTTTCGGCATATATGTAGGATATTGCTTTTATTGAAAGATATGACTGAGCCAGATTCTTTTCACCAGTTATCGATGTCAGCAAGAATACTTGAAAAATAATCTATAATTTTAGGAATTTCTTTTGTTTTTAGAAGAATTATTAGATCGTCCGCATACAGGGAGTGTCGTACAGTTTGATATTTAGATAATATGTTACTTATTTCATTAAAAGCTATAATAAAAATGACCACTGAAAGTGGTGAACCCTGTGGTATGCCATTTTCGAGGTCATTAAGACTTGAATATTCATTGTTTACTCGTGTACGGAACTTTCTGTTGGTTAAAAACGATTTAATGTATCCGAAAATTTTAGGCCCTACTCTCCATTTTATTAATTGGTTTAAAACCACATGAATACCAATTTTATCAAACGCCTTTTCAAAGTCGATTGATAAAATTGAGATGTGGTTTTTTGTAGATAATGACGAGGCTATATATTCGTCGATATATAAAAGGGCGTCAGTTGTTCCACGGCCATGTTTAAAAGCGACTTGATTTTTGCTAATTAGATTATTTTTTTCGATGAACCACTGGACTCTCTTGGAAATTATTTTTTCTAAAAGTTTCCCAATGCATGGGAGAAGGGAGATAGGACGATAGCCGTTTAGTTCGAGAGGGTTTTTATTTGGTTTTGGCAGAGGTATGATCGTAGCTGTTTTCCACATTTGTGGAATAATTCCCTTATCGAAGATTTGGTTATAAAGGGATAAGATGCGAAGCTTGAAAGGCAGAGGTGTATTTTTTAACATAGGGTACGATACGCGATCGAAACCCGGTGTTTTACCCTTGACTAGGTGAAGGCAATTTTCCAGTTCCATTAAATTTATTGGTAATTCAATCAGATTTGCTGATGTTGATGTGGCCGTTGGAGATGGAGATATTTGCAATGAGGTGTGCTTAGCTTGTAAGAATTCCGCGGAGAAGTTACTATCAAGCGATTGCTTTGCCCAACAGTTTGCAAAGTGTTTGGCAATATCTGAGGGTGCAGTGAGAGTTTGTGAATCAGTTTTTATAATTTTAATCGAATATGGTGTGTAATTGTGTACGTGAGAATATTCAAAATCAACAAAAATTTTGCACAATTATGATACAAAAAATGACAACAGTCGAGTTTGACGTTCAAGTATATGAATGTGTGAGAGCTTCTGGTTCTGATTCTGATTTCAAATCCAGAAGCAAAATTCTCTTCTTTTCAGAATTAGAACTGTCATTTTTCCCAAGTGAACGCTTTCAGAAAAGTCCGGAAGACTTCCGGATTGCTAAATAAAAACGACATAAGTTAATTGATAGTCTGATTTTGAGGTTAGTCGCGCGCGAACATATTATTCGTTTGAGTGTGGATATGTGGAACATGACTGCTCGTAACAAATAGTTAGCAATCGACGACCAATATTGTTTTCTCAAATTATCTTGTTTTTGGTAATTAAAAAAAATATATATACATATATAATTTACAGTGAGTAATCGCTGATTGTTCGTAAAATGCCAGTTTTTATCAATGGTTCGTAATTGTAGCGGAATTCAGATGCCAACCACAGATATATACCTTAAGGACATCTGTTAACACATATTTTTATTGTATGTTGCTAGTGACTGGAAATAAAATTTAAAATTTGGCCTTATTTCGTTTTCAAAACCAATTTTATAAACCGCACTTTTGGTTTATTTTCTAACATTATAAGGATCCATTAAATATAAGCCGAAAGAAAATGTCTAATTCTTAATGAGTTTATAAAATTTGTATACCTATGCCATAACATTTTTGTATAATTGTATTGTTTTTTTTTACAAAGTTTAATTAAAGATTATTGGGACTTAGTTCCTTTCAGTACTTTGTTCGTATGATTCAATTCCTAATTGGTGCGAGTTATACTGAGTCTAAGAAAAATTGTCAGTACAGTTCTTATGGGAGATCTTTTTACAAATAAGTAGCGTCAGTATGTCTTCGCATGCATCATACTGAATTACAGGAAATCCAATGAACATTTTTTAAGCGCCTACCTAATGGCCTACCTAATAAAGTGATGTGGCTAGGTGTTTACGTTATCATATTTCTTTTTTTGTATAGAAAACGGTTAAAATGCGGTTACATTTTCGGATACTGTTCTTAAGGAAGAAGGGCTATTTGCGCGGACTTTTTAGTGAATTAAGTGTTTATATTTAATTTTGCAAGGCAATGCAAGCCAACCAAAGCGAGAGTTATACGTCCTATAGCCCTTGTACTCTAAATTGTTTATTTAATAATTTATTTCAAAACTTAATTATTAACATTTAATGTTATATTTCCAAAACAAAAATTGTTACAATTAATTTCTTTCAAGACTTAACTCTAAATTGAATTTTCCACTTTGATTTTCAAACCAAAAATCTTGTAAACTATGTCCGAATTTTTCAATTCGATTTTTTGAAACTGTGTAAAATGACTACTGAAGCATATTTTAAATGAGAGCAAACAAGAGATAGTTATATAAATTGTTTTTTATAGAATAACTCTTGCCGATCGCTGCTTCTATGGACTTAGAGCAAATCCCTCTCTCGTGTGCAACTAAAGTATCCCTTTATGATGAAGCACGGACTTTATCAAATGCGGATGAGGATGCTCAGACTGCTTTGAGAGAAAAATTCTTTGTGTGCTTAAACGGTGAGTGGAGAAGAAGGTACAACAACGAACAAAGCTAGAAGAGTTACAATACAACGACTTAGACGGCTGGATCGTGTAGAGCGGATGGACATCAATGCTCCCGCTGTAGAGAAAGACCTAAGCTCAGGTGGCACGCGCAAGTAGAAAGGGACCTTAAACAACTTCGCGCGCGAAACTCCAGGCAGCTAGCTAAGGACCGAGCTTGCTGGAGAAGTTTTTTGGTTGAGTCCCAAGACCACCTCGGACTGTAGTGCCATCATAAGTTCCGCAGCATTTTCCTTCAACGCTATGTCCTTAAGCATATACATAGATATGTATAAGAATCTCATAAAATAAAAGAATTGTTTATTCTTTTGGTACATCACACATTTATAAGCTGGTTGGTTCATTGCGAATTGTGACCTTTTAATACCCAACTGATATACTTTGCCATTTTGGGAAAAGTTAAGCACAGCCGCTATATTTCCATACGCAAAAAAGCTAAATTCTTCCCATACATACAAGTTCATACAAGGAGAATTCTTCTTCTGTGAATTTATTTTTGAAAAAAATCAGGCTGATTGGCGGTTATATTCTGCTGCGGAAAATATTTCTGAATGGAAATACAAATAAAATCGCACGACTGGATCGTACGTACTTCCTCTTATCTTAAATTCTTAGTAGAAACGGCTAAATATATTTTTTAAGTCGTTTTTTAATTAACTTTGTAAATACAAAATTTCTTTAATTTTTTTCAAAAAAAAAATTGATATAGCAATTTAATGTATTTAATAATATAAGCTTACAAATATAATTTCGAAAAAAAAATCGGCATCCGTTTAGGCTGTAGATCGTTCTACAGACATACAGACTGGCGAAATTACATGAGCCACTTTTTTGATGTTCTCTATCATCGTAATGTCAAGTTTGATTAAAAACTCGAGTTCGATTTTTTTTCAAATGCAATACTTGTCCTATAGTACCTACATACATATATCGCATGTGAACATTTTACAGCTAGTTTAGATGGGTGTGGGCCATACATAGTCCATCCTAATTTAAAGATTCGTTCTAAAATATAGAAAACAAATTATTGATGAAGAGAATGTATTATATTATTTATATTATTAAGAGGAAATACTACATGTAGGTAATACACAATTTTTTTTTTTGACTGACGGCATGACAATGCTACTATTGTGCAAAATTAACATTATTTTGTTCAATAGAATCAAATTTTCTATTCTATGCTATACAAAAAAAGATTATATCGCTGCTTTAATACAAAACTATAAAGAAAAATGAATAAAGTAGTATTAGACCAAGATCCCAGGGCCCGAAGACATATGATGTCATCTTAAAGGTGTCTGCGAGACGAAACGCCCCACTGTTGGTGTTTGACAAGGGTCAAACAAAGTTTGGGACACTATCCCCTATCGGCTTTGATAAAATAACGTAGTTGGGTATGCACTGTTAAGACTGCATATCTCCAAAAAGCCCCAGCTTTGAAAATTCGGAATGTCCATTCGTTCTTATCTACTTTGGTATCTATTCACAGAAAAAAATTCAGCTATGATAAAATGACGTATGTCTGCAGGCCTTGGGATCTTGGTCTATATGTATTCTTAAAGCACTTTTTTTTTAATTTTCTTTTTGTATAATAAATGGACGAGACTAGAGAAATGCCGAAACGATATAGTTCCGGATTTTAAATGTCCTACTGACAACTCCCAATTTAAAACATTTGTTCGATCTTAAATATTTCCAGTGCTTCA
The DNA here is from genome assembly GCA_910595825.1 of Philhelius pedissequus. Taxonomy (NCBI): domain Eukaryota; kingdom Metazoa; phylum Arthropoda; class Insecta; order Diptera; family Syrphidae; genus Philhelius; species Philhelius pedissequus. Next base: position 123,514,224 of record OU343162.1, read on the forward strand.
CTCAGTTTGGGGCTCCTAAATCAAACCACTATTTTCCGGAAGTCGAATGTCCTTTTAACCCTACGGAGCCGCATAAACTATACTTTCTTGTCTGTTAGCATATCCCGAGTCACGTTCTTAAATAATACGTAATAATTTATGAATACAAAAAAATAATGTAATACATGTCTCTTTACATACATATGTATATATTACATTCTTAACAGATATACAATGCGAAACTTAAATTTTCAGTTTTTCAACTAATTTTAAATTTTGTTGTTTCAATGCTAATGTTCCTGTTGCAAAACGAACAATCTCCGTTGCTACTGTTTGGCAACAATCCAACTTTTTACCTTTTCGTCGACATTTTTTACTTATAACAAATTATAAAATAAATAAATAAATAAAAAACTTGTTTTTTCCACAAATTTGTAAATTTTTTTGGCCAACGCTTTTCGTCTTATGAGGACATCATCAGGCACTAATGTCCTCATAAGATGAAACGCGTAAAAATTCCAAATTTGTGGAAGAAACAAGTGTTTTATTTATTTTATAAAAATTTCCCCCAAGTGATTAACACCCGCTCAATCGAGTATATGAATATTAGTATTCTGCTAACTGACGGAACAAACGAATTGTTCCAAAAGTAGGTATATACATTTTGTTCAAAAATAAATTTTAACAATTAGATTCTCAGGAATTAAACAAAAAAAAATATTAGTCAAGCTTTGCACTCAAAAGATAGAAGATATTTGAAAAGAAATAGTGAAGAATCACGTGAATCTGAAAGATTGGATCGGATCGGATAGCAGACTATGGCTGTATATATAATTCAATGATAAAATTATCATAATTTTCTTGTAATCATTCGCCCGTTTTTTAACACAGTGTATGTACCCTATATAAGTTTTGGTAGCAAATTGTGAAAATATATAAGGAAATACTCTTAAAAAGTTAAAACTAGTGTCCGACCGAAGCTTCGGCTTCGGCCACATTCGGCTAAAAAACCTACGTTCGTCTAAACCTTAGGCTTCTGCCAAAATAGGCCGAAGTTTTGGCCGAAGTCGAAGGTTTACTTTATGTTGAATTTTCGATTTTATCATCCTCCATTTGAAGAACACCTAATATTTTATTAATTTAAAACACAAGTAATAAAGAAGTAGTTCGGTTAAGCCGTTAACTGCAAAAAGAGACACCATCAATTATATAATGTACACTGTCAATATGCATGTGCATTTTGCATGTGTAGCAAAATTGTATCTCTTATTGCAGTAAATTGAGATGGTAATTTAAGGGGCCAGTTATAGCGATCAGGAAAATGAATCAGGGAAAAAGTTCGAATATATAATTTATGATGTTTTTACGCATTTTAAGATACAAATGCTACATTAATCAGTGACACATAAATCAGAATTTTTTTTTTGCAAAAAATATTTGCAATATAACAATTATTTTACGTTAAAAATGTATTTAATTATTATCAGGAAAACAATTAAATACATTTTTAACGAAAAATAACTGTTTTATTGCAAATATGCCCCTAATATGGCAGTGATGCCTAGGCAGCATAGTTGTCCTTGCTTTCAACAATATCTTTCTTCAGAAAACCTTTGATTTTAAGGAATGCTTTGTTAGTATATATACATGAATATACATATATATACTTTATTGTAAAAGCACTTTTATTTTTAAATCTAAAAACATTATTCGTAATATCATTTAATATCAAGTTTGATATTTGTAATTTAATTTATTAATTCGATCAACTTTGCTTTTTAAATAAACATCTTATTTTGCTTCTTAAAAAGCTTTATTATTATTATATTTGGACTTCCTGGAATAGCAACTCTAATAGGTTATGGGCCCGGAATCCGGACATTAATAATAAGAATACAATTAAGCTAGATATATTTTTAACAAAAACAAACATTTTTACAACATGGAAGACGGAAGATCGACATTCAAGAAATTGAACAACACCAACTATCAAACATGGAAGTATAGGATGGAATTATTACTAATCAAAGATGATCTTTGGAAAACAGTTAATAAAGAAAAACCGAGTACTGCTGATGATAGTTGGACATTGAAAGATGGAAAGGCTCGTGCTACAATAGGACTCGCAGTGGAAGATTCTCAGCTGATGCATATTCGGAAATTGAATACTGCTAGAGAATGCTGGAACGCTCTTAGAAAAGCACACGAGAAGTCAACTCTTTCAAATAAAGTTATGTTGTTGAAGAAGTTGTGTCGTATGCAATTTAAAGATGGACAATCAATGGAAGATCACATTTGTGAAATGCTGGACATTGTAGATGGCGTTGTTGGATTAGGTGAGCAATTAGCTGATCATCTTGTGGTTGCATTCCTCCTTGGAAGTTTGCCAGATGAATATTGTTGAGATGGGGTCTGGCAACGCTTTCCAACAGCAACTCAACATAATGAACGACCTCTAGAGTCATTGTGAAACTTTACATTGACGGACAAAACGATCACATTATTTCCGGCTGCAAAGTATCCTTCTTCTTGCTGCAACCGCCATACTATCAACATCCTATATAGTAATATTTAAGCCAATATATTCGATAGCTATTTATCAACTATTAAAAAATAATATATTAATATTATTTTGTCACCTAATTGATTTGATTTATTTCACAATAAAATACATAAGTTTCAACAAATATAACTCCTTGGTAACTGAGAAGACGAAGAACTAACTTTAGAACTGGTAAAAGAGAAGCAGATTCAAGAACACAAAAGACGCACTGAAGAAGTGGTTCTGATGAACCATCAGGAGATGCTGCACTGAAAAGTAAAATGTTATTCTTGTGGAAAAATCGGACACGTAAAGAGGGACTGTCCAGACAAGAATTTAGAAAAGAAGAAATTCAATTTTAAAGCCAAAAAGACGATACAAACTTCAAAACCTGGTACTGGTGAATGTAACGAAAAAGATGTAGAATTATGTTCTACTTCTGGTTTGAATAAAATGGATTCTGCATAGTACATTGATTCGGCTGCTACATGTCATATGTGCAATAATGAGAATTTTTTTTTTAAATTTGAATAGAAAGACTGGTGATAACATTTATCTAGCTAATGGAATCAAAATCGAAGCAAAGGATTCTGGAGATGGTGTATTATACTGTTAAAACAAATCAGTGCATGTTAAGAATGTGCTTTATATTCCTGAGTTAGATGGAAATTTGCTTTCAATCAGAAAACTTGTTCAAGGTTGATAGCAAGCTCTATTTAAAGAAGATATCTGTGAGCTAACATTCCAAGGTCGAATTTATGCAGCTGAACAGCTAGTTTACATAAAAACCTTCATAAACTAAATGAAGACAACTTTGTTAGAAAGATAAAAGAAGTTGATCATGAGAAATATTGCATTAAAGAAGCTATCGAAAATAACTGCATAACTGGAGTTGAACTCAAAAACTGTACCTGTTCAGACCATTGCGATGCATGTTTACGACGTAAAATGTTGAGACCAGAGAGAGTTTCCAAAGATCTCCAAGAATAGATCAGAGAATATCTTGAATCTTATTCACGCTGACTTATGTGGACATATGAGGGAAAATACTCCAAGTGGAAGCAAATATTTTCTGACGATGGTTGATGACTACAGTCGTTATTGCATTGTTTATTTCTTAAAAGACAAGAGTCAAACAATGGACAAAATAGTTGAATTTAAAAATGAAGCTGAAAACTATTTTGGCAAAACAATACAAATTTTACGAACTGACCGAGGTGGAAAATTTACTAGCAAGAACCTGATGATATATTTGAAGAGTAAAGGTATTCAGCATCAGTTAACAGCGCCTTATACTCTCCAACAGAATGGTGTCTCTGAGCGAAAGAACCGGAGTTTATTGGAAATGACACGATGTATGCTTATACAATCTGGATTGGAAAGAAAATATTGGTCGGAAGTTTTGAATACCGCTAATTACTTAACAAATCGATTACCATCAAAAGCTACAGTAAAAACAGCATTTGGATCATATTTTTCAAGACCACCTGAAATGAAAAACATACGAACTTTTGGTTGTGTGGCATATCATTATGTGTGTAAGAAACTTCGACAAAAGCTGGAAGATATATCAAAGAATTATGTCCTTGTTGTATTCTATGACGAATCGAAGGCATATAGATTGTTAGATACAAAAACAGCGCATCGAAAGATGTCAAGTTTAAGAAGAATGAATGCCAATAACAAAAAATTCACGGATATGACAAAAAGTGATGATGTTGATGATGATTTTTTTTTACATTAATATCACCAACAACCAATCAATAAAAGAAAGCTCAAAAACAATAAAAAACGATGAACAACCTGAAGGCGTTGAAAACATTGAAGATACTGCAAACGTTACTTCTGAAGAAGACTTTCAAGATTGTGAAATTGCTATTAGCAACGAAAAAAAAGGACATCTTCAAGAGAAAACAAAGTTATACCTCTGAAGAGATACGGCTATAAAACAACTTGCCCAGATGAGCCTACAACTTATAAAAAAGCATTGGAAAGTACTGACAATGTGGAATGGATTCGCAAAAATATGTTTAGGACTACGACCAGGTCTTTGCACCGGTAGTGAAGCAGACAACATTGCGAACTCTTTTGGCGATTGTACAGTACATAGACGTAAAAACTGCATTCTTGAATGGCGATCTGGAAGATGAAATTTATCTTAAACAACATACAGGATTTATACAACATGGAAAAGAAAATTTGGTATGTAAATTCAATAAAAGTATAATAAGCAAGATGTTGGAATCAAAAGATTAATTCAACTATAATTAATTTTGGATTCAGAAGGGGAAAAGCTGATTGTTGCTTGTATATTAAAGGCAAAGGGGACAAAATTATGATGTACTAGTTTATTTTGATGATATCCTGGTTATTTCGAAAGAAAAGAATTTGATTTTAAGAACAATTAACGAAATTAAAAGTTATTTTGAAATTACTGACATGGGAAATTTAAAATTATATCTTGGAATTCAAATTGAAAAGAAAAACGGCATGTATTATATGCATCAAGAAAAGTATATAAAGAAAATACTTGATACATTAAACATGTCAAATTCCAAGACTTCTAAAATACCATTAGATACTGGATATTTCAAAAGTTCAACACCAGAAGACAAACCTTTAGATGACAATGAACTTTATCGCAAAGCTATTGGTTCTCTTCTATATGTTTCGGGAAATACAAGACTAGACATAGCAGCAGTTGTTTCAATTCTAAGCAGAAAAGTATCTTGTCCTACACAGCGAGTTTGGAACGAAGTCAAGAGAATTTTAAGATACCTAAAAGGAACTCAACAGATACAGCTTTGTGTTGGATGTACAAAAGAACAAATGAAGCTTGTTGGATATGCAGATGTAGATTGGTCTGCAGACATAAATGGACGGAAATCTACAAGTGGGTACTTATTTAAACTAGGTGAAGCTCACTCAGTTATGCGAGTAGAAAGCAAGGACTTATTACAATTTCATCGACTGAAACGGAACTTTTTGCATTAACCGAAGCAACCCAAGAGCTCATATGTCTTAGATTATTATTTCAAGACCTTCAAATTAATATACAAGACGTTACAATGTTTGAGGACAATCAAAGTTGCTTATCGATGTTAAATATTACTTCCTTCGTGATATGAAACAGTCAAAAGAAGTTAAATACATTTACTGTCCTACGGAAGAAATGATTGCAGACAGTCTAACGAAACCTTTGCAGAACATCAAGCAATCAAGATTCAGAACTTTGGCTGGTCTAACTTGAAATGATTTATGAATTAATAAAGAAGTATTTATTAATGTCGATTTCGTTTCAACAAAAACATAGACTTGCCGTCGATCCGCCGTCAATTTTTTTCTGAAAATCAAATTCGTTTCAAATTAAAATCAATATTTTTCTGGAAAAACAGATCCGTATTGAATCTCTTTTTGGAGACGGATTCAAAACGGATTTGTGCACAGATTCGTACACACACTACAATATTTGTTTTGACGTTTCTCAATTGTTGTGTTGTGAATTAATTTTTATTTTGTGGCAGTGTACAGAAAAGGTAAATTAATATATTAAAAAATAAAAAAAATTGTTAAAAACTTCTTGGAAACAAATATTAAAAAAGTGCAAGTGGGTTTAGGAACTCCCCCGCGTCAGAATCGGGAAATTAAAACGAAATAATGATGTTTTAACGAATTGAAGATTTGTTTTTTTTTTTAGAGCTGCCAAGCAACACACACATTCCCAAAAAGAGATTCGGTCCGTAATCGTTCTTTTCAAAGCCAAAAAGTATTGGTTTTAGTAGCGAATCCTAATTATTGAAACGAAATCGACATAAGAAGGGGTGTAAGTATATATACATAAATATACATATATATACTTTATTGTAAAAACACTTGTTTTTAAATCTAAAAACATTATTCGTATATCATTTAATATCAAGTTTGATATTTGTAATTTAATGTATTAATTCGATCAAATTTCCTTGTTAAATAAACATCTTATTTTGTTTCTTAAAAAGCTTATTTTATTATTATATTTGGACTTCCTGGAACAGCAACTCTAATATGCTTATGTATAGGAATATTTGGCTTCTAGCCCATATATTTATCTGCGGACAATTGATTTTAAATATTTATCTCCTCCTCCTACTAGTGTTCCTAGTGAGCTATTTGTTGTTTTGTTTAGAACTATTTCAATAAAATATTAAAATTGATACCTATTAGTTTAATTTGTTTTTATTTTTGAAAAGTTAATTTATCACGTTAGATTGTTTATTGGATGCATACATTCCAGAAAAACTTCAAAAAAAAAATATTTTTTTTTCACTTTTAGTCAATCTTTAACGGAAATTCTTGCAAGTTGTTAAAGCTTCGGCTTCGGTCGAACTTTGTTGTTAAGTCGAACTTTCGGTCGGACACTAGTTAAGACGTTTAAAATGTAGTCATCAATAGGTGTGTTTGGTAACGTGAGAATTCGTACGAATTTGTACGAATGTTCACATTTCTGTTCTCTAAACCCATATGAGAAAAAAACCCAAGTTTCGTAAACTTGGTGAAAATTTCTAGTTACCAAACAGGAATAATATAAACCCCTTTCCAAAACCTGAATTCTAAACAAGGATTAAAACCTAATCGATAACTCGAAACTAGTAACAAGCAGATGGCGCTTAGAGAATATTAAAGGCATCTATACTCTCGCCACCCCCCACTCTTGTTTGTAAAGGTAAAATCCATGGTTATGGAAAAACTATGTAAAAATGTATAATAAACTGCATTTAACTATTTATAGATAAATTAAAATATCATCCAAATACGAAATATATTAAATTTAAAAGAAAATGTTTCTGTTTTTAAATTTTAATTAGGTATAACAATGCAATAGGGCTCTTTTTAGAAGGTATAATTTTTGTATGAGAATATTCAGGTACATGCATAGATAAAAAAAAACTACTTCAAGTACAAACTTTAACCAAAACTAAAAATAAATGCAATTAGCAATAACAATTTAGAGAGAAGATTCTTAGTACAAATAAACTAAATTTCCAGTCATCAGCCAAAAGGAATCAAAGGTTTCATTTGAATTCGACTACAGCGAGTGCTTCTCCAATTGGAAGCAGCATTTTTTTTCAATGAAAGCAATTAAATGCAATTGGGATTGGGAGCTCGAGTTGTTATCTAATAATGGAAAATACATTGGCCAGATCAGAAAATATTTTCTAAGGAAAGATTTGGATGTAAAACAATAGACCGATTGGATTGGAGTTGCAAATTAGCATTTGGCGTTGGTTTCAAACTTATTTAACACAGACCAAAAATAATAATTTTTTTGAGAGCAAGCCCAGTTGGGATTTTCTGTCACGACTGCGTACGCACCTGCGTGTGATTTTTGATGATTTTCACTGAATAACACTTCTAACAACAACATTACACATTTCTATTTAGTAAATTGACGATAATTAACCGCGGTTTTGGGGAAATTCGACATTTTAAAGATTTTCTTTAAGCACGACTTCAAATACGCCACACTTGCCTTAGGGGGATAAAATGCATTGGAACATTGTACTAGTGTTCGGGCAATTCGCACACATTTAATGTAGGTGATTGTAAACAACCTATCTGTATATTGTCCATACAAACTCAATATGCGTTAGTGTGATGTAAAATGTGTTGATGAGGTTGAGAATTTTTCAAAGATGGACGGCATTTACGAATTTTGTATGCTTGTTTTGCATTTCAGGGTGAAAAATCCACCCCCTAATGTGGATCGATAACGGAAGGGTTTGACATTCTGAATTTCTTCTAGTACAAATAGTGAGGATCTAGAAAATCCTATAGAAAGGTGTGTTGGTAGAGTATCGAATTTATAAATCTGTAAAGCTGTACAATATTTTGAAAATTACCATGGATTCACACGCTACATCTACGAAAATAAAAGTTGAAAAAGTTGTTGCGAAAGAGCTGGACTAATGAGAAAACTGGAAATGTTGAGTATATAAGGGGTATTCATGCAACGATATAATTGTCTGCTTTGCAGAAAGATATACTTTTCGCTAGTTGTTTGCATGAACACTCCCTAAAATACTTCCGTAAATGTGGGAAATAATCAGCTGCTCCTTAAACTAACTTGACGAGTTGGGAATAAAAAAATAAATATAAGTAAACAGGCTGAAATTTTTATGACAGGTTTAAAAAATATAGACCAAAACAAAATACAAAATTTGCTTTTGCACAACACATAATACAGACAACAAACATAACTACACTAACTTTGAAACAAAAGTAACACTTGACACATATGTATGAGCGGAACAAAACTAGATGCCTTAGAAGAATATTTAATTTACAAGGCAAACAGAACGAGACAATATATGATTTTAAAAGACAAATAAACAATAAAAAATAACATACTATAAAACACCAACAATAATAACCTTTAAATTGGCACATACAATAAACATAACAATTTAAAATAACTTTGGACATCGCGCAGTGTTGCGAACAGATATAAATGTGTCAATAATACTTGCACTGAAAGTGGTTGAATTATTGTTGTTTTTTTTTTAATGAATAATTATAGAAAAATGATTCTGATAATAAGAAAATATCTCTTTACAGTTATTTTTTAGATAAATGAAACAAAAAGTGTTCTTAAGTTTTGTTTTTTAGTTTTGATAAATATATATATATTTTATTAATATTATATATTAATTTCTGTTATTATAATCCCATTTCGGCTTTTACTTTCTGAAAAATCTACTGGGAATAATTTGAAAAGACTGACAATTAATCTATGTGTGTACACGGTTGGTAGAAAATCTACCAATCTCTTACAATTTATTGGTAGGTATTCAGCCAACTATCTGACAATAAATTCTCAGCCAACTTCTGACAATAAATCTACCAATGAGTTTCTTAGGCTTTTTCGGGTTTTCCGCCATTGCATGAATACGCCTATTATTTGGCGATATTTAGTGTAAGCCGAATAAACTAAAAATTATTGTGTTTCTTGGGACACAACATTTTTAATAATATAATGAAGCCGAAAGAAAATACTGCAGCGATACCTATAGTGATTATGCAGATAATTTGTTCAGTATAATAATATCATGTGAGATTTAAATGCAACCTCCGCTGAGGGCCATAAACGATTTGAGGACTATGAACATGTCATGCAAAAATCCAATAAAGTGCAAAATTCAATGGAGTAAAACAAAATCCATGTATATGCAGCGACACGTCGAAAAAAAAATGTGTGACTAATGTACATGTGCTAGAAGTAAAACTTCCCTAAATTGAAACAATTTTTTTATTCATAATTCTATATGTCAGGTACAACATATTTCAATTTCATGGAAACCAGTTAAGGAACAAACATAAAGTTGAACATTCTATATAACTACCCCATCTTCCAAAATATTGCAACCTTAATTCATGGTTAAGACTGGTATTACACCTCGACTTATAAGTCGCGACTCTTCTTCGACTTCTTCTTTGAAATTTCGTACGCTGAGCAGCGCGCTATTACACACATGACTTTGGAGTCGAGACTCAAATTTGACAGTTTTCTTTTACTTCGAATTTGTTTTTTTTTTTGTTTGAAATTAGCATTTATAATAATTGTCAAAAATATTTATAGAATCAGATAAATTAATATCGGGATGATTGTGCGTAAGAGTAAATAAATACTAATTTGTATTATATTAGGGGTATTCACGATCCGGTGTATCTGGTCTTGTATCATTGTAAAAGTGTAAAAGTGTAGCATTTTTTTGCACTACAATAACAAAATATACTGAATGTCAAAATCTTACACCTTTACACTTTTACAATACCCGAACCCTATTGTAGCAGGAAAATAAACGGTGATTTTTTAAGAGCTTGGTTTTTGAAAATTCAAAAAAACACAGAAACTTGTAAAAAGTGAATGAAATTTTTATTTGGATCGATAAATCAATTTCTGCCATTTATTTTTTAAAATAATTTCACTTAAATGTTGCCCGTGGCTACGCTTCAGGTGGTCCATTCTGAAGGTCCAATTTTGGGAAACTTTTTCACACATTTCGGCCGGAATCTCACCAATGACGCGTTCAATGTTGGCTTCCAAGGCAGCAATCGTGTTTGGCTTGTCCCCATAGACAATAGACTTAACATAGCCCCACAAAAAATAGTCTAACGGGGTCAAATCACATGATCTTGGTGGCCAATTGACTGCGCCAAAACGTGAGATCAACTGCTCACCAAATTCGCCTCTAATTGATGCATGGTTTCGCGTGCAGTGTGGCATGTGACACCGTCCTGTTGGAACCACATGTCGACCGAGTTCAATTCTTGCATTTTCGGCAAAAAAAAATCTGTTATCATCGAACGATACCTTTCTCCATTGACCGTAACCCTGCGGCCTTCATCGACCTTGAAGAAGTACGGCCCAATGATGCCGCCTGCCCATAAACCGCACCAAACAGTGCATTTTTCGGGATGCATTGGTAGCTGCTGAATTGCCTCTGGCTGCTCTTCACTCCAAATATGGCAATTCTGCTTATTCACGTATCCATTTAGATAAAAATGAGCGGAAAAAAACGGACGTAGCTTGCGAAACACATTTTTCACAGAGCACGAATTTTGGTAATAAATTTCAATAATTTGCAAACGTTGTTCAGGCGTAAGTCTATTCATGATGAAATGACAAACAATACTGAATCGAAATGTCAAATGTTCGTGGAATTTGTCATGTGTGATCTGTCAAAAATATAAACGTCAAAAACCAAGTAGCAAAAAAATCACCCGTTACAAGGGTGTAAGATTTTTTTAACACAAACTTAAGCCTTCTTCAGAACAAATGTGAAACAGATTTTGACATTTGAAAAACGCCAAGTGTTGCTACAGATTAGTAAAGGTGTGTTCACAGTCTGTTGTAAAAAAATAAAATTTTATACTTTTACAAGACTTGGTACACCAGATCGTGAATACTCCTATTATCTATAATGTGACATTGATATCACCACAGATAAGTAACAGAAAGATGGGGAATTTCGGCATACATTTTAGTTTGCCTAACAAGCTAAGAACAATTTTGATTTCAAATCTATTTATGTTTACAAAAGTCAAATTTACAATGCAACATTGTGTAGAAATGGGTTTAAGAGGGTAAAACGAACGAAAGTTTCCCATCTTTGTATGGCTTATCTGTGGATATAACCAGCACACGCCAGGATAGGAAATAAAGCGTATGCTTCAATAACAAATGAGTGTAAAGAGAAACGTCAAAAATGCGTCGGGGAAATCTTGGCCCGCGACTCACAGGGCAATTTTCTTCCGTCTCGATTTTTTTCTCTTTCGAACTCATTATGTTCGAAAGAGTCGAGACTCATAATTCGTCGTGTAATACCAGTCCAAGCTATTTTGCATTACATTACACATATTTATTCTACTACTGACACTGAAGCACTGGCAATGACGTTGGATGGATCACGGATATCACCATACAGATGTCCATAAGATCACACACAACTCAATCACTAGGCAGTTTCATGTCATGGCATTCGTCTCCTTTTGACCACTAATTATATTTTTTCAGTCATCAATATTCACGCAACTTCCACATTCAACAAAAATCAGAAAATACAATAAAATAAAATAAAATGCAAAATAAATCAAAAGCCACTACAAAAAATAAACACACACTTGAAACGTCAGTCTATTGCCAAGTTTTGAACAGACCTAATGTCTTGTTCAAAAAGTAATTTTTTTCGACATGTCGCTGCATGGACATGGATTTTTTTGTGAGCTTCATTGTAGTTTTTTGGTGGCATACTCATAGTTCCGTCATTGTTAATATTCTTTGAAAACGGCCATTCAAAATAATTTGATATTTAGCGACATGGATAGCTAGGAGTGTGTGATAGGCATTAGGGGTATTCACGATCCAGTGCAACTGGTCTAGTATCATTGTAAAAATGCAAAACTGCAACTATTTTTTGCACCACAACAACAACTTACACTGACTAAGATTTTACAACACTTGCACTTTTGCTATACCCTAACCCCATTGCAACAGAAAAATACAATGGTGCGAAATTTGTTTGGTGTCGTTGACAGTTTGGCAGCTGTTATTTTCTGTCAGAAATGTTTGTGTTCAAAATTTTGCAATTTTACTCCAGAAGTACGCAGATCGGTAAAAAAATGTTTTCCATACAAATTTTATCCTAGGACAAATTTTGTCTTTGATATTTTTCCGGGCAGTACGCAGCTCACGCGCAAAATTGTGAAGTTTGTACCCGCTGTACTTCGAAAATGCATCCGCTGTACAAAAAAAGTATCCATTTAATTTTTCAGGCAAAATAATGCTCTGCGCATTGTTTTGCAGGAAAAATTTTGACAGCTCATTGTGGCAGAATTATATTGTGCTATACATTATTTGAAAGTAAACATTTATTAATTTTCGCTACGGCCGGGCCAAAAACAAAATTAAAGCCGAATTATTTCATTACTGGTATCTTTGTTTTTAATGAAAAAAACCAACATGAAGATCGAAGCAGAATCCTTCACGCTTCAACTGGGCACAGAAGGTTTAAAGATCGAGGAAAAATATTACAATTACGTGCAGGTTAGGACTCAAAATAAAAAGGCATAGTTATAACTATTTTACATTTTTAATTTTTAGTTAAAATGCTGGCGAAATGTTTGCCTCACAACCAACTGAGAAAAGATATGAATCCATATCATGAAGTTTAGACCGTCTAGAGCCATGATGTGATGCCGAATCCAATTCAAGTTATGATTGAAAATCGAAGAATTACCCGCGATACATTTGTGAAAAACCTTGTAAAAACCCATTGTTTTGCATTAATTTAATGTGTTTAATAAAAAGAGTGCAACAAAGCAAATTTTGTTTACCTTTTTGAAATTCTCGATTGACAGATACTTGACAGTTCCTCTAATTTCTCCAACTTCAAGATTTTGCGCGGCTTTTTCCAAGTGATTGTAGAGATTAAAATTGTAGAGATAAAATTTAGTTTTTCCCGATCTGCGTACTGTGCTAGAGTTGCAATAGAATAGAAAAGGTGCGTTCACGACTTACAGAAAAAAATAAAATTTCGCAATTTTACACCTTTTCGTTGCATCGAGTCGTGAATACCCCTATTGTATTTTAGTGCAAGCGCACCCTTGGCTTACCGCATATACAACGTGGTGAAATTCTCTTATTTATCTATTTCTGACTGTGCCAACACACCACACATCGAAAACACAATACTCCTGTTACTTTCACAGTTATTCTTTTCTGAAACTGACTTGAAAGTTTACGGAACGTCACTCAACATAGCCTAGCCACGACCAGGAGCTAGCCCAGCGGTGAAATTTGCTGATTCCGCTAACCGCAAATAAAAATTAAGAAAAGTTCTTCCTGCTACTCATACTCAAAACCAAGAAAATCTCCAATCAAGTTTGGTAAAATGCCTCCAAAGAAAAAAAGTAATGGTTTTATGGTTTTTACCTTTGAGTGGAAAGAAAAGTACGGTAGGCACATGAGCCTTGCCCAAGCAACAACGGAAGCAGGAAAAATCTGGGCGGTAAATTTCTAAATAATTATTGTTTATTTTTAGGTTTATTTAATAACGAAATAAGTTCATTCTTTTAGACCATGACAGCACAAGAACGTGGGCCATACAACGAAAAGTCTAAAAATGACAGAATATCTGCAAAGAATGCTAATGAGAAATTGACCTGCACTGGAGTTCCCATTCAGCAAATAGAGAAGGCAAAACAAGAAGAAGAACAAAGCTTAAGAACAATGAAAAAAAACATTGACAAAATTGTTCGCGAAAGTTTGAAGAGAAATGGTACGTCTTTCTCGCAAGTGCCCTTTATATTGTTTTGTTAACTTGTCTTAAAATGTAAACTATTAACACGACTTTATTCTGTCAACTTTGGAATAAGTAGATCTTCTTCGTTTAGGAGTTGGAATTGGGAATATGTTATGTTTCTTGGTTCAGGTTTGTCTTCATAAATTATTACTTGCGGATGGTTAAAAATAAAAACGGGAGATTAGTGATAAAAATGGAACTTGTGAAATCAAATTAGAAAAGATCAATTTAATAATTAGCTGCAGGTGCATCGAAATTATCTGAAGATGGTGCACAAATCCGATTTGAATCCGTCTCCAAAAAGAGATTCAATACGGATCTGTTTTTCCAGAAAAAATTTAGTTTTAATTTGAAACGAATTTGATTTTCAGAAGAAAATTGACGGCGGATCGACGGCAGATCGATGTTTTTGTTGAAACGAAATCGACATTAGTAGAATTACGTTTATGTCACAACTTTCCAAGGTTATGAACAATATGAAACTGATGAATCACTTTTTACCTGCGATTATAGGTACTTAGGTCCTCATTATAAATAGCGAATTGAACATTCGATAAGTTGCGAATAATTTGGCGAACTTCGATTATCACAGCATTATTAATGCGAACTTCAACGTTCGCTTAAAAATAAATTTCAATAAAAATCATGTTAAACGTTAAACCCTGTTTGTAAGTTTTTGTTTTGTGTGCTTGATTCTGAATTTTGCGACTTAAAAAAAACACAGTTATGTTAAGCAACACTAATTTAATTTGATAAAAAAACATTCGTGATATTTCTAAACGTTCAAAATTTAATTAATTTTCCATTTGATTTATTTTGTACTTCCGATGGAACAAGCTTTTTGTACATCCTGAATTAAATAAAGCTTGTATGTATGTACATATGTATTAAAGCCAACAACTTTCTATGCAGTTCCGTCACTTAAAAAAATTAGCTTGAGATTTCTTGAAAAGAATCTGTTACCAAAACTGTATCGGCAATGATTTCGGTGTGGGACTTTCACAATCAACTGTGTCAGGCGACAACGAAATTTGGCAGTATGGACCGCCACCAGTAGCAGTCCCATTTGTTTGTTAACTGCAATTTTTTGTTTCAGCTTTAACTTGTACTCCAACCAAACCTTCGTATATTTTACAATTTATATTTTATATATAAAATATTTTCTTACTTACCATATGCAACTCTTTTCCCTCAACCCTCACAAAAAACTCCCAAACTGAAAAAAATTAAACATTTTTTTAAATCACATTTAACAGTTTTCCCACACCGTAATATTTTAAAACTAAAAAATCAACGATTTAGAACTTGTATATTTATTAAAATAAGTGATTCAGACCTTTTTCCAGCAATCCTACTTGGGGGCCTTTGCTATTCAGCTGCTCAGCTAACAAATCCCATTGGCTTTTTATGTATTCCCTTAAAAAAATCCTCTAGCTAAATGCTCGTTCCCCTGCATCAGCTGCACAAGCGCCTGGAACTGATTTTGATGTGTTAATTTCAACTGCAAATACAAAATATTCTATATTTTTTTTAACATATGTTAAATTAAATTTGAATAAATCATAATAAGAATACTTGCTTCTTTGTCGTGAACAAATTTTTGAAGGATTGATACCGTCGTTTTTTCATCGTCGTCGTTTCTTTTCGTCTTATATAATACAGAATGTAAGCGTCCAACGTCGTTTGACATTCACACACGACAACAAATCTATCATTAGCGAACTTTCGCCTTTATCTGTCAGAATGGGTAGAATAATGACTTTTAACAAAATCGCAGTTATAATTTTTGAAATTTAAAATTGGCTGTTTTGTTTGTGGAAGAAATTCATTAAATAAAATATTGAAAATAAAAACATTTAATGGAAATAAATACTTGAAACTCCAATTTTCATAGCTTTGTGACCTGATTTTTTTTTGGGGGGATAATCACTTTTTGAACAATATTTATTTGTCATAGAATTTGAGATTTCACTTTCACGATGATTTACGGTTTAATGGCAGTATTTTTTCTAAGGCGAATATCGTAGTTCGATAGTAATATCCTCACAATATTTTTTCAGGTTAAGAAAATTTAATAAATGCATTTAGAGATCGGCAGAAGTTTTTTTTTATATTATTAGGTTTGTTTGGTATCTTTTTTTGTATAAAGAAGTGTAACAACGTCAAACTTCAAGAATGGGGGAATTTTGTAAATTATCCAACAAAGTGGGTCATTTGTGTTTAAAACGTCAATGGTGATCCTCCGGATACAACTACAGAAAGTAGCGATGGGTATAATTGAATTATCATTCAAGACATCACTCAATACGTAACACTAAGAACAGTTAACAAAACAATACTATTTTATAAAATAAAATGAGAAAACCCTCGGGAATTCTAGTGAACAAATATTAAAGTTTTTCACTACTCCATTATTTGTGTTTTGCTTACTGCGTTTCTTTTTTAATTCCTTAATTTTCAATATGGAGATTTCATTCACAAATAATGAACTTCTTGCTCGAGTTATCATTTCTCTCGAATGTGCTCATCACTAAACCAAGGAAATAGCAGAAAAATTTGACAGCTTGGGTGTTCTTATAGTTTTTTTTTATAGTTTTTACCCATAGAAATGCATGTATTAAGATTCACATTTTTTTCAATGTAAAGGAAGGGTGAGTTCATAATTGTAAAATATTTTCGGTAACTCTACCGTAACGTTACTTTAAAACTTTTATGAACAAAATAGTCGTTTTTCTTTTTTCGTTCAGAGCAGATCACTGAACGAACACATAGAATATGCACTGAACTTATTCCAAACAGAGCGAGCTCTGAACACTGATATGTTTTTTAAACACACTTGAACCACACAAATCACAATACATTTCATTTCTAACCATAAAAAGCAATACCTACCCTTTTTTGTACACTGATACACACCAGATACAGAAAATCAACAAGCCATCAACTTCTTCCGCCAACTTATGTATCTAAGTATTTTTTTCTTCACATTTTCCTTCTTGGCACACATGGCATTTGGTGCTTTCAGCAATTTACTCACATGCTCAGTCAATTATGTTCGAGCCCGTCGAGTGCGATCTACACATGTTCAGAACGATGAAAGAAACACACATTTGGAGCTCTGCATGCTCTGAGTTAAAAAGAAACATAAACAAATTTTTTGACAACTCAGACTCTGCTCTGAACTAAATTGCAGTGTATTCTGCTTCACACAAGGAAACTGAGTTGCCAGCTACTGAGAGTTTGTTGGTTGAGAAGGGCAAGAAGTAAGGGGGATAAAAAAAAAATCTTCCCGGATTTTTTAATCATATTTAACAGTTTCCTTACCGTAATATTTTAAAGCTATTCTATGGAGACCACTAGCTCACTGTAAAGAAAAAATCAGAATTCTTGGCGGGATGTCCTAATGGAAAGCGGCCCCGATTTTTTTGACATTTTGCTTTGCATTCCAATAAGCCCAGCATAATCTTCCCAGTTTCCTCCTCAGTTTCCTGGTGACATTTTTTTCGTGTGAAAGCAAGGCAATTAAAGGAAAACTTCAAAAAAATCTCCAGCAACTGGTTTCCCTGTGTAAAAGGGGACAAACTTGATATTAACTCTGTTCATAAAAGTATACAGTAATTTTATACCCAGTGAAATTCATTGAGATTTTTTTCGGATAGATTTAACGTCGTCGTGAGTTTCATTTGAAATGGAGAGGACAAAAATATTAGCTGCGTTTTAGTATGTACGGGTCTGGGTTATTTTTTAACACCAATTTAGAAAATTTGAATCTTATTTTCAGTGATAAAAAGAAAATAATTCCACTGTATATGTAGGCTGTTTTGGTCTGTTTTTAGGTAAATGCGAATAAAACAAGTCTTAATCCATTATTCTTCCCAACGTTTCGTAAGTCTTCCTTACTACCTCAGGGGGTATATATTTATTCAATTTAATTAATTAAAACATTTTGCGCTCCAATTGCATCTTTCCCGTAGACGACAATGATACAAAATTGAACATAAAAACAAAACAAATATGTATATAATTTAAGAAGGAAAATGAAAACTAACAATCTCCAAATTAACAATAACATTTTTTTATTACTTACTTAGAATCGCAAGTACCTGCTACCCAACACAGCTGTGATAATAAAAAAAGTGTCATTGTTAATTTGCAGATTGTTAGTTTTTGTTTTGCTTGATTTTTCTTAAATTATATACATATTTGTTTTGTTTCTATGTTCAATTTTGTATCATTGGAAAGATGCAATTGGAGCTAAAAATATTTTAATTATTTAAATTGAATAAATATAAACCCCTTGAGAAATTAAGGTATACTTATGAAACGTTGGGAAGAATAAAAACAAAACAGCATACATATACAGTGGAATAGTTCTCCAAAAAAAATTGGTCAAAAAAATCAAACAACAAAAAGAAAACAAACTACAGGGAAAACAATTTTAGTTAAGCGGATCTCGGATAAGTAAAAAATATGTTTTACTTCAACAAGTTTCGGATAACTCAAAAAATTTTCAGTAAGGCAGACTTCGTGACACGTAACACGTTACAATTTTAACTACATATATTGAACTTTAACAGCTGAAAAACAACCTGTTTACCAATTGCTTTTATAAATAAATTGGGAATAAAAAAACAGGACCTAGTTATTAACAAACAAATAATTTATTTATAAACAAAACGAATTTGTACCCAACCAACGCTACTTTGAGTTCAGTTTCTTTTATTCACAGATACATTTCGTGTTACAAAAACAACAATGTGTGTAAGTAAATGGAAATTGCGAAGTTTTCCCTTTTATTTAAAGCTTAGCATTTACATGTGTCATGAATGCGGAAGTGGTAGAGGAAGGAAGTGAACGTATACAAAAATGAAATTTCAGCATCCGATTTTTAATTTTTCACTTAACCGAGTTGTTTTCTATAGAAAAATAGAAAACTTGACGGAATTTTTTTTCAGTTATGCTGGTTTTTTACTAAAGCGTGTTTAACTTAAGCGGGTTTTATTGTATTAATCGTAGAAGAGTGCTATTGATTTCTAAAATATATTGCAAACCAACGTTAAGGCAGATTCCGAAGTATAAAGATTTTCTAAGAAAAATACACGAATAACCCGGAGACGTTTTTAGAAGTCATTTTCATATGACTTCGTCGAAATCTTCAAATTAGTTCAATTTTGTTTGATCAGGGTATGTCCTGAAATATTTTAATTATATTTATTTAGCATTATTTAATAAAAGTTGTTCTTAACAATAAAATATTGTAAGATGTAAAAAAAAACAAGCAGTACTTACATGCTTGCTTGTATACTTTTCTGCAACAGAAAATTGATACAAGTATGCGACACTTTTAATGTAGTATTGCAGTATAACAACATTAATGAACACAAGTTAAGCCAATTTTCTAGAGAAAAATTACTGGTTTTATACATTAATAAACGCGATACTGTTAGAGTTGCTGTATCTTTACAATTATGAACTCAGTCGAAGTTTTTTTCCTCCACTTTGACAATCTTTGTAAACATTTTGTGAAAATTTGTACAAATTGTTAGGAATTCATACGAACTCACTAGATAAGAAACATGCCTATTTATTATGTTGGTGCACAACCATTCACACTGATCTGATATTTTATAATTACAGAGCTAGCAGATCAAAAGTACTACTTTATAATGGTAAATTACTTTACGAAAACTCTCCAAGGCGGCGTCTATCTACCTGCCGAGGTATCTGTTTGCCAATTCTCATTAAAAGATGGCATTTCTCATAAGTTTCACTCCTTTGTCAATCCAGGTAAATTTTTAAATTTTACAATATATTTCTTTAACTTTCAAATACTTAATTACAATGTTTCAAAATACCTAGGTGTTAATATATATGGCCACACTTATGAAGCTCAACAACACTCTGATAATACACACCAATTGCCATTGCCTCCGAACGCAATGGGAGAGCAACAATTGGGCAAGCTGTACAATTTAATTCTACATTTTATAAGGCCGAGTGATGGTGGAGAATATCCCCCCGTGTTCACTAATGTTGAAAGTATGCAGATTGTTCAATCTGCAATGAATTTTATAAAAGCCGATTCTGGAGCAAATAATGTAGACTTGAAAATTTATTCAATACAGTATCTATTTTATACACTTAAAGAAGCAACTTGTGAAGTTGGAGAAGTCGATAAACCTGCTTCGATTTTTGTAACGGATGCATATTTCGATCGTGATATTTTTGAGTACATGGTCGGTATTTCTTGTGATGTAAGTACACTTTTATTAATGTGTAGTATTAATACTTGTTATCTTCTGTATTTATTACTTTCGAATCATCTATCCATAATATCTTACCAAAAAAATAAAAATTCTTACAAACATATAAGTCGTACGAACATATGTATGTATGTTTGTACAAGCACACATACTAGTTTTAAAGTCTTCAATAAAGTCACATTCTACATTCACAATATACTAAAATTTTAATTCAGTATTTTGTTTTGATCTAAAACACATTAAAAAATGATTTTTCGCAAAAAAAATTAACTTATAAGCTTTTTTGACATAAGCGACTATATGCAAAATCCATTAGGTTCTAGTAATCTCCTGAATACCATTTTACCTGTCTCTTATTTTAAATAGATAATCAAACTTAAATCCGCTCAAAATATTTAGAGATAATACAATGCGAATTGAAAATTGAAGTGCCTTCACAAATTGTTTATCAATTGTTTTTTTTTTATTTTATTTTAATAATCAGCCTGTGAGTTTCGCACAAATTACTACCCGGAAAATTGGACATTTCACTTTTGCCTTTTAAGTTTTACGCGAAAAATCGTTCTTGTTCGAAAAATTCCCCTTATAGTGAATTAATTCATTATTGTGAGTTTCGCCCGGAATATCTTTCACACGAAATATTTTTATTCGCCCGGAATTTTAAAAGCTACGAGTATTGCGAGTTTCGCTCGAATAAAGTTACACTTCGATAAGAAATTTCTTTTGAATTCTTATTGGATAAAATTAAATTTTAAAATTAATTATTAAAATTTAAAAAAAAATCCTAAGAATACAAAACATTTGTATTTATTAATAATTTTGTAAATGTGTTTCCTATATATATATATATTTTAAACGATTAATCATAAAGCTGATAATATTATGTACTAAAAAGTTTGCAAATTAAATCAGTATATATAGCAGGACTCAAAACTGTCGAAGTAGACTTTTTTACTTAGACCAAATAATAGGTGCGTCTTCCTAAATTACCAATAATTATCGTTTTTATTTAATTTTTTCTGGGTTTTATCTCAATTTTCATCGCTTCATTATTATCCAAAACTTTTTGTATTCGGCGTGGCATTGACTCAACCAATTTTTGACAAGTTTCTTGAGGTATGGAATACCATTTCCTCTGAACTGCTTCCCACAGTTTCCGTTTGTAAAATATTGGCCTGCTAATTTTTGTTTGAGCTCATTGCACAAGTACTCAATGGGATTGAGATCTGGGGATTGACTTGGCCACAACAGACATTTGGTTCTCTCGAAACCAATCTTCCACAAGCCCGCTGTATGTTTCGGATCGTTGTTTTGCTGAAAGTGGCATCGGAGTGTCAGCAAATGGTAGCATGACATCTTCCAAAATATCCCTATACCCGTATTTGGTCAAGATGTTGTTGACACGGAATATAGGACCGACACCATGCAAGGAAAAGCAGCCCCACACCTTTATATTTCCTCCTCCGTGTTTGATGGTGTTTTGGGTATAGCGAGGATGGAAATCTTTTCCTTTTGGTCGTCTGATATTGTGCCCAGAATCCAAGGAGAACAAATTAATTTTTGTTTTATCAATCCACAGAATATTACGCCATTTCCTTACTTCTTCAAGGCGGCTCCAATTTGTATGGCTTATGGCAAATTCTTTTCTATGTTTTATGTTGATAGCCCTCAACAATGGAACTATGGAACTTTACTGGTGACTTCCTGGAAGATTACAGTTCTGAAGCCTTCTGCGGATTGTGCGTGCACTGACTTCATTACCAATTAGTGCGCCTATAACCTTTGATGACGCAAATCGATTCGATTTCGATAGAAGTACGACGCGGGCGGTCAGTGGTAATTTATGTTTTTTTCGGCCGTCCTATATTTTCGCGCAATAATTTGGATTTTAACGCATTTGTGACAAAGTTTTGATATCTCGCTAAGGCCTCCACTATAAATTTATAAGTTTTGTTTTCATTCCTAAGCTTTAAAACCAATCTTCTTTCTTCTTGGGAGCAGTGGATTTTTCGACCCATATTATAAAACTAATAAATAAAAACATTGTTTGAACATTTTTAAATTATTAAAAACACACCTTTTCAAATGTTAATACCTTCTGACAATGAATATGCTAATGATGATTCGATTTTGACCTCTTGACCAACATATAAAACACAGAAAATCTTAATGTAGCAAAAATAAGTGAACCGCTTATCATAAAAGTATAAAATAATGCAATAAGCTCGGCGTCATTATGAAGAGAATAACCGTTCTCTCTAATAAAACCAAAAATGTAGCAATGCTTGCAGCCAACACAACCGTTATTGAGCAACAAAACAACAGTGATGAGCAAATATTTTCTCAAATCTATATTTTACAAATTTCAATCTTAAAATGGTGTCAAGTTCAAATAGAACAAATTGACAGATCTCTAGACTAAAATGGATAGTTTTGGAAAGTTAACGAACATACCAAAGACGTAACTGCGAAAAAAATAAAAAGTGGACTTGTATAACGGTAATATAAATTAATTGTGTTCAATGACTGATATAATAATATTATTCCATTTAATTAATTAAAAAAGTAAGAATTTTGTATACATATTTATCCAATCAGATAATTGACTTATGATTTTGGAATAGCGAACAGTTTATTCTAAAGTGATGACAAAACTTTGCATTTGTGAACGTTTGAGAAAATTTATCGAGCTTGTAAATTTATTCAATTTACTGAATTAGTCTGGTTATCAAATTTAACCAAAATTTTAATCCAATTGACACACATTAATAAAACATTTAGTTTTTAAACTTTTTTCTTCAGAAACAGGTTTACTTAAGGATTTCCACTGTCTTGATTAAAGCTCTTTTCGTCTATTCATAAAAAATGCGAATAAAAGCAATTTTATTCCTTTTTTTTTCGAACGTTTCGTTGGTATTCCTCACTTTTTCAGGGGTATATTTATTTGTTAAATCTAATAAAGCCTGGAAGGTTACTTTGTTTGTTTATAATTTTTGATTAAATGAAAGAGGATGGATCTTATATTGATAAATGTTTTATTTAATGTCGCCAATTATGTATGGGATACAATATCAGGTAAATGTCCGCCTCTGTTAGTCTCACAAATGCGAGCCCTTTTGAGCACATTTTTCATTACATCTCAAACATTTCACGCGATATTTCATTAATTTCATCGCGAATATTTTGTTTGAGTTGCTCAAGCGTTTCTTGTTTGCATAAACCTTGCTTTTCAGATATCCCCACGAAAACAAGTAGCAGTCAAATCAGGCGACCGTGGAGACCAATCAACATCACAGTTTCTTGAAATAACTTGTTGTGGAAAGAGGTATCGCAGTAATTCCATTGTAATCCTGGCTGTATGTGATGTGGCACCGTCTTGTTGATACCACATGTTAATCAAGCCCAAAGCATGCAGTTGTGGCCTTAAAAAGTTTTCAATCATATCACGATATTGCTTCCTATTCACAGTTACCGTTCCGCCGTTTTCACAAGTGTCAAACAAAGTTTGGGGCACTATCCTCTTTAACATATCAAAAAATATGTTTATGTAACAATTTTTTACACACTCAAAAAACAATAACCTTTCGCCAATAGCGCTCCTGTCTTATACAATTCTTTATTGCAATTCCAAGCAAACGAATCATGAGTTGAACCAAGGAATTGGCAGCGACAAAATGAATAATACTGTTATGATTACAGTCATATAGAAAAATATGTTTATAGTTCCAAATGGTTTGGACAATGCAAACAATACAATCATTGCGTTTGCTTAAATAATAATTACAAATGCTCTAGGAGTTGTAAAGGATTATATGTGAAATGAGTTTTTTAACCTGCCCATCTTGGATGTCATTCCCTAACTCGATTATTGCCAGACGTTTCGACGATATTCCTTCTTTATGTAACATTAAAAATTTACAATCGCCTGGACGATCGCGTTTTGGGTATCAAATATTTGCTTAGCATAATTCGATTATCGTCAAAACGCTATTCTCGAACCATTAACTAAATAGGTATTGTTTTTCATTAATTTTTAATTTCACTTATAATTTGTTCTTTAGTAAAAAATTGTAAGCGATTGTAAATTAAATTACAACTAAACGCAATTTGATAACGCGTTGTCTATTCATTGATGTTAGAAATGGTGTCAAAATGTTTCAGCGCCGAAATTTAATGATAAATGAACATAGAAGTACGATGGGCCCCGTAGGCAACCTCTGGTTGACACGCAAAGATTTTGGCTACAAAGGTATCCCAGATATTCATATTACATAAAGTTCGCATTTTTACCGCGTTAAATGTTAGACATATTTTCAAATCTCTTTTTACCCAACGTTTCGACGAACTTTCATACTTCGTGGTCACTGGCGTTGTCAAGTTGTTAAGTTTGTTTCTTCGAAACGTCGGGTAAAAAGAAATTTGAAAATAATTCTAACATTTAACGCGGTATATTCCGAAAAATGCAAACTTTATGTAATATGAATATCGTCCGCGAAAATATCCCAGATAGCCTAGCTAAATGCATTTTGGCATTTTTTGACGTTCAATATGGAATTTTAGTGCAATTAAGTTCGGCAATCTTGCAAACGAACTACCGAAAAATAGAAATTCCGCAAACAGTTCGATAAAAACTTCCAGATTTCTTTTCGATCCAGTTTATATCTTGATTATAATTGTTAGTCAATGACAGGTAAACTATACGTTTTAGGTTATAATTAATGATGTTATCCTCAGATCGATATCATTCTTGTAATTGATTATCATTGTTGTAATTGATTTAATGAGCTGTTGTATTTCAAAGCTCTTTTATATAGTTCCCGTAGTAAAGATGATCCATCTAATCTGTTATATGCATAATGTATGCACTGTACATATGCGTACACATCAGGGTAAATATCCGTTGGTTTAGATTTATAAGTTAAAACTCAAAATCATTTTGACCGAAGCACATTGAATTTATCTTTTTCATCGGCACCAAGCACTAAGATAACGATCTCGTTTTTAAATGTATCTGCAGTAGGCATTATTTACTTATATTTTTTATGCATTTTCAGACGCGGTATATATACATGCTAAAAATTTTATTTTTATTTATACAAATAATTATTTCGACTCACTCCTATACTCTGTGGTTATTTTAATGTGGGTAGATTTTTATTTCTATTATTTTTAAGTTTTTAACGATAATTTTTATTTCAATTTAAAATTGTTGATTATTAAAAATTTTGCAATTTTATTTCGAAACAGTTTCATGAAAAGAGTGATAAGAGTAACTATTGCACTCTATCGTGTGTTACTCGTTGGTGTTATGTGTTTTCCGAGTACATGGCAGCGGACTTAGCCATCAAGTGTATTCCTGGTCGCCATCTTCCGGTAAACACAAAGACAGAATCTTCAGTTGCAGGATTAAGTGACACAGAGTCATTTATCTCAATGGGCAGTGAATCAACTTATGCTACAAAAGCCATGTCAGAACATAAGACCTATTACGACGACCAAAAATCAACTGTATCTAGTCGCGGCACAAAGTTCAATAATTATGATTTCCCGGATTTGACAGGAAGACCAAGAAAAAAACCACATTCATCGCAACAAAAACTTCCCGATTACAGTTCATATATGGAAAAAGGTGATGACTCTGTGGCAAATCACTGGGCAGAGCGTTCACGCAGAGTTCCACCACAGCCTGATAAATCGGAATTCAAAATTGATGTTTCGGAAAATAAAAGTAGATTAACGGATCTAAATGATACAGATAATGAAAGCACGATAAGTTTCGGTAGAGGGCGTATAAAGACAAGCTTTGGACGAGGTAATACAATTAATTAATTTTTTAATCTAGAATTCTGTCTACATTCATATTTTTTTAGGAAACTCATTCTCAAAATAGATTTGGAAGAGAATGGATTTTATGACTGCACATTCAAAACTATATTAGACTTAAACCAAACGATTGGTGTGTAAACATCTGTATGAGCTGAAATATATTTGTTTTGTTTTTTTTTTAATAAACGTTCTGTTTTGTGTGAAAGTCTTATTTTCAACTTGCATTAAAAATCAAAAAATCCAAAAAATTATTACAAAATATTTTAAATCAAATTTACAATAAGAAATCATTTTTGACAAATTTGACATATTATTAAACTATTCCCATATCTATCTTATGCGAACGATTATATTATTATTTTGCAAAAAAAAGTACCTGTATATGATTAGCTCACATAATAAAGGTCTAATAATTTCTTATTGATGATATACATGCCAAACAAAATATTTGTTTTCACTTAGCTAAAAATACATACATATAAGCTGACAATGGCGTATCTCAATTCACAGGGATATCTGTTACTGTAGAATAACGACTGCTTATTGTGAATAAAGCATCTATTTTGACAGTCTATATGTAACTAGAACCATTTTTATATCAAAGAATTATTTTATAAGAATTACATCTAAAAGTAATTTGGTGACAAAAAAATTCATCTAAAAGTAATTTGGTGACAAAACTCCTTTTTTCTTCACAACTTGTCAACTTTTTTTGACAGCTTACACCACAACTCTCCGCAAATATTTTTCCGCTGTGATTTTCGTTAGCATTTCGCTCTCCTATTGGAGACCACCGAAAATGTTCGTTTCGCATCAGCAGCGTACTAGGCTATACAATGAAACAAAACTAAAAAGCAGTGTACGGGTGCCTGTCTGGTGGATTTGGAGAAGGCCTTCGACACCGTATGGTTAGATGGCATCTATATAAAGCTTACCAGACTGGGTATAAGTAAATCTCTATTGTATATGGTTTATGATATGCTAAATGGTAGAAAGCTTGTTGTCAAGAGTGGCAATGTAACTTCTACCGCAATTTTTAATATTAAAAATGGTCTTCAGCAGGGAGCGGTTAACTCGCCGATTCTATTCAGCATTTAAGCCAGCGATCTGATAGGTAGTCTAACTCATGCAATTGCGTACGCCGACGATCTAATTGCGTACAGAACAGCTCATACAGTTGAGGTCATCAAAAATCTCTTGCAGAGTGACTTCGACAATATTCAGCGATATTGTGATGACTGGAAGTAGAAAATCAACTTCCAGAAATCAGAAACTATTCTGTTTAGGACTCCGTTGTCTAGCGCCTCAAGGGATACGAGAAAGAACTGGCGCAAGCTGGTGATCGTAGGACCACATGTACATCCACTGGCGAGTAAAAGTGTAGTAAATTACCTTTTTTTTTATTGTTAAGTTATTGACCAATTGGTTGAATTATTATAGGTGTTCGAGATTTAAATATACCTCTTTTGGCTGTTTTGGTCGTAATGTATTTTTAATGAAACAATTTCATTTCCTTTTCCGACGTTTCGACGGTGGTTGCCGTCTTCTTCAGGGGATCTTTTATTAACAAAAATAAAAAGAACATATTATACACATAAGAACATTTAGTGTAAAATTTTGGCAAACTTATATTTAGTACGTATCACAGATAAACATAAATAATACAATGAAAGACAAATATAAAGCAATGATAAAAAAAAACACTTCGATTGAAGTTTAGTCGGCTTTAAATTGTCACGGATTCTGCTTAGTCACCAAAGAGCAGTAAACTGATGAAATGTTCTGGCTGTCTTGTTTACGATTCATATTGTTTTTGTTGTTAACAATATGAAGCGTTTCAAGAGTATACCGCTTGGAGACATGTTTCTCTCTTTCCAGGATTTCCACTCTGTCAAAATCTGGTTTGTGTCCATGCTCAATGGAGTGGCCAATGCTGTCTTCCCAGTACTTTTTAAATTAATGTCGGATTTGTGGTTGGAAATTCGTTGACGAAGAAGTTGTTTCGTTGTACCGATATAGGAAAGATTGCAATTTTCCGCATTGCCAAGACGGTTAATTTTATAGACTACGTCTGTGCACTTATCCTTTTCCGTTTTTGTTTTCATGTTGGTGAAAAGAGGTGCCAGTGTCCTATTGGATTTATACGCTAAACTAACGTCATTAGTCCTATTTTTTACCGTATCTTTAAAGTTTTCTGACAGTTTGGGAACATAAACTATACTCTTATAAATACCTCTCTCTTTTTGCCGATTTTCAACAGGAGCTTTGTGTTTTTGGCTAAGTATCAAGCTCCGTATGATGAAATTCCCGGTCACTCAACGCAAAGACTTTTTGAACTAGATTAGAGGCTGTATTAATAAGAATATGCTTTGCTTGATTGGATCTAAAGTTGACAAGTACACATTAGACATTACAGGATGTAATGGCGGTTCCGCTCATCCACCACGTCAGCCGGAAAACTGTAGATAGGCGACTCCTGTATGGTCGAAACGTCATCGCTCGTCAGTAGGACTGTGTCCGATCGGGACCGAAGGGATAGGGCGAAACAAGAGAACCAGTTCTGGTGGCTCTCTGAACAGCAGTTTTGATATCTATGGTCGATTAAGAATGTATGTCTTGGCCGACTTGCACAGATTTAAGGAAATTAGTATAAGGAACAATCGGGGTGGCACCAACAAAATTGTATGTATGCCGAGGCATATGTGTATGGATCTGCGCGGCTGTATATGTATGTGCATGCGTATATGTAAGTACGTAATATACATGTATGTGTAGGTGGCATGTTGTTGTGTGTCTACATACGTATTCAAAATATAAACAAAAAAAGAATTTAAAAACTAAAAATGCTGCTGTGGCTGTTCTAGTTTTTAAGTAGTTTTAAGTGGCTTTGGGTATTTTTTGGTATTTTAAGTAGTTTAAGTTATTTTTAATTAGTATAAGTTAGTTGTATCTAGTTTTAATTATTTTTGGTCTAGCTTTAGCTAGTTTTTAAGCAAAAAATTAAAATGATCTGGTACTGAGTTTTTGTAGTAAAGTTTTCTTGGTTAAATAAAAATAAAATAATTATATTTAATTAAATTTGTTTTTAGGTCGAAAGACATTAGTATTAGATATAGTTTAGTTTAGAGCGCCCGTAAAGGGCCAGTAAATTAGTTGTAAGTTATTGATAATTAGGCTAGTTTAAAACATTTTTGTCTAGCTTTAAAATAGTTAGTTAAGATTAAATAAAAATGAATTAAAAAAAATATCGTTGGAACGGGTTGTCCAATAAAGGCGACCGATATCTTTTTAGAATCAACTCTTCATACCATCAAAGGAAGTATCAACAAAACTAAAAGTAGTTTTGTCACCAAATTACTTTTAGATGGATTTTTTTTGTCACCAAATTACTTTTAGATGTAGTTTTTTTGAAATAATTCTTGGACTTGAAAATGGTATCTGGAATTGATAAGAAACCATAAATTAGAACTAAGAACCGTTTACACCATCGCAATGAAGCACGAAGTTTTCGAATTATAAGTGGTTTACTTCTTAATTTCATTCATTTTCTTAAAATTGATAGAAATTTCATCAAATCTTTAGATAAACCAGATTATAAATCCAATAGTAATTGCTTAATTTGGATCATTTAAACAGTCCTTAGTTTTATTTTAAATCCTCTGTGTAACCAGAACCATTTTTAAATTCAAGAATTATTACGAAAAAAATAACATCTAAAAGTAATTTGTTAACAAAAAAAATCCATCTAAAAGTAATTTGGTGACAAAACTTTTTTTTTTACAACTTGTCAATTGTTCTTGACAGCTTACAGAACTCTCCCTTCAAGCAAGCGACTCCGTTTTGGATCCGAAACCACTTCTAAACAGATCCAACAACGGATCCGAAACGATTCCAAATCGGATAAAATTAGTATGGAAATTAGAATCACCACGGAGGCATTATATGAATGTATTGTGAGAGAAAAGAGATATAGTCTTATACTTCACCATACTCAGCGAAAACAGAACCTAAATGGAACTAATCTAATAAGAGATATGATCTTCTACAAATATTAAACACGTCTTTATTTATTTTACAATAATCCCATTTTTCCATTTTAAAGTATTATTTTATAAATTCTTTACACGTATTATTATGTATTTTAGTTTTCCTTGAAGACAAAAATTTCTTTGTTGCTTGTTTACTCTGCAAAATTGAAATAACAGAGTTTCTCTCCATTTGTCTTCATTTCTAGTCCACAAAAAAAAAACTCCCCAGTCCCCACTCTAATATCGACTACCATACCAACTCCCTCTATTTCTTTCTCCATAAAAAAATATCGATTCTCGTTCTTCTTTTTACATGCGTACACATAAAATTTGTTAAAGTTTTCGTTACGCATCAGCAGTGTACTAGGCTTTAGTGTGACTTACAACCGTCCTGCCATAGCGACAAAACTCTTTCAATGGTATAACAATTGCTTTCTTCAGAAACATTACAAGTCTCAAGATCAGCAACGTGTTCTCAAAATCATTATGAACGAAATAAAGAATTTAATGCCGAAATTAATACTAAGAAACTCTTAGACAAAACTGTTTTTGGAAACGATATCATAAAGATTCAACTGAGCTTCCATATTACATGCATTTTACTTTTGGAAGGCAAGAGGAGAGTTTGTTTTTCAGTGTGAACCCTTTTACAATTATACTTATAAAATTTGAAAGCTCAGTAAAAAATTGTTTTTTGAAATGGAAGTATTTAAAAGTTTGTTTTTAGAAAAGTGTCAATCATATCAAACAAAATAAAATTTAAATTGCTTCTATATAAAAAATATTTGTAATTTTCGACATGGTATAAGGAGTGTTGGTCTAAGCAGCTTTGAAAAAACTGTTTGATTTTAGTTTTTTTTTGTATAATTAATGTAAGCCCTTATTGAGAAATATTAATATATTTAAAAATAAAATATTTACATAATATACAAATTTTTTTCAGTTTTTTTTCCTTTGCAATTTGGTGCAATTTTATTTTATGAAATTTTTTTAAGGTAAGTTTAATTGCTTCGAGATTGATTCTCAAGGTAAAATAAAAACTACTACTACTTAGTAGAACAATCTGAGTTTTTGAGAATCTGAAATTTTTAATATTTGAACCAAAAATTGTATTTTAATTGTTCGTTGACAATTTCTACGTGTGTCAACCATTTATATTTTTAAAAGTTTGACATTATTTTGTTCTTTAGGCAACAATTTAGTGTTGAATTTTATTAACAACGGATTGTTTTGGCAACAATTTTTGCTATTGAAATGTTTACTATTTGCGTACTTGGCCATACGATTTTATTTTTGAGGTTTTAAAAAATCCTTTTTTAAAACAAGAATTAACATTCTTAAAGTTTAGACATTTTTAATCTTAAATTCAAGAATAAAAGTTCTTGCTTCATGGCTAACACTTGCATTGTTATGTTAAGAATGTTAAGAATTGTAAATACTTGGGTTCATTTTAACCAACGGACATTTTTGGGCCAAAGTATAAAATTCTTGATTTTATAATTTACTTTCTGAGTGAACAGAATCTGAGTTAAGCAAAATCAGTAATCAAATTTACAAAACTATTTGTTAATGCGAAAGATTAAAAGATTAAAAAACGAAAAAAAATTAAATAACAGGAATTTTTGATCTGCTTATTACCCGTTACTGAATGACTTACTGAAATATCGACCCATCCCTATTTGTATGTGGATCTGCCAAAAATCAGATTCCAGAGACATTTTGTCAAATATGACGACCGAATTTTTGAATTATGACAACCGAATGTCGACAACATGCGCAATATAACAACAACAAAAACCTCAAGTCATGCGTGGCCGAATCTTTGGCAGCGCTTGCATTGAAGCATGTCGCCGCGCCCTTTTAATTTGTCCCAAGTTACAACCTGGTAGTTGAGGACGGATATACTCCTCAAAGTATCCATTTTGCTGCTGGGTGAGAGTTGAACAAGGAAGAAGGGAAGACTCCGCTTCTCCCGCCTAGCTCTAACTGTAGCGAACGGCTTGACCCCGATAAAGTCGAGGTCGTCATTCGCTTTTTGGCGGAGTTCATTTAAGAGCACCTGTGGTTCCGTGCAGGAATCTATGCCCTTCAAAAAGACCGTTTGAAATTTTTCGGTTTTAGGGGTGAAACTAAAGAATTCAGTAGTA
The DNA here is from genome assembly GCA_910595825.1 of Philhelius pedissequus. Taxonomy (NCBI): domain Eukaryota; kingdom Metazoa; phylum Arthropoda; class Insecta; order Diptera; family Syrphidae; genus Philhelius; species Philhelius pedissequus. Next base: position 123,546,849 of record OU343162.1, read on the forward strand.
GTTTCTTTTAGCAACTCTTTAATTTTTTTGTGCTGTTCCAGTGTGAAGCACTGGACTTGTGTATGCTGCTGTTGTTGTTGTTTTTGCCTTTGTTGTTTTGGCTGCTGCTGTGGCTGTTGTTTTTGTAATTGTTCTTTTTTCTGTTGTTGTTCTTGTTCGTCGAGTTCTTTTAGTTGTTTCGCTCGGCGCGCTTCTTGGCTGGCCTTAACTTTACTTTTCAACTTTTGGATTTCTGCCTCCATTGTTTCAATTTGAGCGATCATTCTTTGTTCCTCTTCCTCCTCAGGTGACGCCTCTGATGTGGAGAGGTTCACGAAGGCAGTACTATCGCCCGTCGTGAAGTGCCCTTCTCCTTCCTCAGACATATATGCAATACCCTCTTCGGGTGAAGTGTCTAGCTGGGTTTGTCTTGCTGCCTCTGACGTCTCGTCTATATCGGACGTATTCACCCCAGCTGGCAGCTTTGCCGAGGCGGCCGTGGATCTCCTCTTTACCAAATTTGGTGCGCACTTGATCCTCTTTCTCCGCTTTTGGTTAGCATCGGATGATGTTGCCGTTGTTGTTATTGCTGTTGATGTTGTTGCTGCAGAATCAATTGCTTGTAATTGGAACATCTTTCGATGTTCCCTCAGCTGATGCCATCGCTGGCCTCATTGGCCCTAGGACACCTTTCGATGCCCCGGTGCTTAAACTCCTCCTCCTTTGATTGTTTTCCCAACCAATAAAGTTTTCCACTTCACGGCTGTGAAAAAAAGCTGTTAAAGTTCTGATGCCCGGCTGGGAATCGAACTGGCGACCCTCGGATTCTCGGTCGGCCACTCTACCACTGTGCTGGTGCACCACTTATGAAAGCTTGATTTAATGTAAAACTTAAGCTCACACACGAAATTTAATTTGGAAAAACTGGGAAGCCGAACACGTGTTAACACCTCCACAGTACGAGATCGACTTATTACTTAAAATATCAAAACAACAATTTTCGATATTAATTTGATGGGAAAAATGTACAAATTACATTTTTTTGGTATTTATTCGATATTTTTGTCTGGAAGCCTTGCGTTTACATTTTAATTAGTCATTGATTTAAAACCGTTGGAGATCTAAGACCTTTGTGATTTGTGTATAAATTTTGTTTTATTAATGGAGTAAAGTGAAAAAGAATTAGTTACAAACATTGACTTTAATAACTGTGTTGTGTGGTCTCAAGATGAACTGACATCTTTTATAAATAATATTAGTATAAGTACAAGTGTCGGTGCCGGTGAAGATACTACAAATAATTCCGAGTGCTCAGAACTTCAAAATATATTGAGAGAGTGAAACTTAGAAGAAACACTCAATGACTTGAAATGTAAGTATTTATTTGCTTATATGTATATAAATAAATAAGTTCTATAATGGCGTTAAAAATGTCAAGCTCCGACTATTCAGTCCGTCTGTCTGTCTGTCCTCGCATCTACAGCCTCACTATTGGTCCATCAATATTTGCTTACGAAATATAAAACGTGTGTTTATAAACACTAAATAGTTCCACTCCAGATAGCTTTTTAAAGAGTTTTAAGAATTGTTATATTCTTATATGTTTTTAAATCATTTGCTTGACGTATGCTTTTCTTAAATCCACGGTTTTTTCTAACAGCTTGCGGAGTAACTATCGACAGGCTTAAATACCTATTAAAAGGAGATATCGATGAAATCTTCACAGGACGCGAAAATAAATATAGGTCTTCGTGCAAAGTTTAAACACAAAATAATCGCATGGAAATTTAAAAATGTAAGATTTGAGTTCGCAATAACTTTAGGTGCTACGTATTTATTGCATATTATAATTTATATTATATTAAGTTCCCAGAAGAAATCCCAACCGCTTCTACAATTACTTGCAACTCGAATATTTGCAGTTGGCTAAATATCCAAGATATAAGTACCGCAAGCATTTCAAAATCAACCTGGTCTGCACCTACAAATAGTTCATTGTTTCAAAGGCAAAATACGGTTAGTTGATTTATTTTATTAAACGTCAAGATCCAGAAGCAACCGGGCCACTTTTGACTTCAAATCGATAAAACAAATCTTTTGAATCTGTGAATTTTTCGCCAAAAGAAGCGTTTTCAAAAGACTTCCCCAATTTAATTGTCTCTGACTAGTGAACACAAAACATAACACAAACTATTTAAAACAGCATGTGCGCAACATATTAAAATCAACATTGAGAATACCCTGTCCACAAATAGTGAACAGGGTATTCTCAGTTATTATCAGAAAAACAACATTCTGGATAGAGAAAACCGAAAAACAGTTGTGAACTCGATCGTCAAGTTCTATTATGATCCGGAAAGAAACAATTGCAACGTGCCTAAATCTAAACAATTGGAGAACATAGCCGATCGAACATATAAAAGGCCTTCCACTTAATCTCATATTTAATGAAAATGATTTAATTTCTATCCATATTGAAAAAAAAAAACAATTTTAATATAATTAATTTACAAGAAGTAAAACATCAATTTTCAAAAGCATTTGTAAAAAAATTCATAACTTTTAAGGGAAAAGTTTACAAGCAAGGATATTTCCTTACTTTAACTGAAGAACAACAAATTGAATTATTCGAAATAAAAGAAATATTATTGGATAGTATTCAAGAACCTCATGTACTGGTAGAACAATATAATATAGACACATTCTCTGAACACTATCAATCACACTTTGTTGGTCCTAAACTCAATGTATATAAAATTATTAATTTAAGAGTATCTACTGGTCCACAAATTTTTATTCTGTTATTAGAAATAAGACTTTTTAAAAACAAATAAAATTTTTTTTTCGAAAATTTCAAAGTATTTTTTATGTTTTAATTTTAAAAGGCATACATGGATTGAGATTAAGACTTGAATAAAACGGGTAAATATAATAGTAATGTCAAATGGATATTTGTAAATAAAAATTTAATAAAATAAAAAGAGAGTTTAATAACATTTACCACATCAAAAATACTATCGAAATATCAAATAGTTCATATCAATTTGATATTTTTAATGTTCATTAGATATTACAAAATTGATATTTTTCATGTAAATTTCACATTAATATTGTTAAATAAATATTTCAAAATATTAAGGGAACATATAATTTTAATATTATCACGTTAAAGTGTGAACAAAATTATCAAAATAAAATTAATATTTTAATGTTATAGTTAAAATTATTAAGTTTACATTAAAAAAAATTTTGTTTTAATATGATAGACATACCAATTTTGATATTTTTAATGTTGGGCGACTTTTATCACCCAATAATGTTAATTTTACAGTTGTATTATCAAAATATTTTTTCGGTGTATTTAAAAATTTGAATCGAAATCCGTAGAAGCGCTTATAATAAGGTTGAAAAGTTAAAAAATGCTTGTATGACAGGTACCGTTAATAACAAAATATTTAAACAACAATTTAGATCAAAATGTAGACTCTATCACTATTTTAGATAGAAAAAATAGATATGTAGGTACAAAATTTGTATGGCAAGTACCATTATTTTTGCTCCTAAGAAATCGATTCAAAAATTTATTTGATATAATGATCTAAAACGTTTAAATACCAAGTTTGAAGAAAATCGGTTCAGCCATTTAGGCTGCAGGTCGTTCTATAGACAGACAGACAGGCGGAATTGCGGAACCCACTTTTTTGGTGTTCTCCATCACCGTAATGTCAAGTTTGATCAAAATCTAGAGTTCGATTTTTTTTCCAAATGCAAAACTTGCCCTTGGTTAGTATATCGCAAGTAAAAATGATTGTATTAAATCCCTCTACAAAAAACCCATCATTAATTTGCCACATCCCAGTTATCATACTCTCCCTCAAAGTAGAATCGCCTTAAGTACAATAAAACAAATCTCATAAAAAGGTAGTTTTAGTAATTTGCAATTTTCTTAAAAATTAAAAGGCATAACATCATATAATTACCAGTTTCTGATTAGGAATTAATCAGAGCAATGAGAAAAAAAAATAATACATACATATAATTTTAAAGCTTTGAAAAATTACACTTTAAACTTTGTTTTTTTTTAAATCTTTTTCTTCCCAATATTTGAGTTTAAAACCAGTTTTTTTTTAAACAATGCATATATTTCACTTGATTTAAAAATTATCTGATAGATCAAGATATTGGGTCATATGCTAAAAGATGAGAAAGTATTCAGAGTCAGAGCTGACGAGCTTGAGCTCGCATGTGAGATAGATCCAGCAGACTCAGACTCGGACTCAGTTTCATATGCAAAAAAACGAGTTCACTCTCTACAGTTCTGACTCGGTGATATAAAAGCTCTGTATATACACTTGTAGTAGTTAAAACAGTGGTCTCTACGTTGTTGTCCGGCACTTCGAATACGAGCTGTTAGAGTTTGATCTTCATTTGCATCGTCAATTTGCATGGAGCGATTGCTTGAATCGTCGTCCTAATTTAAATACTTATTTATTGTATTAAGTAATGTATAGGACAAAACAAGAACTGAATAAGGATGGAATTGTATCTTTTTTACTCGAACTGTATATTGCAAAATCGGAAAACGTTGCTTTGTGTCCGAAGCATCTCTCTATTCTTACGCTTTTCTTTATTAAAACAGCATTACTTTTACGTTCGGCATCGTCACTTTTTTGTTTAAATGGTGTCATTAACCAAGGGTTTATGCCATACCCTTCGTCGCCCAGTAATATTGCTGAAGAATTATTATTCATATGATTAAATAAGAAACTATTTTTCAAAATACGGGAGTCGTGGACTGATCCTGGCCAGCAAACTTCAATGCTTGTAAATCTTTCATCCGCGTTGCACGCATCCCGTACATTCATTAAGTAGTATCCTTTGCGTTTGACTACTCCTCGTGGCGATAGAGTGGTTTCTTATATATACGCAATTACGCACATGTGTACAATCCAGACTGCTCCATAACGTTTACGCTTCTTATATTTCTCCATAAGTGTGTGGGAATATGATCCAATCAGGTGCAGGGCTTGCACCACCGCGTTTCCAGGGTTGGGCCCAAAAACTCATCTGTTAATAATTGCACACTCGTTTCACTAAATCTATAAAATTTTCGAAAATCTTCACCAATTGGACGTCTTCTATTTTTATAAGCACGATTTGTAACAAAATTATTCAGAAGCTCAGCCATTTTGATAATTGGTTATCAACTGAGTAAGAGAATGCCCATGCGTAACAATTCGTGAGATCGATCTCATACAATCGAGCAATTACTCATCTGTTTGCATATCAAAACTTTCGTCGAGAGATCGATCTCAACACTTTGAGTTCGAACTCACCTTGAGATCGATATCGGTCTCTGTATTTTTTTTTTTGCATACCAACTTAAGAAAGTTCTCAGAAAACTGAGTGCACAGCTTGAACTCATCTTTTTGCATATATGACCCATTGCCCTTACAAAAAGTTATAATACTTATTTATAAGTATTAGCGTTATTGCTTCATATTGTTTATTCCATTGTTAGTACTTTTTTTTATGAAATTCCCCTCCCGTCTAAACAAAGGGAGACAGACCCCTCTCCTATATTGAAAAATACTTGTAAATAACTTTTATACAAGAATCCGTTTTAATTTCTGGAGCCTGAGTTATCGTACTCTCCCCCGCGTTACGACCACAGCCTGTCTGGCTTCCTATTTTCTCACGCATACGGAGAACATTTAAAATTAATCAAATTAACGAAGAACTTTTGAAGCTTTTCTCAAGTTAAACAATTTCAATATTAAATAGTTCAACTTAGATTAGTTTAAGTTATCACTTCTGTCGGGCGTCCCGAGACGCACGTGTTTTTTGAATCTAGGGTCGCCCGAACTTGCCCTGAACTAGATCCAGGATTTTACCTGAGGCGAGTTGAGTCATCAAGGCAGTTGTTTCAGATTAGGGATAAGCGATGTTCATCGATGTTAACGAATCATAAATGTTTAAACAAAATAATCAATGCAGAGCAGAGTCTGAATTGTCAAAAAATTTGTTTGTATTTCTTTTTCACTCAGAGCGTTCACAGCTCCGAATGTTTGTTCCTTTTTTGTTCAGAGCGCGCTCGATGTGCTTGGACATAATTGTCTAAGCATTTTTGAATTTGAAGAAGAAAATAATCAGATATCTACAATTAAAATGGCAGAAGAAGTTGGGCGCTTGTTGATTTTCTGTATCTGATGTGTATCTGCAAGATAATTGGCTGCTTTTTGTTGTATTGCTTTTTATGGTTAAAATGAAAATTTATTCTGGTTTATGTGGTTCAAGTGTGCTTAAAAAACAAATCAGGGTGTTCATATAGTTTGCTCTGTTGTGATTTGTGAACACGTTCAAAGTACTCGTATACTCTGTGCTCTGCTTTGAACAAACAAAGAAAATGCCTAATAACGATGTTGAAGGAAGGAATTAAGGAATTTCCTTAAAAACATCGATGTTTCCGATTCGATAAATACAAATATCGATGATGAGTCTTCTTCGATGATAAGATCGATGTTAAGTTCGATGTTTCCTCAATATCGCTCATCCATACTTAAGATCTCGTGTGACTTTGACAGATTATTCGTTATCTACATCCTCAACTTACTCCAGCTTAAAACCTAAATCTACTTCAGGGCGACCCCAGTTTACAAAAAAAAGGGGGAGTTCAAGTTTTTCAAAAATCGCCTTATCTCTCGGTCAAAAATTTGCTCAAAAACAGGAAATCGGCAAATTTTAAAGTATCCTTCTTTATTTTATAGAAATTGTTTATTTGTTAAACTTTAATTTACATTTGCAGTTGTAATCAACAAATCATAATCAGTTATTTAATGTTTGCTTTCATCAGGTTTGGGCTAACTTTAAATTCAAAGAAAAGAAGAAAAAAAATTCAAAGGAAATTCATGAAACTAGAGGGGTATCCTAAACCATCTGTGCGTATATCAGCCCAAATTTGTTCCAAGCCCCTTTATAACGGGTGATTTTTTTGCTACTTGGTTTTTGACGTTTATATTTTTGACAGATCACACATGACAAATTCCACGATTTATACTTATGTATACATAAATCAACATCAACTCAGGCTGCAGGCACTTCACTATTTAGAACTAATCGTTTTGAACCCTAAACCTGAACATAAAATAATTTCGCCGAATTCGAAGCAGAAGCATCGGGAAGCTGTAGAGCCAATAAAGAAAAAATGAAACGGCTTAATCTCTATCCCTACTTCTGTACTGTTTAATTCATTTCTACACTTATCATTTTAATAAATTATTTATTTACTAATTATAACCGCAATTACTATTTAATTGAACATTCATTTTTTTAGTTTTCAGTTTGTTTCTTGATTTACACCTGCTACATATTCGTTGCGTGTCGCGTTGAAGAAGTTATGGAATGAAATGCCATTTGAAAAAATGACAACGAAGAAAACGAGAATAATTGAAAAAACGAGGCAATATAAATGAGGTAATAAATAAGGTTGAAAGTTGAATGATTTTTAATTAATTAAATGCTAGAAGAAATGGAGAGACCATTCAACTACAAATTGACCAAAAAAGCCTTCAGAAACTAATTAGAAATATATGTGAAAATAATTGATCACATAATATAATCGTTAAACTCTATTTTCATTTTCATTCATATAGTTTAAAAATGATAAATAAGACAAATTGGAGTTTCAATCTGAAAAGCCAAGAATAGATTCTCGTTTCTCGTTCTTTTTCTACAATTAAATGTACTATAAGACGGTTTAAGCAAATCTTATATTAAGGATAAATCACTGAATAATTTTGATTTTCAATAATGCAATTCTCATTGATAAAACATACATTGGAACTAAGGCGTAGTTTGTAGTAGCTCTCTCCAGATGATATTAAAAATATATAATTAAATAAATATAATATTATATAATAATATTCACTAGCGTGAATATGTTCTATATAATTCTCTGTAAGGAAATAAGCTCAAGAATAAGTTTTGATGACGAAGTGTTAAAATATCTATCATTATTGACCAAAAATCTAAGAGTCCTTCCTCTAGATCTTCTTATAAAAATATTTTCAAATCTTTTAATGGGTGATAATGTTAAGAAACTAGATGAATAATATAGGCTTTTGAACCACCACGATCCTTCAATAGAAATTGAACTTTGCAAGTGTTCAGGGCAAATGTCGCAACTAAATCTTCTTATAAAAATATTTTCAAATCTTTTAATGGGTGATAATGTTAAGAAACTAGATGAATAATATAGGCTTTTGAACCACCACGATCCTTCAATAGAAATTGAACTTTGCAAGTGTTCAGGGCAAATGTCGCAACTAAAAATTCCCTTGGTGGTACATGGCTTAACGCATTGAAAACATTTATCGATTCCTTAATGTGTATAATTCACAGCAGTTCCAATGATGAATGCATTTTTTTTTCAGTTGTATTTAATAAGAAATGACAGCTTCCAATCATAAATGTTCGTCCATATTTTGTAAGAATGTAACTATCAATCTTGATGTTGTGAATTGTCAAAAAAAATTTCAGTATTCATTGATACGTGTAGTGGCGATTTCTCTTCAAAGTTTATTGAACAAAATTTTTTCAATGAAAATTGACAATAGGGCACTTTAGATGTGGTTGTAATCCTTTAAAAAACTGGTAGGTATGATCTTGCAGTTAACCATAATTATGCAATGTCACTGGTAATGGACAATGCAGAATTATTGAAACAAAAAAACGTTGTAGAATTGTATAATAGATGACTCAATAGGGGTATTCATGATCCGATGTAACTGGTCCGGTATAATTGTAAAAGTGTAAAAGTGTAGCATTTTTTGCACTACACAGCAAAATATACTGAATGTCTTACACTTGTACTACACCCAACAAAAAAATACAATAGTGTAAAATTTAATTGACACAAACTAGATATTTCAGAACAAATGTGGAACAGATTTTGACATTTGCTTCAGTGTTACTACAGGTTAGAAAAGTTGTGTTGTAAAAAAATAAAATTTTTCAAGTGTACAATTTTTCTTCATTGTATTTATTTTGTTTTAATTCTATCCGACAGACATTTTATAAAGCTATGCTTTGTTAATCTTTAACAGCCCTATTAATAAAAAAAACGCTTATTCCATATTTATTTAAAGAGTTTACATAAAACTTCCCTTAAGAAAATCTACTGCAATATGTACTATTAGTAAGCACACACACCTAATAGTTCTGTCAAAATAATTATCATTTTTAGAATTGTTTTAGTTATGTGTAGTTTTTATTTTTCAACTGAAACATTTAATAAAAAAAAGAAAGAAAAAGGACGGTCAACTCTGACAGCGTAAGTTTTTAAAAATAGCATACCATTTATAAATCTGTTTTCCATTGTTTTCTTCAGAACATTCGGAAATTATTTCATTGCATTGACAAAATATGAGCAATAGAAAACAAATATGTCGAAAAACAAAATAAAATTATCTCAAGTACTTGGTCTTATCACCGATTGCATCGTATGCACTACTTTCTTAGTAGAAACAGCTAAATATATTTTTAAAGTTTTTTTTAACTAAAATCTCGAAAAAGCTATGTTGTAGCAATTTAATCAAGAATACCTGATACCCAACCCAGCTGTGATAAAATAATGTTTTGTTAATTTTGAGTTTTGCCCTCTACGGGATACATGCAATTGGACGAAAAATGTTTTAATTAATTAAATTGAATAAATATATACCCCCGAGGAAGTAAGGAATATGTACTTACGAAATGTTGGGGAAAATATTGGATTAAAACTGCTTTTATTCGCATTTACCTAAAAACAGGCTAAAACAGCTCCACTTATACGGTAGAATAGTTCTCCAATAAAATTGATCAAATACATTAAATAATATTATTTATAATTCGAAGGACCTCCTATATAACAATTTGGATCGAAATCCGTCGAGCTTTTTATGAGAAACTCCTAAATAAAAAAATGGTTGTACCTTGTACCGTTAAAACTAAATATGTTCGGTGGCTAAAACGTCACTTGAAATTATTTTTTTAAAAATAATATTTCGCACTTAGTCCACGGAATAAGCCATAAAACTTCCTTATTCCACGCGTATTAATTTTGAGTGTAAATAAAAATTATACCTTTTAAAGATGAAAAAATAAAGATATAATTAAAAAAAGAAAGAAGATTTTTAATTTACATGGTTACCTACTTTCTAATCTTATAAGGTTGCAATGCCCTCTAAGACAAGTTCAAAATTTAACTATTTATTCTTAATTTAAGTAAACGAGTTTTTTGATATCAAATTAATAAATTAATTAGGTAGGAACGTAATAGGACAAGATAATTTAACTTCTGCAATATCCGGCTAAGTGGCGCTACAAAGAATTATTTTTTTTAAATAACTTATTAAACATTACATGTTTCAGGTATTTTTTTATGAGAAAAGTTCGTAAGAATGTCACGTACAAATTTAAAAGACAAAAAATTAAAAAAATATTCTCTTTTACTTCTAGAAGTCAGTTTCTCAGTTTGACAGATTTTAAAAATAGCATTACCTTGTTTTAATTGCATTTGGCATAGAAGTACATACCACATTTTTCATAAAACTAATATTGTGATAATATAAATTGATAATAATATTTTTAACTGCTTGATGATTCCAAATGATCCTATTAAAAATTCAAAAATTAATACATAAATAAAATAAACAAAAACTGGAATATATTCGAATGTAATTTATGTACTAACTAACTACCACAATTGTAATTTCACTCATAATAAATCTACACCGTAGCTATTCGATTCATCGGGCTCAACACAACTAAGATTTTCGAGCAACTCGCTATTATTTAAGTTCTCTGAAAGAACAGTCTGATAGTACAGTTTTCAACCATTTTTAATATTATTTTATTTATCAACTTAGATCTAATTTGTGTTGATCCTGATCGATATTATTTGTTAAAAACGTTTCTCTTACCAAAAATTTAAATAAATACGTGTACATACGTATGTATATTACTTTGACTAAATAATATTAATAAGGTGGACAAAATATGTATTTTATGCTATATATTATTATATAAAAACAGTCAGGAATTTGTTTCAAACTTCTATTGAATGTTTAATTCGCCTTGGCTAATCCACGGAAAATGTTTGTGGTTTGTTTGTCACGGTATCCATCATTTAGCTTGAGACTATCAGTTTTCAGTTGCATTTCTTTAGAGCAGGTGCTTTGATCTTTTGTCGATTTATACCTCGAAAGAACTTCTATTGATGTTTTCTTGTATGTCTCCATCATTCTCTTATGAACCATTTCCATCAACTCTGGTATATCATCCTTTGTCAGATCTTTTGTCGAAATTGGTGGTAATGTGGAAATAATTATATGACCAGCATTTAGTATTTTCTTTTTATCATTAAGGAATGTACAGTAAGAACTAAAGACGACGGGCATTATTGGAATTTGTTCGTCAACGGCCATGTGGAAAGCTCCTTTTTTGAAGGAATGTATTTCCCCGGTATTGCGACGTGTTCCTTCAGGATATACCCAGAGTTTGATGTTTTGCTTTTTAATTTTACGATTAACTTCGTTTAATGTTTCTCGGGCTTTTTCTGAACGAACGCGATCTATAAAAATTAGTCCAGCAAGCCAAGCAGCTAAACCAAAAGGCCACGCGTAAAATAATTCCCTTTTGGCAACCACAGTACACTTATTCATCACTGGCCAAATATCAAACATTCCTTAATTAAAAAAGAAAATGAAAAGGAGTCAATACTTTTGATCATTTTATTTTGAATATAGGTATTATAAAAAGCAAATTTTACCTAAGACATCCAATGAGCTTTGATGGTTAGCCACGATGATGCATGCCTGATCCTTCTCTAATATCTCCTTTCCTCGCAGCTCCCATTTTAGGCCAATCAGATTTGAAATTTTGTGGCAAAATGCACTGGCCCATCTGAAAGTAGAAATTTATTACTTTAATAAATTTATTAAACCAAAAAGTGCTTAAGTCAACTGTATGCATTGATACAAATTCATAATATTACGAAGGTCTTCAACTTACAATAATTCTAATACAAGTTTACTTTTAACATTACTTAAATTAAGTGCACTATTTCTGGTGTAAAACCACAGAATACAGATAGGAACCGCGAACTAAGCGGATTTGTATTGTGGTAAGTTATGCCGGATTTACACGAGTTACAAATTGGCATTATTTATTCCATTTTATTGACATTACTGATAAAATCGTGTAAATGGTTTAAAAATTTGTCATTGTTTTCGTCATTAAAAAAATGGCAGGGAAGACTGACAAAATATTGCCATATTATATTGGAGTCATGTAAAAACAAAATTATGCAATTTTGAAAATTATGGCACACCACGAGAAAGAATGAACTTGCTCATTCTTTAATGACAGATTGCCATTATCAATCAAATAGTCATTATTTTACCCTGTGTAAATGCTAATCATTATTGATTTGATTTTACTATTATTTTGCCAGTTTAATGGCATGAATTAATGGTAATTTGTCACTCGTGTAAATCCGGCATTACATGGAAATTATTTTTAATCTAACAAAATGGGCACAAAAATTCGCCTAATAATGCATACAATCTTATCTTTTTGCATTGTAAATTCCCTTTTATGGGCACAAGTTCCATTTTAATGTTTTATCACCAAAAACAAACAAAGCATTTATTTGTTTGTGAACATTCCAAACCAAAATAAATTCGGACTCGTTATTTCTTTTGACTGGTAAACTATTGAAATTTTGTTCTGCTTTCACTGAACTCATTTAGAAAAATAACGCTTTAGTTTGATGACGTTGCATTTGGGTTACGTAGTTATAGATTTAACATGACCCTGACCATAACAGTAAATCGTAATAGGTATTTGCATTCATTGTAACCTGCCAGTTAAAATGGGAAGGTAACTATCTGAAATCTAAATCTGATATGCTTTTCATATTTTAAATTGAGGTTGCGGTAAGCAACGCCTTTACGAAAAAAGCGACTGTATAACAGTCCTAAACCGCAGGTGTTTGAGCTTGAATTATTTTTTGTTAACGTCAAAATTGTGAGATAAAAAAATTACATATATAATTATATATACAGTGAAAGCTGCTATGGGCGGAGGTTGACATATGATACCATCTAAGGGAGTAGTCCGTCTCAGGAAAACAAAGTTTTTTTAGTCAAATAAATTTCTATGCAAACTTTCGCAAATGCAAAGTGTTCGATTGCGAACACATGACAGTTCTTCTCCTGGATAGAAGAGAAATCTCTGGATTTATAGTCAGAATCAAAAGCAGAAGCACTTACACACACTCACACCCACCATGTCAAAATCGAATATTGCCAACGCGGCATTGTAAATCAGCCATTAAGGAGGCTTAACACGCATCTTCATCTTCAAAAAAAGAGTAAATACTGAAGATTGCAGATTATAGTGAAGATAAACATGTTCATCTTCATCTGCACCATAATTTGATCCGTTCAGGTAACGAGTATTTTTTTTTTAAATAATAATTTTAACTATATGTTTTTCTTTCAAGTTTTTTTTCCTTTCACCTCATTATGTTAAAAGTAAACAAAAAAATCGCAAATTTTCTTCACAAAACTAGATACCTGAACGCTAAGAACATATGATTGTGAGATCTGTCATAATAGTTAAATCGGAGTTATAGGAATTAGATAGTATTAGTGTGTACCCTGTCTTACTTTCATGTTTGTTTTATATTGATCTCGCTCTACTTTTCTTCAAATCTGCAGATCCATGTAAATCTTAAATGCCAACAACTATGTCTTGTAGGGATGCTCGATATTGAAAAACATCGATGTTAAGATCGAAAAAAACAACATCGATTTTAGAAATTATAGAATCAAAAATATCGATGTTTCTTAACTTCGATGTTTTTTAATGCATTTTTTGAAAAATAATACAACGTTCAAAAATCGATTCTAAAATTCAATATATTCTAAATTTGAAATATCTTAATTGTTTTTAAAATTTTAACAATGTTTTTTATTGTAATTTTCTTTTCCCTTTTCGTGTGTATGAGCTATACATATATCGCACTAAGCGGCAATTGAACTTCATACAATTTCACATAAATAGTTATAAAGTGTATTCCGCCGAAGTGCAGTTCCATCGAGTGAGGTCTAACATTTATAAGCGTAAGTTGATAAAAGATTTCAGCTTATTTTAAGTTGATGTTTTGAATCTTAACATCGATGACCCAATGTTTCACATGATTTAACAACGATTTTGAAACATCGATATTTTTTTCATCTTACATCGATGTTTTGACAAGACCGATGAACTTCGCATTTGGGCATTTTGTCAAAGTGCTATATGGATTTAGCAAGATGCTGAAAGATAAATAAGCCTTTTGGCGGTTTTATCTTTAGTAAAATCTTCTTTCCAGCTTAGTATCATACTAAAACTGATTGATTTTGCTAATCACATCAACAAGCAATCGCTAAAAATCATAATAATGTAATACTAAATTCGTGAGCTATTCTATTGGCTTTTCATTTGCAAAGAAATATATGTACAAAAAATTGATGGGAAGCACCGGAAATTTGTTGTTTATGTCAGCTTAACAAAATAATTCTTACGACGGACGGCTTCACTCAAAAGGTCTATTTTGACGTTAGTCCAATCCGTCTTGTTCAGAGATAATTAAGTGTCAACAAACTAGATTCACAAAAACACGTGAAACCTATATGTCTCATTCCGTATTTTAATTGTCAGTGAGTTTCTGTGCATTTGTGTGATTTTCAGTCCAAGTCGTTTTCTATACTCAAAACTTGCTCACTAGAGAATGCAAAATTTCTCCCTTCCTGTGATCGGTCCAAGAAATTTGTTCGGAATGTAACATAACTTATTTTGTGCACCCATTTGCGCATTGATACCCTTGGAAGCAGAATTAAAGATAGAAACAACTTCCCATGTATTTGGGTATGAACTTGACAATGTTAAAATAGGAAACAAGTTTTCATAAATTTTATTTTTTTTTATTAATGTGAGGGCCCTCTCGGCCTTTTTCAACGCCCTGAAGTCGTATTCCGCACTTTCGATTTTCGTGCTTCCTCCAGGAACGCCCGCTTAGTGGTACTGAGTCCTCCGATTTGTTGTCGAACTAGCAATTTTGGCTCCCACTTCTATGTTTTTTCGGCTAGGATATCCTCCAGGCTTCTCGGGGTACCGGATTTGGTTTGGTCTTCCTGAGGTGTGGTTGTTGCCGGCGGAGGAACGGCTTTGGTCCTGCTGCTGAATCCTGCTGGATAGCCTTACCTAGATGTTGAGACATACTTTATGTCGGTACTTTTTGAGGGTGATCTTCCGAGGGCCGCTCTTCGGAGTTGAAACGCAAGGCGAATCCTTTGGGTGAGATGAATGCTATGTTTGCGCATGGGTTAAAATTTATGAATACCAAAAGTCAACGTCCTACATACGCGATTGAATTCAAGTTTCTTTAACCGGCCCTGGCAGCCAACTACATTAATTATGGCCTTTCGGGCTACTCGGGTGTTCATAGAAGCTCTGCGTATTAAGCCTGAAAAATAGGATTAATTACTTATACCTTCCATCGCATCGGCTGCACATCGCACTACCTAAAAAATAAATAAAAAAACAACAGACCACAAAAAATCGCCTTAAAAAATATCTTAAAGAACGAAAGCTCCTTAATGACCGGCAATATGGCTTTCGTATTAATATATCGACTGGTGATTTGATGGTATATCGCACCGAACAGGGACCCAAATCTTAACATCGTTTTGGAAAAAGTAAGATTATTGCGCTTGATATTTCTAAAGCATTTGCTATAGCTTGGCATCAAGCTCTCTTATCGAAAATGTGTGCATTTAATATCGATGAATATCTTCTTCATTGGAAAATACCTTTCGGACCGCTAAATACAAAATGCTGGTGTACCCCAGGGCTCCGTTCTATTTATGAATCTCTTTCTCATATTCATCAATTTTCTCTTTGTCTAAAACTTCTAATTCAATATATTGTTTTGCTGACGACAGTACCCCCAGCTTTTTATATTCGTTTTTAGATTCATACCCATGTTCTTCGGATGTGGAACTGCAACGGCAGCGTATGATAAGCTCATTCTGATCTCGACAGCATTATCCAATGAAGAATAAAAAGCCGTGTAGAATTTAATATTTGGAAAACTCAGTGCTGTCTTCTGTCGTATTCAAGCAGATCCCACCCCCTATACCCCTATCCATGCGGCGACACTTGCATAGAAGAAAACGATCAGCTTTCAGCGATTGGAATGTGCATCGTAGCACAGGCCGCATCTTGTGCAATGACCTCAAATTCGCTGATGTCCTCAAAAATGCTGCAAAGCGTTTGGCTTTTCTTCGAAGATGCAAGAAATTCTTCTCCCCGCCTGATCTAGCTGTAATATATATGGCCTTCATTCGTCCAAAGCTGGAGTATAATAATCACAATTGGGCATGAGTTGCCAAAAATAATGTGAATATTTTAGATATAATTCAGAATAAAGCGATACAAACATTTGCATGTCTAGAACACCTTCGACATGTTATATGTCTCTCATTATTTTATCGCTATTTTTATAAACAATGTTCCAGCGAAATAGCCAGTTGCATTCCTCCCCTCAAACTCTTCAGCCGTAATTCTCCTTGAACCCAACTTCGGAAGTACTGTAAGATACAGAGATTCTTTCTTTAACCGTACCACACGAATGTAGAATGCTTTACCCGGCTCTATTTTTCCCTCCTATTTTGTTATTCAAAATCGATGTACATGCGGTGCATCGGTGTATCCTCTTACAAATTCCTAATATTTTGCAGTGTTGTTTCACTAAATATCGTAAAGTGGAAAAGTTGTCAGTAATGTACCAGCAAGAGCAAATTAACGACAAGCTAAACAATTGGAATACATTGGGTTTAAATTAATTTACATTACTTTTAAGCTAACATAAAGGGCACACAAGGACATTTCTAATATAATCAGCCCAATTCATAATGACAATTCCCGAAATCTTTCCCTTTTCTCTTATTACAAATAAAAAAAACTCCCGTGATTTGTTCGAATATGGGAAATAACATTCGGGGAAAAAAGACATTCCAAGTGTTAAAAAAGGAACGTTTTTTCCCATTTGGCGCTCGTTTACTCCCGACGCATTTGTTGGAGAATTGAGAAAAAAATTAAGTCTTTTTACTTTATATAAATAAAATTTCAATTAATTTTGAGGTAAAAAACAACGAACATCTGCAAAAAGGAAAGTTTTCTTTCGTGTAAAAAACCAAAGCAACTGTTCTTTTAAATTATACCGTCTTACACACTAGTATCCATTGTGGACATAGCTGCTCCACAAATATTTGCAGGACTATAGGAAACATTTAGTTAAAACAAGGTTGGGCTAAACCAACATTGTAGTCTGTTTCAAGCCCGGTTGGTATCCTTCTTCAACAAAGAACTCAATTTTATAATTGGAGGAATTGCAAAACGCTTTCAAGCTAGCTGACAGGACATTGATCATTAAAAATCATTTTAGCAACTTTGCTAATTCTAAAGTGTACTAAACGATAAGAAATAATTCAGTTATGGATGTACAATAAATATACATACAACGATTGTGATATCTTCAGTGAATTCGATGCATCCCTTAGGGAACTTCTATGTATAGCTCTTATTGGCTGTCGATACCCGTTTTCTTTAAACTGCTCTTCATTCAAAATTCTTAATGAGGTGCCGAACATTTTGGATATTTTATTTATTTAATTTTTCACTTTATTTATTTAACTATTCACTTTCACATTGGATAATAAATAATTTGTGTCCTCCATTTTACTTGCGATTATAGGCAAGTTATGCATTCGTAAAAAAAATTCTAACCATCAAACATGACATTACGATCATAGAGAAGCCTAAAAAAGTGATCGACAAAAAATGTCTGCCAGTCTATCTGTCAGTCTGTTCGTCTGTATGTATAAGGAGCTGCAGCCTAAGCGGTGTAAGCGATTACCTTCAAATTTGGTATGTGTGATTATTTTGGCATTCCTCAGAGGGGAAATTGAAATTTTATTTTTTAGCCTAAAAATAACGGTACCTGCCATATGACTGAAGGAAAATCTTATTTTTCTCGAAAACGGCTCCAACGATTTTGATAAAAAATTCTCAGAATTTTTTTGTTGGTAATAGCTATCATTTGATATGAGCCAAGTTTACGGGAAAAGTCTATTAACGGTACATTACATATAACTTTTTTTTAATATTTGGCTTTCTCGGTAACTGTACATTAGATTTCTGTCAAATTTTATATCTGAGAAGACCTAGGTAGCCCAACTAATTCTGTATATTGAAATTTTAAATAACTTTTTTTTATAATTAAAATTAATTTTTTAATTTTTTATTTTGAAAAATCAATATTTTTAAAACTAATCAAATAAAATAATTTTGAATTTTTTGGTAACGTGTATATTAATGAACTTTAAAAAACTACATACCAAAATTTCAAAACACCATTGTTTTCAAAAAACTAAAAATAAAAAACCGTATTTTATCAAAATCCGTCCTACAATTTTCGAGATACTTTTTTATAAAATTTTTATTGATCGGTGGCATCTAATGGTTTTCTTGTTTTTTTCGAGAAGCCGATTAAAGTAATGGATTTGGCAGTTTTTATAAGTTTAAAAACGATTTTTACCCACCTATACAGCATTCACTTTCATTTATACATATGTATGTACATATCTACATACCTAGGTTCTCTATATATAGGTAGGCACATAATACCCTCCTAATTTTCATAATTCAAATCCCTTTAGATATACATTTGTGGTAGGTACCAATGTAACCATTCCTTGAATCATATGTATTATATTAACAATCAGGGTTATCTTACCTACATCGGCTTTACTCCTGCAAAGGCGTCAGTAGTTAGCTACACTAAAGTTGTTAGTTACAAGAGCAAGTTCGTACTATCCAGTCGTACATATTATTTTGTATGTATCGGGTTTTTCAATAAGAGCGTTAGCCGTTTCCATTGAGAATCTTTCCCATATAATGTGACCAAACATAGGAGCAAGTACGTGCGATCCAGTCGTGCATTTTATTTTTACCTGCGATTATAGGTACTATACGGCAAGTTTTGGATTCGTGCAAAAAAAAAATTCTAACAATCAAAGTTGACATTACGATGATAGAAAACACCAAAAAAGTGGGTCCCCCAATTCCGTCAGTCTGTCAGTCTGTCAGTCTGTCAGTCTGTCAGTCTGTCAGTCTGTCAGTCTGTCAGTCTGTCAGTATGTCAGTCTGTCAGTCTGTCAGTCTGTCAGTCTGTCAGTCTGTCAGTCTGTCAGTCTGTCAGTCTGTCAGTCTGTCAGTCTGTCAGTCTGTCAGTCTGTCAGTCTGTCAGTCTGTCAGTCTGTCAGTCTGTCAGTCTGTCAGTCTGTCAGTCTGTCAGTCTGTCAGTCTGTCAGTCTGTCAGTCTGTCAGTCTGTCAGTCTGTCAGTCTGTCAGTCTGTCAGTCTGTCAGTCTGTCAGTCTGTCAGTCTGTCAGTCTGTCAGTCTGTCAGTCTGTCAGTCTGTCAGTCTGTCAGTCTGTCAGTCTGTCAGTCTGTCAGTCTGTCAGTCTGTCAGTCTGTCAGTCTGTCAGTCTGTCAGTCTGTCAGTCTGTCAGTCTGTCAGTCTGTCAGTCTGTCAGTCTGTCAGTCTGTCAGTCTGTCAGTCTGTCAGTCTGTCAGTCTGTCAGTCTGTCAGTCTGTCAGTCTGTCAGTCTGTCAGTCTGTCAGTCTGTCAGTCTGTCAGTCTGTCAGTCTGTCAGTCTGTCAGTCTGTCAGTCTGTCAGTCTGTCAGTCTGTCAGTCTGTCAGTCTGTCAGTCTGTCAGTCTGTCAGTCTGTCAGTCTGTCAGTCTGTCAGTCTGTCAGTCTGTCAGTCTGTCAGTCTGTCAGTCTGTCAGTCTGTCAGTCTGTCAGTCTGTCAGTCTGTCAGTCTGTCAGTCTGTCAGTCTGTCAGTCTGTCAGTCTGTCAGTCTGTCAGTCTGTCAGTCATAATCTGTCATCATAATTCAAATCCCTTTAGATATACATTTGTGGTAGGTACCAATGTAACCATTCCTTGAATCATATGTATTATATTAACAATCAGGGTTATCTTACCTACATCGGCTTTACTCCTGCAAAGGCGTCAGTAGTTAGCTACACTAAAGTTGTTAGTTACAAGAGCAAGTTCGTACTATCCAGTCGTACATATTATTTTGTATGTATCGGGTTTTTCAATAAGAGCGTTAGCCGTTTCCATTGAGAATCTTTCCCATATAATGTGACCAAACATAGGAGCAAGTACGTGCGATCCAGTCGTGCATTTTATTTTTACCTGCGATTATAGGTACTATACGGCAAGTTTTGGATTCGTGCAAAAAAAAAATTCTAACAATCAAAGTTGACATTACGATGATAGAAAACACCAAAAAAGTGGGTCCCCCAATTCCGTCAGTCTGTCAGTCTGTCAGTCTGTCAATCTGTCAGTCTGTCAGTCTGTCAGTCTGTCAGTCTGTCAGTCTGTCAGTCTGTCAGTCTGTCAGTCTGTCAGTCTGTCAGTCTGTCAGTCTGTCAGTCTGTCAGTCTGTCAGTCTGTCAGTCTGTCAGTCTGTCAGTCTGTCAGTCTGTCAGTCTGTCAGTCTGTCAGTCTGTCAGTCTGTCAGTCTGTCAGTCTGTCAGTCTGTCAGTCTGTCAGTCTGTCAGTCTGTCAGTCTGTCAGTCTGTCAGTCTGTCAGTCTGTCAGTCTGTCAGTCTGTCAGTCTGTCAGTCTGTCAGTCTGTCAGTCTGTCAGTCTGTCAGTCTGTCAGTCTGTCAGTCTGTCAGTCTGTCAGTCTGTCAGTCATAATCTGTCATCATAATTCAAATCCCTTTAGATATACATTTGTGGTAGGTACCAATGTAACCATTCCTTGAATCATATGTATTATATTAACAATCAGGGTTATCTTACCTACATCGGCTTTACTCCTGCAAAGGCGTCAGTAGTTAGCTACACTAAAGTTGTTAGTTACAAGAGCAAGTTCGTACTATCCAGTCGTACATATTATTTTGTATGTATCGGGTTTTTCAATAAGAGCGTTAGCCGTTTCCATTGAGAATCTTTCCCATATAATGTGACCAAACATAGGAGCAAGTACGTGCGATCCAGTC
Organism: Philhelius pedissequus; assembly: GCA_910595825.1. Classification (NCBI taxonomy): domain Eukaryota; kingdom Metazoa; phylum Arthropoda; class Insecta; order Diptera; family Syrphidae; genus Philhelius; species Philhelius pedissequus. The sequence continues at coordinate 123,568,002 of OU343162.1, forward strand.
GTGCATTTTATTTTTACCTGCGATTATAGGTACTATACGGCAAGTTTTGGATTCGTGCAAAAAAAAAATTCTAACAACCAAAGTTGACATTACGATGATAGAAAACACCAAAAAAGTGGGTCCCCCAATTCCGTCAGTCTGTCAGTCTGTCAGTCTGTCAGTCTGTCAGTCTGTCAGTCTGTCAGTCTGTCAGTCTGTCAGTCTGTCAGTCTGTCAGTCTGTCAGTCTGTCAGTCTGTCAGTCTGTCAGTCTGTCAGTCTGTCAGTCTGTCAGTCTGTCAGTCTGTCAGTCTGTCAGTCTGTCAGTCTGTCAGTCTGTCAGTCTGTCAGTCTGTCAGTCTGTCAGTCTGTCAGTCTGTCAGTCTGTCAGTCTGTCAGTCTGTCAGTCTGTCAGTCTGTCAGTCTGTCAGTCTGTCAGTCTGTCAGTCTGTCAGTCTGTCAGTCTGTCTGTCTGTCAGTCTGTCAGTCTGTCAGTCTGTCAGTCTGTCAGTCTGTCAGTCTGTCAGTCTGTCAGTCTGTCAGTCTGTCAGTCTGTCAGTCTGTCAGTCTGTCAGTCTGTCAGTCTGTCAGTCATAATCTGTCATCATAATTCAAATCCCTTTAGATATACATTTGTGGTAGGTACCAATGTAACCATTCCTTGAATCATATGTATTATATTAACAATCAGGGTTATCTTACCTACATCGGCTTTACTCCTGCAAAGGCGTCAGTAGTTAGCTACACTAAAGTTGTTAGTTACAAGAGCAAGTTCGTACTATCCAGTCGTACATATTATTTTGTATGTATCGGGTTTTTCAATAAGAGCGCTACAAAAGTTTTTTTTAAATAAAACAAAAACGGTTTTGGATATCAATGAAATTTTTGATTCCTGTGAAATTACGTTCGATGCCATTATGTATGGAACTCGATTTCTTTTGCATGGCCACAACTAGCACGCTTGTAGACGTCCAGACGCTGAACCCAATTTTCGACGGTTTTCAAGCATAAATCGGCCGCTACTGTTGCAATTTCACGTTCGATATTCGTACTAAAAATATTCATCAATCGTGGCTGGCTTGTTGGTATAGACTATAGACTTGACGTAGCCCCACAGAAAATAGTCTAACGGCGTCAAATCGCACGACCGAGGGGGCCAAGCGACTGGACCATTTCGTGAGATAACACGTTCTCCAAACTTGGTTTCCAATAAATTGATTTTGACATTCGCTGTGTGGCTTGTGGCGCCGTCCTGTTGTAACCACATGTCCTCCAAGGCCATATCATCCAACTGGGGCCAAAAATATTCGGTTATCATTGAACGGTAGCGATCCCTATTCACAGTAGCGTGCCGGTCTTGATCATCACGGAAGAAGTACGGCCCATAAACCACACCAAACCGTAATTTTTTCGGGATACAATGATGACTCATGGAGTACGTGTGGAGTGGACTGGTGCCTGACCAATACCGCATATTTTGTTTATTGGCGAAGCCATTCAGCCAGAAATGAGTCTCATCGCTGAAGATGATTTTTCGATGAAAATCGGAATCATTGTTGCTCAGCCCAATTCACGAACATACGACGCTTCTGGTGGTCAAGCGGCTTCAGTTCTTGCGTCAATTTAATCTGGTAAGGATGTAGGCCAAGATCTTTTGGCAAAATTCGCCACAACGACGTCACAGAGATGCCCAACGCTTGAGAACGACGTGTGAGAGACACATTTGGGATTTCTGCAACTGGAGCCTAAGCGGCAGCAATATTCTCGACACTACGGGCACTTCTTTGTCTCACTGGCACGGGAACATTTTGTACTTTGCCTGTCGATTCAAATTTTTCCACTAGACGCTCAATTGTTGATCTGCTAGGACGATTATGACGACCATAAATTGGACGTAGCGCTCTTAACGTTGAGGCCACTGACTCCGAATTTCGGTAGTAAATTTTAATAATTTCGACTCGTTGTTGGCTCGTATATCTTTCCATCATGAAATGGCAAACCTTACTGAAGAGAAATGTCAAAAGAGCGGCGTCGTTTGCTCTCCCTGTCGCTCTACTTTTGTAGCGTCCCTGTTGAAAAACCCTTTATATGTCAAAATACTGTGAAACAGCTGATTTGAACATTCAGCATTAGGTGCGTTTCTACGAAAAACAGTCAAATCCTGTTTAAGTACTCCAAATTGTCGTAGTTTTTCACAAAAGAGAGCGCTCATGAGGGAGTCAAATATTTCCCCAGGCTGCGAATTTTAGTCCAAGAAATTTCTTTGAACAAAATTATGAAGACAATGAAGGAAAAAAATAATGCATACGTTGAAAATAATAGAATTTATAGCCTAGTCTGGATTATTCGTGCAATAAATTAAAATTTGTGATATCAAATAGGTTACGAGTATTTTAAGAAAAAATTTCATGTAAATTTTTTAACAAACATTTTCAAAAATACACTTTTATTTTGATGTTTATCAAATGGCTTAAATTGTTGTTCAAAGCGTTCCCATACTTTTGTAAAACTTAGTTGCTATCTGACAGATTCTTACCCCCACTCTGGCAGTGCAGACTTATAGTCTTCACATTTTTTGTGCACAAAGTACAGCAGCACAATTATTAACTTTCCCGCTTACGAAGGGAAGACAGTTTCCCGCGGGATTCATAATTGGAGAATTCTACTCACGGCTGAACACATCTCCCGGAACCCGGAGAGTAATTTTCCTGGGAATATTTAGATTTGGGCTGAATAAATTTATTTAGGCAAAAATCATTAATTAATTTCGCTTAAGTGCACACACTTATTAAAATAAAGCTAAACGAAAACCGGTCGAAAAGTATACCAAAGCGCAATTACGGGCACATCCATTTGTGTATCATTTTACCACTATGTGCTTGGTTTTTTAAAATTACTTATATACATAATTGTAATGTAATATCTTTCTACATTTATTATCGTAATGTCTCACTTTAGGACCTTAATGAATAAAATTATGTGTTGTTTTATATTTAAATGCAACACGTCGGTCGCCGCCGCGCGCGCCGTCCGGTGATATACCTAAATACATAATAAGCTTTTTCTATCTGCTCTGAACACAAAATATAAAATTGAAATAAGGAAATAAAGAAAAAATGCATTCCGTGACTTTTTTAATTTATATTACGCTTTGAATATTAATAGAACTATAACTAACACTCCGGGTCAGCTGATTTAACTTTAATTTTGTAACCCTTTTGTTTTCAAGTTTCAATCGAAGTTTTATAACGCTTTAAAATTAGAATTTCACGGTAAATGTAATAGGTCAATGTGTTAATTGTCTAAACTAAAAATGACGTCAAAATCTGCCCTAATTGGGCCACATTTTGTGATTCTCAACGATAAAAGTTCTTAATGTGTAGACGAGAGTGTTAACACCTGCGATGATACCAATTTTTCGGACAAATCATTCACGGCCAGCGTGATGACAAAGTTAACAAAAAAAAAAAAATTGTGATGACGTCAGAAATGCAATAACCGATTACGTTTAACGGTTAATTTTAACATAAAACGTGCTTTTTCACATAAACAACGTACACATACATATGTACATAATTAGGCATTCCAAACAATATACATTTTTGAGTATGTTGGGGATATTATGGCGAATGATTTCCTCATTACGTTAGAGTGTAAGCATACAATAGGACCAGTGTTACCACAGGTTTAATTTTTAATGAGTCCCAGAGGCTGAAAAAATGAATCATTCTGAAAATAAATGAGTCCCAATAAAAAATCCCTTTTAAGTTTATAATAATACCTTTTTTTTAATAACTAAAATACATACTTTGAAAACATACAAAAAATATCAAAATCATAATAATCTAGGAAAATTAAAGATAAATAAAATGCACGACTGGATCTTACGAACTTTCTCTTGGAACTAACAAGTTTAATGTAGCTAACCATTGTGGTTAAGTTAGTTAGGTGTAGTTATCCTATGCAGATTTAAAGGTAGGTAAGATTACCTTGATTCTTAGTATAATGAATTGTCGAATGGATGATTCAAGGAATAGTTACATATAGGTGCCTACCTACAAAGGTATATTTAAATCTAAGTTATGGATCTTAATTATGTAAGTTAGAAGGGTAAAATGTATCTACATATGTACATATACATATAGATGGGACCTAAGTATGTAACCATGTACATATAATAATGAAAAACAAGGATGTAGGTGGGTAGGTAACTATATACATACAACTTCATAATTTAGATGCAATATGCATACATAAGATTCATGTGATTTTTAAAGCACATATTTATATATAAATGTATGAGGGCATACATTGTATTTAGTATTCAGTGACGTACGCAAAAATTGGTAAAAAGGAATAATAATAAGGTAGAAATAAATGGATAATACACATAATTAAATGTTCTTATATTGCTTAGTCATTATAGTTTGAGGGAAAACAAAGATGCAATTTAAATTTATGGATAAATAAGAATATATCAAAAAAAAATTCTAAAATCGTTGGAGCGCTGTTTCAATAAATTAATTTCTTATGTATAAAATGTTGAAAACATTTTTGGAAAAATTGTTTTATTAACAATTTTAGGGAGCATTTGTATAAAAAAAATTATTTTAATCGGTTTATCCAATATTGAGAAAGTCGACAATATGAAAAGTGATTCTATGGGAAGTACAGTTAATAAGTACGCAAAAAGAAATATTTTTATACTTAAAAGGGAACTCTACTAATTTAAGAACACACAAATTTTTTTATAAAAATTCTTGGAGCCGTTTTCAAGAAATAAATTTTTTTCTTAACGGTTTTTGAACATTTGTATGGAAGGTACCTTTGTTTTTTATTTTAGAAAAATAGTTTTTTAACTATTCAGGATAATGTCAAAAAAAACACTAAATACGAAGTTTCGAAAAAATCAATTGAGTCGTTTTCGAAGTTTTGAATTTTCAAAAAAAAAAATTCCAAAAAAAATGTTTTTTAAAAGATTTTGGTATTTAATAGTGTTTAAACTTTCTAGGGGCTTCTGCCTTAAAAAATTTCAAAAAAATCAGATTAACCCTTTCCGAGAAAATCGAAAACCAAAAAAAATGTTTCTACTAGTGGTACCAAAAATGACAATTTTTTCCAACAAAAAAAATATCAAAAGGTACCCTTTGCCTTCATTAATAAACTGATTTTTTTTTTATAAAAATCGTTGGAGCCGTTTTTGAGAAAAATAAGATTTTTGTTTTTGGCAAAAAAAAATGTATGGGAGCTACTGTTATTTTTTTTTTATAACTTTGCACGCGCTCAAGGTATTATGAATACCCTTTATGTTTTTTCTTAGCACAGCGCGGCATCCGGTGGAAGAAGAGTAAGAAGGATAGGAAAGATGTGTGGCGCGATGTTCTGAGACTAGAGCTGGTTGTTGTCTCAGATTTATCTCCAGGGATGGAGGCTGAACTAATGCGGAGAGAATTATCGTGTCTTATTTATTTTAAGGTACAAATAATAGGTACAAAATAATTCGCATTATTTTGTTTATTTCGTTGTCATATTTTATGGGTATGCTAGTTTACTCAATCACTAGTTGTTAGTGTTATGCCTAAACAGCATGTAATGAGCAAAGAATGACTGACACACAGACGGAATTGGGAGATCCTTTTTTTGGTGTTCTCTATGAACGTAATGCCATGTTTGATTGTTAGAAAACAATTTTTTTTACGAATAGATAACTTGCTTTATAGTACCTATACTCGCAAGTAAAAATGATGTTACTTCGAAAAAATTCCGACAAAGCTGAATTTTGGTGGGGAGCTTTATTCTTATGTCCTAACATCTTCCAAAAAGAACCCGAAATTTGAAGCGATTGAACCGATTTTGTGCAAACTTGGTGCAAAGGCGTTTTAGGTGATTGTTCAAAATAGATTTTTGAATCGTTAGTTTAGCCCCAAAAATAACGGTACTTGCCATACAAATTTCTCTACCATTTTAATTATCTCGAAAACGGCTCTAACGATTTTGATAAAATTTGTGTGTGTACTAACTTGGACATGGTCTACATTCTGGCCAAAAAAAAATTTTTAAATATTTTGTTATTAACCGTACCTGCCACACAAGCATTTTATTGATTTTCGACTTTCTCATAAGCGACTGAACGGATTTCGATCAAAAATTGTATACAGGATCCTCTTCGAATTCTAAGTAATTCTGTATTTCAACATTTTCGAAAAATATTTTTTTTGGATTTTTGAAAAAAATATATATTTTTTTTTGAAAATTCAATATTTCGAAAACGGGTTGACGAAATTTTGTGAAATTTTGTTTTTAAATTTATATTATTATATATTTAAAATTTCCGTACCAATTTGTTTTAGAAAAAATTTAAGAATATTTATATATCTAAAAAAATGAAGTGAAAAACGACTTGAAAAATACATTTAGCCGTTTCCATTGAGAATCTTTCCCATATAATGTGACCGAACATAGGTGCATTTTATTTTTACCTGCGATTATAGGTACTATACGGTAAGTTTTGGATTCGTGCAAAAAAAAAATTCTAACAACCAAAGTTGACATTACGATGATAGAAAACACCAAATAAGTGGGTCCCCCAATTCCGTCAGTCTGTCAGTCTGTCAGTCTGTCAGTCTGTCAGTCTGTCAGTCTGTCAGTCTGTCAGTCTGTCAGTCTGTCAGTCTGTCAGTCTGTCAGTCTGTCAGTCTGTCAGTCTGTCAGTCTGTCAGTCTGTCAGTCTGTCAGTCTGTCAGTCTGTCAGTCTGTCAGTCTGTCAGTCTGTCAGTCTGTCAGTCTGTCAGTCTGTCAGTCTGTCAGTCTGTCAGTCTGTCAGTCTGTCAGTCTGTCAGTCTGTCAGTCTGTCAGTCTGTCAGTCTGTCAGTCTGTCAGTCTGTCAGTCTGTCAGTCTGTCAGTCTGTCAGTCTGTCAGTCTGTCAGTCTGTCAGTCTGTCAGTCTGTCAGTCTGTCAGTCTGTCAGTCTGTCAGTCTGTCAGTCTGTCAGTCTGTCAGTCTGTCAGTCTGTCAGTCTGTCAGTCTGTCAGTCTGTCAGTCTGTCAGTCTGTCAGTCTGTCAGTCTGTCAGTCTGTCGGTCTGTCAGTCTGTCAGTCTGTCAGTCTGTCAGTCTGTCAGTCTGTCGGTCTGTAAGTCTGTCAGTCTGTCAGTCTGTCAGTCTGTCAGTCTGTCAGTCTGTCAGTCTGTCAGTCTGTCAGTCTGTCAGTCTGTCAGTCTGTCAGTCTGTCAGTCTGTCAGTCTGTCAGTCTGTCAGTCTGTCAGTCTGTCAGTCTGTCAGTCTGTCAGTCTGTCAGTCTGTCAGTCTGTCAGTCTGTCAGTCTGTCAGTCTGTCAGTCTGTCAGTCTGTCAGTCTGTCAGTCTGTCAGTCTGTCAGTCTGTCAGTCTGTCAGTCTGTCAGTCTGTCAGTCTGTCAGTCTGTCAGTCTGTCAGTCTGTCAGTCTGTCAGTCTGTCAGTCTGTCAGTCTGTCAGTCTGTCAGTCTGTCAGTCTGTCAGTCTGTCAGTCTGTCAGTCTGTCAGTCTGTCAGTCTGTCAGTCTGTCAGTCTGTCAGTCTGTCAGTCTGTCAGTCTGTCAGTCTGTCAGTCTGTCAGTCTGTCAGTCTGTCAGTCTGTCAGTCTGTCAGTCTGTCAGTCTGTCAGTCTGTCAGTCTGTCAGTCTGTCAGTCTGTCAGTCTGTCACTCTGTCACTCTGTCACTCTGTCACTCTGTCACTCTGTCAGTCTGTCAGTCTGTCAGTCTGTCAGTCTGTCAGTCTGTCAGTCTGTCAGTCTGTCAGTCTGTCAGTCTGTCAGTCTGTCAGTCTGTCAGTCTGTCAGTCTGTCAGTCTGTCAGTCTGTCAGTCTGTCAGTCTGTCAGTCTGTCAGTCTGTCAGTCTGTCAGTCTGTCAGTCTGTCAGTCTGTCAGTCTGTCAGTCTGTCAGTCTGTCAGTCTGTCAGTCTGTCAGTCTGTCAGTCTGTCAGTCTGTCAGTCTGTCAGTCTGTCAGTCTGTCAGTCTGTCAGTCTGTCAGTCTGTCAGTCTGTCAGTCTGTCAGTCTGTCAGTCTGTCAGTCTGTCAGTCTGTCAGTCTGTCAGTCTGTCAGTCTGTCAGTCTGTCAGTCTGTCAGTCTGTCAGTCTGTCAGTCTGTCAGTCTGTCAGTCTGTCAGTCTGTCAGTCTGTCAGTCTGTCAGTCTGTCAGTCTGTCAGTCTGTCAGTCTGTCAGTCTGTCAGTCTGTCAGTCTGTCAGTCTGTCAGTCTGTCAGTCTGTCAGTCTGTCAGTCTGTCAGTCTGTCAGTCTGTCAGTCTGTCAGTCTGTCAGTCTGTCAGTCTGTCAGTCTGTCAGTCTGTCAGTCTGTCAGTCTGTCAGTCTGTCAGTCTGTCAGTCTGTCAGTCTGTCAGTCTGTCAGTCTGTCAGTCTGTCAGTCTGTCAGTCTGTCAGTCTGTCAGTCTGTCAGTCTGTCAGTCTGTCAGTCTGTCAGTCTGTCAGTCTGTCAGTCTGTCAGTCTGTCAGTCTGTCAGTCTGTCAGTCTGTCAGTCTGTCAGTCTGTCAGTCTGTCAGTCTGTCAGTCTGTCAGTCTGTCAGTCTGTCCAGTCTGTCAGTCTGTCAGTCTGTCAGTCTGTCAGTCTGTCAGTCTGTCAGTCTGTCAGTCTGTCAGTCTGTCAGTCTGTCAGTCTGTCAGTCTGTCAGTCTGTCAGTCTGTCAGTCTGTCAGTCTGTCAGTCTGTCAGTCTGTCAGTCTGTCAGTCTGTCAGTCTGTCAGTCTGTCAGTCTGTCAGTCTGTCAGTATGTCAGTCTGTCAGTCTGTGTCAGTATGTCAGTCTGTCAGTCTGTCAGTCTGTCAGTCTGTCAGTCTGTCAGTCTGTCAGTCTGTCAGTCTGTCAGTCTGTCAGTCTGTCAGTCTGTCAGTCTGTCAGTCTGTCAGTCTGTCAATCTGTCAGTCTGTCAGTCTGTCAGTCTGTCAGTCTGTCAGTCTGTCAGTCTGTCAGTCTGTCAGTCTGTCAGTCTGTCAGTCTGTCAGTCTGTCAGTCTGTCAGTCTGTCAGTCTGTCAGTCTGTCAGTCTGTCAGTCTGTCAGTCTGTCAGTCTGTCAGTCTGTCAGTCTGTCAGTCTGTCAGTCTGTCAGTCTGTCAGTCTGTCAGTCTGTCAGTCTGTCAGTCTGTCAGTCTGTCAGTCTGTCAGTCTTTCAGTCTTTCAGTCTTTCAGTCTGTCAGTCTGTCAGTCTTTCAGTCTGTCAGTCTTTCAGTCTGTCAGTCTGTCAGTCTGTCAGTCTGTCGGTCTGTCAGTCTGTCAGTCTGTCAGTCTGTCAGTCTGTCAGTCTGTCAGTCTGTCAGTCTGTCAGTCTGTCAGTCTGTCAGTCTGTCAGTCTGTCAGTCTGTCAGTCTGTCAGTCTGTCAGTCTGTCAGTCTGTCAGTCTGTCAGTCTGTCAGTCTGTCAGTCTGTCAGTCTGTCAGTCTGTCAGTCTGTCAGTCTGTCAGTCTGTCAGTCTGTCAGTCTGTCAGTCTGTCAGTCTGTCAGTCTGTCAGTCTGTCAGTCTGTCAGTCTGTCAGTCTGTCAGTCTGTCAGTCTGTCAGTCTGTCAGTCTGTCAGTCTGTCAGTCTGTCAGTCTGTCAGTCTGTCAGTCTGTCAGTCTGTCAGTCTGTCAGTCTGTCAGTCTGTCAGTCTGTCAGTCTGTCAGTCTGTCAGTCTGTCAGTCTGTCAGTCTGTCAGTCTGTCAGTCTGTCAGTCTGTCAGTCTGTCAGTCTGTCAGTCTGTCAGTCTGTCAGTCTGTCAGTCTGTCAGTCTGTCAGTCTGTCAGTCTGTCAGTCTGTCAGTCTGTCAGTCTGTCAGTCTGTCAGTCTGTCAGTCTGTCAGTCTGTCAGTCTGTCAGTCTGTCAGTCTGTCAGTCTGTCAGTCTGTCAGTCTGTCAGTCTGTCAGTCTGTCAGTCTGTCAGTCTGTCAGTCTGTCAGTCTGTCAGTCTGTCAGTCTGTCAGTCTGTCAGTCTGTCAGTCTGTCAGTCTGTCAGTCTGTCAGTCTGTCAGTCTGTCAGTCTGTCAGTCTGTCAGTCTGTCAGTCTGTCAGTCTGTCAGTCTGTCAGTCTGTCAGTCTGTCAGTCTGTCAGTCTGTCAGTCTGTCAGTCTGTCAGTCTGTCAGTCTGTCAGTCTGTCAGTCTGTCAGTCTGTCAGTCTGTCAGTCTGTCAGTCTGTCAGTCTGTCAGTCTGTCAGTCTGTCAGTCTGTCAGTCTGTCAGTCTGTCAGTCTGTCAGTCTGTCAGTCTGTCAGTCTGTCAGTCAGTCAGTCTGTCAGTCTGTCAGTCTGTCAGTCTGTCAGTCTGTCAGTCTGTCAGTCTGTCAGTCTGTCAGTCTGTCAGTCTGTCAGTCTGTCAGTCTGTCAGTCTGTCAGTCTGTCAGTCTGTCAGTCTGTCAGTCTGTCAGTCTGTCAGTCTGTCAGTCTGTCAGTCTGTCAGTCTGTCAGTCTGTCAGTCTGTCAGTCTGTCAGTCTGTCAGTCTGTCAGTCTGTCAGTCTGTCAGTCTGTCAGTCTGTCAGTCTGTCAGTCTGTCAGTCTGTCAGTCTGTCAGTCTGTCAGTCTGTCAGTCTGTCAGTCTGTCAGTCTGTCAGTCTGTCAGTCTGAGTCAGTCAGTCTGTCAGTCTGTCAGTCTGTCAGTCTGTCAGTCTGTCAGTCTGTCAGTCTGTCAGTCTGTCAGTCTGTCAGTCTGTCAGTCTGTCAGTCTGTCAGTCTGTCAGTCTGGCAGTCTGGCAGTCTGGCAGCCTGTCAGTATGTCAGTCTGTCAGCCTGTCAGTCTGTCAGTCTGTCACCCTGTCAGTCTGTCAGTATGTCTGTATGTCCTCGAGTCTACAGCCTAAACGGTTGGACAGATTTGTTTCAAACTTTGTAGATATTGTTTTTTCGGTAATATTCTCACACGTTTTTTCATTTTTTTCTAAGACGACAAATAACAGTAACTCCCATACATTTTTTTGGTCCAAAAACAAAAATATCATTTTTCTCAAAAACGGCTTTAACGATTTTTATAAAAAAAATAAGTGCATTAATAAAGCGAAAGCGAACATTTATTATTTTTTTTTTTTGGATATATTTGGTACCTCTAGTAGTATCTTTTTTTTTGTTTTGGATTTTCTGGGAAACGGTTAATTTAATTTTTTTGAAATTTTTTGCGCAAAAGCTCCTAAAAATTGTAAACACTCAAAAAAATTTTTTTTGAAAACTCAAATATTCGAAAACGACTTAATGGATTTTGTCGAAACTTCTTATTTGGTAGTTTTTTAACATTATCTTGAAAAGTTAAAAAAAAATATATTCCTAAAATAAAAAACAACGGTACCTTCCATACAAATGTTAAATAAAACCGTTTAGAAAAAAAATTAATTCTCGAAAACGGCTCCAGGGTTTTTTATAAAAAATGTGTGTATCCTAAATTAGTATAGTTCACTTTCAAGTATGAAAATATATTTTTTTCGTACTTATTAACGGTACTTCCCATAGAACCACTTTTCATATTTTCGACTTTCCTTTCTCAACATTGGATGAACCGATTAAAATAATTTTTTTTTAAGCGAATGCTCCCTAAGGTTGCTAATAAAACTGAATGTGTAAACAAAAGTTTTTCGATTTTTCAAAAATAAATGAAAATTTTTGTTTGAAAAATCTATTTTTCAAAAACCGGTCCCATAATTTTTTTGAAATTTGTATTTTATGTGTATATTAATAATATCTTCAAAATGGCGTTTGATTTTTTTTTACATAAAAAAATTATTTATTAAAAAACCGCTCCAACGATTTTTTAATTTTTTGTTGATATATTCTTATTTATCCATGAATTCAAATGGCATCTTTGTTTTCCCTCAAACTATAACGACTAAGAAATATAAAAACATTTAATTATAAGTACTATCCATTAATTTCTACCTTTATTATTATTCTCTTTTTACGAATTTTTGGGTACGTCACTGAATACTAAATACAATGTCAAAATCATATGAATGTTATGTATCCATATAGCACCTAAATTATGAAGTTGTATGTATATAGCTACCCACCTCCGAGACAGCCGAGACAGTTACTGTTGTCTTTTCCGAAGTTTTTGGCCTAAAACATATAAACCTATGCTAAACCATTTTTCTTGATAACAAGCTGCTGGATGTGCCTAATAAATTGCAAGAAAACTAAGCAACATGTAATTTTAGTGTTTGTAAATGTCAAAGTTGAATATAAATTTAGTATGAGGCTAAAAAGATACTACTTTCAAAATTATCAAAATCCTCTTTTTAACCTAGTATCATACTAAAATTGCGTTAACATCCCACTAAATCCTCTGAAATTTTGCGCCATTATTTTAATTTCTCAACTTATATGCTGCACCGGATTTATTAAGTTGGATCAGACTAAAAAGCATAAAGAGCCAAGTTTTTCTATACAAAAACCTCTACGTAACAAATCAACCGGAAAAATGAGTGAGATCTAAGAGTACGCGTAGTTCTTACTTCTTTATCTCTTAATACTAATTATTTAAAGAAGAATATTATTGAAACAACTACAAATTTTATTATTTAATGAATACCGCCTAACTTTTGATTTCAATGGTCAAGTTTTTAAAACATTTCGAAGGTTTTGCAAAATTACAAGATACTACGATGTCGGGAAGTGGTCCATAATTTTGATGATCTTTCAGTGAGTGAGTTTGTTACGGTTTGTGTGATTTTTGAGGACTTATATCGCAGGAACCATACTTATGCTAAAAAATTGATTTTTGGTGAGGTGCCTGAGCTTGAATATTCGCATAGAGTGGGGTCGAAAATCGCCTGAGCTTGATTCTGTAAATAATGGGATACTGACAGAGCTTATGGTTGGGCACTCCTGTGCCTTTTGATTAGCTTAAGTTCTCGTGGGGCAGTTGCAATATTCAACTACTTGGATTGATCAATTTATCCCATCACTCTATCATCTTATTATGTCATGAATGAGCTGTTTAGCGAAATGTCCAAGCTTTTAATTCTGAGCTCAAATCGCTTTTAAAAATTTCAAACTAATGTTTTTTTTTTTTAATTTTACATAATAAAGTTCTACTTTGTTTTCAAAATTCAATGCTCATAAATTTTGAATTAAAAGCACAAAACGGAAATCTCAAATGTATTGTTCTTTTTAAGAAAATTAAAAATAACTAAAACTACTTTTGTCTAAGAAAACAACTTTTAAATTTTTTAGGTAAAAACAAATAAAGGAAGAGAATTCTAACCTTACAAAAAGCTTTAACATGACATTTTAGTCTGTGTTACGGTTGATTTTTAATAATTTATTTTCTGTCTTAAGTCATTTTTTAAAAATAAAATTGCCTATCGGTAAAAGGTAGAGAATAGACCCCCCCATCCCATACAATTTTTTTTCTTTTCGTTACCCACATTTACTTTCAATTTCAATTTCAATTTCAATTTATTTAAAGCAACTAGTCTTTACACTGTAAGATACAATACCTTAAATATAATACCTACTGATAAATAATATATAAGCGATTGCTAAGTAGTGACAAAATCAACTAATACGTATATATGACTTCAAAGAGATATTGGAAAATAATTGTATTAACAAATGCAAACAGAAAATATTAAACAAAAATATTTGAAAAATAATATATAGTTAAATAACTAATAACAGAGATTCTCTTCTAAATGCAATACGCCTGAAATCTGTCACTTAAATAAGAAAAAATAAGTTTTACAGCCGATGACGAAAAATTGTATAGATTTAACAGTTTACTACAAAGCATTGTGTGATTGACTGTGTCAAATGCTTTTGAAAAATCCAGAAGCGTTAGAAATGTTATGTTTATATCACATCATTTTCAATCAAAAACCTACGTATTTGGACATTCATGAACTTTTCTTGAATTTTTGAAAAAAAAGGTAGAAAAGCAATTTGTCTAAACTCATCACTACTTGAACCTTTCGGAATAGGAATAATCTTAGATTGTTTCCACGCGCTAAGAAAAGTTGATGTCATTAAAATTGTATTAAATTTTTCATGAGTAATGTATTTTAAGCAATATGGTAATATTATTTTTATAAACAAAGGGTGCAATTCATCTAATTCTATAGAATTTGATTTGATGGATAGTAATGCTTCCAACACATCAGTTTCTTCTACACCAGTAAATATATATCCTTGGGAATTTTCAATATCAGACTCAAAATTTGGTGAAACATACATTTTATTATCCGGAAAAACAGTAGGGTGACCTATAAATCTCCGGTTAAGTTCATCGCAGTCAATATCTGTAAGATTTGTACTTGTTTTGCCAATTCCAAGTTCTCTTATATTTTTCCATAATTTGTGACGATCAACCCTAGGATCCAAACGAGAGGCATACAATTTCCTTTTTGATTCTCGTATTTCACAAACAACCCAATTTCTGAGAACCTTATAGATATCAAAAAGCACATTTACTCTAAAAAGTTTCCAGCGCTTGTAAGCTTGATCACGTTTAATGATTAATTCTTTGACTTTATTATTAAACCATTTTTGATCAGTGTTACCTGATTTTCGTTCTTTAAGTGGAACATGTACATTGAAAAGAGCTACTTATTGCGGATTCCCCTATATACTCGTATCTATATATTTATGTTAAAAAGTACAAATTATGTGAGAAATTTGCTAAATCTTAAAAAAAAAATATATATAGGCACATATTATGAATTAAACTCATGATTTTGTTTTTCACTAAGTATCGATTAAAAGCGATTGCAAAATAACACATTAAGATTTTCGCTAAAGGTGCTGCGGCTGGGTGACTAGGTAAGTAATACGATTTTTAAGTTTATTTGTTGGCTATCTATTATTCTATTATGTACATTATATTTTTGTCAGACAACTTGAAAATTTATGCGTTCCAATATAGTTTGGCACAAGTTCAATGGCAAATGCAAGGTCGTTACGTGCTAGGAAAATAAAGATGTATCTAGACATGTAAGTATATACCTATAAATTCAATAAATCAAAATATTTACATTTGAATGAAATACCTTAATTATATTTACTCTATAATAGTCTCTAAATATTGTACCTATGTAAGGTGCGATTTATTATGAACAATATCTGATCTGGATCAGATAACATGTAATGAGTTCTTAATAGGATCTTAGTGACAACACAGCTCTGTTACACATAGTTTTTGGTAAGTAAGCCGAATTCATATTACGCATTCATCTGTTTAAGAATCTTATAGTAATTATTTTCACTTCAGTCTTAAAAAAAAACAACTTACAGCAAATTAATATATGAACTTGTTTTTAAAAAAGGTTACTAATACGGAATACCAAAATCTTTTTACTATCATGCGAGTCTAATGGCGTTTTTATATGGCAATCCGGAATCACTCTCCGATCCAGGATCCCAACTGAACACTTTCCTATGATTAATTATTCTGACTATTCTGAATTTTAATGTGATTGCATGTGTAAAAATAATTGTATAGGGAAAAATATTCAAGTTCAAAAATAGAATTTTGTTGCACAATTTTGATACAAATGAAATGTATGACTTTATCCCACGTACTTACTGTTGTGTTCAATCACATCGTAGGCAAAAGATTCTTAATGAAAACGGCTAAATATATTTTTAAAGTCGTTTTTTACTTTTTTTTTTATATACAAAATTCCTTTAATTTTCTTCTAAAAAAATTGGAATGGCAATTTTAAATATACAAATGTAAACTTAAAACCATTATTTCAAAAATAATCACCCACACCTTTTCGAAATATTTAAATAAAAAAAATATTTTTTTTTTAAATCACAAAAATATTATAACTAAATATGTAAGAAAAAATGTTTGAATAAATTGTACACTCTCCAAATGAAGTACACACACAAATTCTTATCAAATCGCTAGAGCCGTTTTCGAGATAATTAAGATGATACAAAAATTGTATGGCAAGTACCGTTTACTTTGGCGCTAAAAATACGATTCAAAAATCTAACAATCACCTAAAACACTTAAGTACCAAGAGCGTTGTAGAGACAGAGAGACAGACATACGGAATTGCGGGACACACTTTTTGGGTGTTCTTCATTATTGTAATGTCAAGTGCGATTAAAATCTCGAGTTCGATTTTTTTTCCAATGCAAAACTTGCTATAGTACCTATATGGAATGTAATTTCTAATCCTTTCAAATTAGAATCTATTATTCTATTTGCAAGCTGCAACGTTATGTACATTTGAATTGCAATTTCTAATTGATTCCAATTTCTGCGAGTTCTAATTTTTGAACTTTACCTGTTGAATGAAAATAACTGAAGTTTGCGGAAGAGGATGTCGATTAGTTTAAATGAAGCCGCAAATATTAAAGGGTTGGTCAGTCTAATCGTCCGCTTCCACTTAATTGCGCAACATTTTTCGTGAGGTTTGGAGACACGTGAGCATGACACATGTAATTGAAGAAATTACACACAAATTTCCAACGATTGTCCTTGCAAGTTATTAATTGTCATAGCGAAAACGCGACGCCATGTTAAATTAAAGGCTCGAAACTATGATGGTATATCTGCGGAATCTACGAAAAGAGACCATATTGAATTTTCCCCTCAAATTGTCGTTCAAATGAAATTTTGTTTGAAGTTGTTTAAAATCTAACGCTTTCCGTTACAAGGCTTCGATGCATTGAGGTTTTGCCAATTTTCTTTTTGAAATTGTGTGACGGTAAGTTCGGAACATTGTAAGCAATTAAAAAATCCGTGGGACATTTTGGTGGCTTCGTTTTCATTAATCACGGAGTCAATGGATTTGTATGAATAGGTTTGTTCGTTGAGCCCTGAAGTCGCCCTAGGGTCGACCTAAAGCGTTTTTTGAAAAACCTAAAGTCACCCTGACAAACAAATTCTGTGTCTTTTGAAACCTAGGGTCGCCCTCAACTCGTCCTGAAGTAGAACTAGGTTTTTAGCAGGGGCAACTTGAGGTAAACGTCAAAGTCACATGAGATCTGAAGTAGGAATGGGCGATATTGAGGAGAATATCGAGTACTCATCATCGATGTTAATAGTTTAATATCGATATTTCAATAACATAGATGGAGTTATACATCATCCCTAATCTGAAGCATTTGTTTTGTTGAGAATTCTCGTTTTGTATGCAAATTGTTATTTTTAAAATGGAAATAAAACAATACTCAAATTAATTTTCAGTCACAGACATGAAAAATGGAAAGCTTTAAAGTTGAGGATTGTGCATAGGTTCACAAAAAATGTACTAAGAACTTAAATTTAACATATTTTAAGTTTTAATTATTAAATGACATACCTTGCTTTTCTGCAACATAAATTTAATGGCCCTCGGGTGTTTTTTGAGAAATCGAAAAGCCCAAGCTTTTTTGACAACTCTTGGGGTTGTCAAAAAAACCTGGGTCGACCCTAGGTAACTCACCGGCAGCGATTCGATTTTGAATGGCGAAATACAAACCAACTGGCATTCAAAAAACTAAATGGAACCAATTGTTCCATTTAACTAACAAAAATTAGTAAAATTTAAACTTATTCACAAATTAACCTATGTCCTTTCATGGGCCAATCTAAATCCATTTTTTAGGTTGGTTATCCTTTATTATTATATATTTTCTGACTCCATATACATAGATATGCTAAAGGAAGATCATGGCCAGCCAGTTTCAATAAAAAGTATTCCCAGTGAAGAAATATCATATAAAGAACTTGAGATTTTGAAAGATAGATTTAGATATATTCTACGAGTAAGGGATCTTTGGCTTACAAATAGCATTAAAAAAAATGTTCTTAAAGGCAAGCTGCAAAATTGTGCCTTAGAAGCACAACTTTTGGTTGATAAGCATTGTGTTTGATAATTTAATAATCTCCTTATTCGGTGCAGATGTGCAGTAACAAAATCCAGATGACATCAGAGACACAAATCAAGACAAAGCAAAATCGACCGTCCATCTTGCTCCTAAGATCATTATACTCCAACAGGAGTGTTTCATATTCAAGTGTCCGTGTGTTAATCCGAAGTAAAAAGGTACAATTTCGCATTTTTCAATGATTTTCCACTTTTTAAAAGTATCCATTTTGTGTTGTTGTTTGGTTTTTGTTTGGAAACGTAAATGCGCTTGCGGTAACATCATTTGACCGTTGGTAAATGGAGTTTCAGTCCAGTCCGGTTGTCAGTTCAGTCTGGCCCCAAAAAGGGCTGAAATGCAAAAAATTAATTCGTACAATTTTCTTTGACAGTTCGCTGGGTTTTCGGTTTTCGGGAAAACTTTTTGGCCAATAATTTCGCCATTTTTGATTTCTGACAAAAATGTAAAGATAAAACTTGAAAATTTAATTTTCTACAACTTTACATAGTTTTAATATTTTTTTTTTTTCACAAAAGTTACCGTTCGCGAGTTATCAATTAAAAACTGTTTTGGGTCTTGTGACCCCATTCTGGGACTATGAAATATTAATTCCTACGATTTTCTCTTATAGGTTGTTTGGGCGATCAAAAGTAGCCTAAATATCGATTTTCGGAAAAATACTGCTATAGCTTTAGTGGCCATTTTGAATTTAATGAAAAATTGGTTATCTTTTTTTATTCATATAAGACCCTTTTGCGCACCGCCGCCGCAACGTGGATGTAGAGTGAAGCAGTAAGCACTGTGCAATATATGTATAAATAGTGTTGAAATTCCAGAAATTGGAGAGAGAAACTATTGAATATCAATCGCATAATTGTATCCCTAACTGTAATCAAAACATTGAATCTTTCAAAGACAATTTCATCAAAGACAGTCAGCTTAAATAAAATATATACTCGTATGTATGCATTTTCTTCAGCAATAGGAAATAAAACACATATATGGCAAACTAAAAAGAAAAACTAACAAAAAACAAGAATTAATTTAAATTATTTCTGATGACTTTAAAAAAATAACTAAACGAATCTCGTGACGTATTTATTTTTCCCAGCTCCAGCAATTCAATTTTCAACATTAGTTTGGCTTTTTAATTTCCCTTTGGGCATTTAGGCTTTTTAATTTAAAAAATTCTTTTCTTCTTTAACTTTAACTATTTAACCAATATTTAAAATGCTCGTTACATTTGGTTTATTAGGGCAGCCTTGTAGTTTTTGCTTGCGAGAAGCTTGTTACTTCTATTGGTCCGCTGACCTGTTGATTGTTTATATGTGGTGCCCTTCTCTTTTCTCTTTCAACTGGGTTAACGCTGGAATACAGCCCTAACAATCTTATAATAGCTTCTTACAAATTTATAAAGTGATGTTTTCTAGTTATCTTGATCAACGAGTTAAGGATTATTTGTGTCTTATACATTTTTTACAGCTTTTTCCAATAAAAAAGTTACAGTCGGAAAACTGTAAATACTGGGCATTTGTTGCGATAAATATTTTAGAGAACATTTTGTTCGTACAAAAGTAAACATAAATAATAAAATACAATAAAATAACATGGTAAATGTCAAATTGTATCTTAAATTGTGTTTCTTCGGGGCCTATAACACAACGCGACAAGTAGTTGTAGGACACGTAAAATACGACAAGTCTTACACAAATTGTAACACAAAACGACAATCCTATACAAGCTCTCTCACATTGTCGTTTTAAGATGTGACTAGTAGGTATTGTTGGATTTTCCTCTTTTTGTAACATAAAGTGACATGTATCAAAAAAAAATTGATAAGTTTTGGTAGAGTGTGAAGGGTTATTTCCCAGCAAACATTTTAATTCAGAAATGAACGATAATTAATTCCTAAAAGTGAAGAAACCGGCCGAAAAAGAATTCACTTTTTATGCAATTTGAATCATTTTACGTGGGCTCTTAGACACCAATTTGAATCATTGTAATGATTCATTTATGATCTGAAAATTCGTCATTTAAATGAACGTATATAAGAGCTCCATATATTCATTTAAATGATTAATGCCTGAATCTTTTCTAAATCATAAAAATAATTCCAATAAAATTCAATTAAGTGAAGGATTTCTAAGTATATAGAAATCATTTCTGGGATTCAGAAAAGGTTCAGGGATTAATCATTTAAAGGAATATATGGAACGGTTATATACATTCATTTAATTGCAGAATTTTCAGATCATGAATGAATCAATAAAATGATTCAAATCGGTGTCTAAGAGCCCAGGTAAAAGGATTCAAATTGCATCATAAGTGAATTCATTATTTCTGATTCATTTATGATTGAATATTTCATCGGTGAGCCTTTGGAACATTTTTTGATTTGCCTCTTGTTTGGCTTTTATTGCTTCCAGGACTTCTTAATTGTTACACGATGCTATAATTAAAGAAATGATTTTTATATTTCTAAGAAAATTTAAAACCATTTTTAACATACCTTTATGTTTTATCATTTGGTTTTTTATATATACTTTTTGTTAAGTAAGTAGGTACCCATTTACTATTAAAACACAAGCTGATGGTTATATGCCTATCTAAACCGATCTTTCGAAAAACTTTTCCGAACTGATAATCGACTATGCAAACGAAACTTTTGTCATTACAATGACCCGTCATCATTACCCCTTGGTAAAATGAAAAAATAAAATGACGAACAAAAAAGGATCTCCATATGAAGGATCCAACAACAAAATCTGAGTGTTGTTTTTTTTCACACAGAATACATATCTCCTTGTGTCTCTCTGGTAAGAATTTGTAGGATCTTTGTATATATCCATAATTCATTAAAAAAACTGAAGGTTTCCTGAATATTATTCTTCATTTTTGGTGATTAGAATCTGAACCTTCAGATAAATGTTTGCTGGGTTATAGGTTTTCAATAGCTTACATGTTTGTATTTTCTGATTAAAAACAGTTTGAAAATGTAGTATTTAAATTGTGGATGAATATACATACATATATACCTAAATAATTTATATTTTTTTTTATTTTTTTTAATCTGATTTCGATGGTGACAATGACAATGAAAAAAATTAACTTTTATACAGATTATGAATATATTTTGAAGTTGATAATCATTATTGTTCTTCGAAAAATTTCGAATGGAAAAAATTAACGGTAGAGTATGTATGTATTAATGTAAATATATTGGTCTTTGCTTTGTGGACTTTTTGCCAAAGTAAATATCCCCCTCTACTTTTAGCTTTTTTTCTTTAACTTAAATAGCGCTATAAAAGTTCCAAAAAGTTTTTTTGTTTTTTTTTGTTAAAACGGAATTTTTTTTTCTTCCGAAAGTTTTGCCCTGTTTTATTTTTGGCCACAGGAACAAGTCAAGTCCAATTTATTATTCTGACAAGTGCGACATTTTTCCGCTGTGTTACAAAATACACTTGTCCGTTATGTTATAGGCCCCAGGTTGTAGTTGTTTTGGAAGTTATATTTTTTGGCCTAGTAGATATGCAGTTCCTCGACGAAAAAAACTGCAAGTATTTCTTATGGAAGTGATTTTTGTGCAAAGAATAGTTGACATTTCAATGTTTTTATCGAACTATGAAATAAACCAAAGAAAAGAACATACCCACAACTAATATAAAAGAAATATGAAAATACGGGTAAAAAAACAATTTTCTCACCATCATAATGGGTGCTGTGAAATATGGCGGATTCCAATATGTCCACGTTCGGTCTTATTTCAATTAGTTAAAGTGAAATAAAGCCGAGTAAGTCTTATTTCGCTGTTAATTTATATAGACGTTCAGATAAAGATTTTGATTGCTTTCAGATTTGCACCCCTGAAAATGTACCCTTGATGGAGTCACACATATATTTCAAAAACATTCAATATTTTGTTTTCATTTTATTCAAGTTTTTTATAATCCCGCTTTTTATTACCGCGTTTTTAAAAAGGGTGATACTAGAGAAATACCAATTTATAACAGTTTTATAACATATGTTCGGCCTTAAAAGGGTTAAGTATTCCTTGCGCGGTTTGGGGGCTGCTAAATCAACAAACTAAATTCCGGAAGTCGAATGCGATTTTAACCCTACGGGACGCATAAGCTCTACTTTTCTGTCATACTGTTGGAATGTAGCGAGTCACGTCTTTCTTAATGCCGTATTTTACCATCCCGCTTTTACAATCAACACAATGTGCAAAAAGGACGAGATGAAAAAAAGTTTTAAAATCCAGTCTTCTAAGGGTTGGGTTTGATATCCCGCTTTTTAAAATCCCGGTGTATTATCCCGCTTTTTATAATCCTGATTTTCATAATCCCGCATTCTTATAATCCCACTATTTATTACCCCGTTTCTTAAAATCCCGTTTTTTGCCATACACTTTAAACAAATCATCTAACTAATATGGATTCCGAAACGTAACATAGCAGATTTAGGTTCAACAAGAACAAATATGACAGATAAAGCGACAAACTACAACTACAAGACAACACAAAAATAAGGAAGGCAGACATGCAAAACGATTTCGAAACGAATATTTTTTCGCCAAAGAAAATAAAAAACTAAGGTAAGAGGGATAGAATAACGAATACTGACACTAAAATAATCAATTTTGTTGTTCCTCTCCTGTTCAAATTTCTGCAAAAACATTTTAATTATTTTTTTTTCGATGTGAAATGACTAAATTTGAACTCATTATTTTAGAAAATAAAGAAGCGTATAGTTGCTTTTAAAGAAAGACGGCTTATTTAACATTACGTTTTGACGTTTAAAATTATCAGAACGTCGACTCTCAATTTAAAACTGATTTAGTTTACTTAATTTTGCGCCGTCTTATTTTTTTAAACAGGGTTATAATAATCGATTCCTTAACTAGATTCAATTCAAGCAATTGTCTTTTTTTGAAATAGACAACTAAGCTTAGAGATTATTAAATTATCTATCAAATAAACAAGTACATACATATCTCTATGTATTGATATGAAAAACTTTAAAAAATAAATTTGTTCACAGAAAATCCATTTCAAATTGCTTTCCATGTACATAGTTAAAAATTGTTTCGCATTTATGCAAAGAGAATGCTATGGTAATTATATCATTCCGTAATAGGTAGGGAACTCTTAATTAAATTGTTTTATCTATGTAAATGTTGTTTTTTTCTTAGCACTTCTGCACCGGCTTAAAATTGCCAATTAAACAATTGTGTATGTTTCAAAATTGCACACCGACATATGTATGTATGCACAAACATTTTGTCTCTGTCAATTTTGTCTTACAGGTTCGTGTCCATATTTCCAACAATATTTAGATTCCTTGGTTTTCCAAACTATGCATGTATGTAAGTATGAACATACAATAGCTAATTGACACATAAAACACAGTTTTATAATTTTTTGACTTAATTGGGCCCAGAAACGCACGTCCCACTTCCATTTAAGAATGCACAGAATATATTTCATACGCGAAAAATCAATATTTGGTGCAACACCCATAAACTTAAAATTAAGGATTATTTAATGAAAACACACTTACGAACATACATATGTATAAGGTACTTACAACAAATTCCTTACATCACAAGGACGAAACAAAAAAGCAGGAATTAGAATCACTGAGTTAAACGAAACTAAGCCATAATATATTAAAAACTTAAAATAATATCGGAAAATATGGCTTGTCTCGTACAAAAACGGCAACATCAATATGACAAACAATCCGCAGAGCTCGATGTACGAAGTCATATTTTATCGTTTTCTGATTTTGAAATGTTCACAAGGTATTCGAATTTAGAAATTATATTATGTGGGCACGATTCACTTCTATTTTTTTACTGCAGAATTACATACGTTGTCCGTCTTTTTTCAAGGGTAGAGATAGGCAAAACAATACTATAGTTTTTCACATATTATATATGTAGGAACAAAAGCTAACCGGTTCGGACAAATATTGCAATTGCAGCATAAACTATCCCCTTTTTTGCTCACTGACAATGCATTACAACAAAAAAGCCAAAAATAAATCTATTGATTTGTTGATAAACTATTAAAACAGAAAAACAGAAAAATCGGAAAAACGGCCTCCCTTAATATCCCTTGAGTTTCTTTTGGTATTTTTTTTAATTAAATTACAATCAATCGATGCGCTAAGGCGATGGGACAAATAATATTTTGTTGATTTAAACAAATTATATGTGTATGTAAGTACTTTAGTTAGATATCGAGTCAAGTGCTCGCTCTGTGTACTGTACCGCACTTATAATGCTTTTAGTATTTTTAAGACTTTCGATTCGAAATTCAATTTTCTACGCAGTCTCCGAATAGCTTGCCATCGAAAACGAATTGAGCGCTTTGTGCTGCACTGCAAATGCTTCGAATCTGTTTCTGTTCTGTTGAGAATAAGGAATGGAGAAGCACCCAAACGGAAACAACCACCATTCGTTCGAAAGCAAACTATCTCAAACGTATACTATGTATTTAAATATGTAGGCATAAATACAATATTGCTACAAAGCAGCCACAGCCAGTGTTACCGTGATCAAGATTTTTAAATTTTTAAATTAAAATTCGAAATTCACACAGAGACGTTACAAAATAAAATGCACGGCCTGGATTGTACGATCTTTCTCTTGTAGCTAACATCTTTAATGGCTAAACATTGACGCTGTAGGTAGGTAGTAGGTAGTTATCTTTTTACTTTTTAGTATAATACATTTCAAGCCAGATTATAGAGTTTAATTGTGGAAATTATGAAGCTATAAACATATATGTAGATGCATCATAGGTATGTATGCACATGTAAGTATATAATGCAAATGGAGGATGTAGGTAACTTCAAATGCACGTAACTTCAAATGGTATGTACAAACAAGGTACATAATATTCATATAATTTTTAGATATGAATGTATAGGCCTACATATCACATATTACGAAGAAATTCAGTGACGTAGATACCAACAAATGTGTATGTGTGTTAGTTAAGTCAAAAATGTGTAAAAAATGATACATTAGCTGCTATAGTGAGGGAAAATAAAATGCACGACTGGATCGCACGAACTTGCTCTTATGTTCGATCACATCGTATGCAAAAGATTTCTATTAAAAATCTAAATATATTTTTATGGCCCTTTTTTACTTAATTTTTTTATACATACAAAATTTCTTTAATTTATTTCTAAAAAAAATGGTATGAGAATCTTAAATATTTAATAATATAAACTTAAAAACAAAGGATTAAATCGGCTTAATCTAACAAAAAATAATTCAAAATTCGGAAATAAATACTTAAACTAATTTGAGCTGAAAAAAGTGCGCATTTCATTTTTTGGATAAATTTCAATTTTTGAGAAAAAAATTTTAAAAATCTGTGGAGCGGTTTTTGAGGAAAAAAGTTTTTTTTTAACTTTTTAAAAACATTTTTCAAAAAAAAAAATTCAAAATCGCCAATTCATAGTTATTCAGCAAATACATATAACTATAATTTTTGAAAAAAAAATTGCGCAGTTTTCAAAATATAAATAAATTTTTTTTTAAATGCTACTTTCCATAGTAAATGGTACTTTCCATAGTACCGTTTTATTTTTATTTTGACTATCTCGTAAATGGCTTAATCGATTATTTCGAAATTTGACACAAATATAGGTTCTGGTTGCCCAATTTATACTGCGTACCAATATTTTTAAATAATATTTTTTTTGTATTTTTAAAAGCATTTAAAAAAAATTAATTTATATTTTGAAAACTGCGCAAATTTTTAGATATTTAAAAAAAATGTCAACCATATGATCGCTCGTACCTAAAAAGCTGCACTGATTTTTTTAAAATCGAAATCCTTAGAGCCGTTTTCGGGAAAAATAAGCTTAAAAGTTACGTTTATATGGCTGGTACCGTTATTTTTTGAGCTAAAAAAATTCAATTCCCTTCTGTACGATACATAAAAAATTCAATATACCGAGTTTGAAGCAATTCTCCCACTAGTTTGGGCTGTAGGTGTCTATACATACATAAAAACAGACTGACAGACAAAACTTTTTTTGACGAATGCTTAACTTACTCTTATAATCGCAAGTAAAAATGATTCCATTTGAATTCTAGAACAAAATTATGAATATAACAAAAAAAAATCAACAACCGCTGGAGCGGTTCTTTTAAGAAATATTTTCTTTAATGTATGTACATTTATGTAAATACTAGCAGACTCGTGTTCGCGTTGCTTCGCAAATGCTAAGAATAATTAGTTTTACTATAAATGTTATATAGTACCAAAACTCAACCAAGGCCTTTTCTGTGATTTGTGTCATATTTTTAGTAAAAAGTTAATAATATGGTTAATCTTATCGTAGCCTAATAAAAGAGATGATGTTGCCCCATAAATTCTTTAAAAAAACAGATATTAGCACATATTAAATTTGTTTTATTTCAAGGTTTCTGGGTATACAATGTTAGGCGTTTTTGCATTTTCGTGAAGAAGTAAGAACTTTTTATTTTTTGAGCCTACTCTTGAAAGTGCAACATACAGTTGACCATAGGAAAAAATTGGTATCATGCATGAGTTCCTACTGCAGGTCCGGTAAGAATTTGAACTTGTATTACATTTTTGCAATGCTTTTTGACTTGGGGACGTGTGCCATTGCATAGGTTTGAAGGACTGAGATTTCGTATTAGTATAATCGGTGTGCCAACTTTTAAATTCAATTGGTAGGATGGAAGACCTGCAGGGTAAAGAGAATTGAGAAATTCTTGACGGTAGTTTATTATGTCATTGTCATCGATAGCACTGTCAATTGCTTTGTATTGATATGACTCTGTTTTTAAACTTAGGAGCACATGGTTCTTTATTTCATCCACTGAACTATTTTTTGGTGACACAATCAGGACTGCCAGAAATCATGATTTTTAACGTTTTTAAGACCCAAATCATGTTTTCTTGTTTTTGACTCCAAAATCATGTTTTATTTCTGACACAAATTTTATACCTATAATCGCAAAACCCAAGATGTCCAAGCCTACCCTACATAAACACAAACGCTAAACTTAAAGCAAAGAGCAGGATGAACACTTCATTTGTAAGTATACCTACTCTTTTTCTTTTATTTTCATATAGTGTCTTCGAGTGTGGATAGGCATGTGAAATGCACCAAAAAAATAATAAAGAGAACACATATTATTTTTCAATATAACACTTTGTCTACTCACTCTTTCTCCCGCCTCGGGCCTTGCAATATTTTTGACAGCTTAGCTATCGCCTGGAGTAACGTAATGATGATGAGTAAAAGAGGTAGAAGAATGAAACTGTTTTTTTTTTCATTTTTCAATTATTAAAAGCGTCAATCGTTCTCTCCCTTTTCAATCCTTTTTATTTTCCTGATACCATTTTGCTTTGAACATTGAGTTCAGCTACAGTAATTGCATAAATAAACTGTTAATTAAATATATTTGTTTTACTCATGATATGGGTTCCAAATTGTCTATTTGAATTCTTTCTTTTGTTTTTCATTTAACGCGTTTCTAACTACAAGATAGGTCCGTCATGTTTTTTATCCCAAATCATATTTTAAAACTATGATTTTTTTTATTTCTTAGTGGCAGCACTGGACACAATAAGTCTTTCGCAAAACCAAGAAAACGGTATCGATTGTAAAGGGGTCAAGTCTCTATAGACGCACTGAATATGTTGTTACGTGTTGTGAACGATTTTTCCGAAACGTTCGTTTAATTGAATTATATTATCTGAGCCTGAGATAGTATATTTTCCATCACCAATTTTTAGCAGAGGAGATGCGAACTCAGCACTGTTAGTGTTTTTAGTAAGCTCTACTCTCATATTGGTTTGAAGTTGAAGTTTTTGGACACTTTAGGGCAAGCTTTGTTTGATATCAGCCCGAGTCCTCTTGGATATAATTGGCATCGTTTGACGAAAATCTCAAAAAAAAAACATTATTACTCCACCCATAAGCTTCGATGAAGAAGACCTTAAGTCTTTTAAAACTCTATTTACGGATTCTATATGTGCTTTATTACTCAAGACGCAGAGAAAAAAGAAAGAATAAACGCAAATAATTATGTTCTTTACAACACACATATTCAAAAATAAACATATGTTTGATTTTGAATATGTGTATGAATACTTTCTCTTCCTACGTTAATCGATGAGCGAACAATTTAGAATACAGAAATTCAGAAGCAAATAAACAAAAGAAAATGTAAACAAATGTTTATGCATTTACATACATAAAATTTGCATAAAACTATTGACTTCTTACAAAAAATCTCAGTTTTGTAAAATATCAAGCAGGTTTAAAAGCGTAAGGGAATATGTTGATCAACTTCGACAAAAAAGTGTACGATTTTTTTTTTTAAGTTAATAATCTAATTCAACACATATATTTAACAAATAAAAAATATCCTAAGACGTGCTTAAGAGAATAAGGAAAATTATAAAATTTGTTTCAAGTAAATTGGTTGAATACTTTCTGAGATTACCCATGACATAAGTAATAATTGTTTCGTCTTTATACATATAATAGTAAAGATTTAATCTTGAAAATATTTTATGAAAAATTGAGACGCCAATTTAAAGTAATTATTAATATACGTATCAAATTTTAACTTGAAAAAATTCAGTGACTCATTTTGGAAAAAAGCGATTTTTCTAAAATACAAAATTTTTAAAATCGAAAAATGCATTTTTTTTGACAATTTTGAATAAGTATGCAATATTACCAGTACTTATAAGTACTTTTAGGGAGCAGATGTATAACAAAAATAATTTTTCGGCTCATCTAATAGTGAGAAAAACTGAAATATGAAAAGTGGGAAGTATGGGAAGTACCGTTAACTAATACGCAAAATAAAATATTTTTTTAATTATTGTATTCAAATTCTTAGATCCGTTTAAAAAAAAAAAAAAACAACATTTTTCAAGGGTTTTTAAACATTTTGTATAGCTTTCAAGATAATGTCAAAACACATTATAAATACATTTTTAAAACTGTACGGACTTACCGTGGAAATGGAAACAAATTTGTTTTGATTTTAATTTTAATGATCGCGATAAGTCCGTAAAGTTTAAATTATTTATTTATAATGTATGTACCTAATGTTATTTATATATAAGTACCACGATAAAAAAAGTCTTTCATTTCAAAATGATTAAGTTGTATTCGAAATATTGAGTTTTCAAAAAAAAAAATTGTTTTTCAATTTCAATTTCAATTTCAATTTATTTCAATAAAATATAAGGTTAACAATGACACATTAAGATATGAATCTTATAGAGTATCTAGAATAAAATTTACAATATGTTTCAATAATGAATTTAATTTAATTTAGATTTAATTATACACATTATGTACAAAAATAAGAGTAAAATGTAATATATGTTTTCAAGAGAAGTAAATATAGTAATTTATTTATTACACAATATAAAAATGAAACAAAAAGTAAAATAGTATTCTAAAATGAAAACCAAAAACAAAAACAATAGTACTTAAAGACTAGAAAAGTGCAAATATAGTTTCCTCTTAAAAGTGATAGGTGAGGTTATACTCTGCAGTTCGTTCGGAAGTGAATTCCACAAACGAACTGCAGATACATAGAAAGAGCGTTCTGCAATGATGTGCGAAAAACGCGGTACAATTAGTTTCAATCCTCGTTGAGAATTGGTAAACTGAAGCGATTCACTTAAATAAGCAGGACATCTACTGTGGATGACATTATGGAACCTTAAAATAAGTCTGTATCTCAAATAATTCTCAAGACTCTTTCTCTTTCTCTTTTTGAAAAATTTTGGCTACACTTTTAGAACTATTTAGGAGCTTCTGCATAAATAATGAATCAAATGAACACTTTTCCAGGAATGTTTATGTTCCTAGAAAGCTTAAACACTAATTTTTCAAAAATAATTTTTTTGAAATAAGCATATTTTTGAAACTCAAAATTTCGAAAACGACTCAATCGATTCTTTCTAAACTTCGTATTTGGTAGTTTTTTAACATTATCTTGAATAAAGACAGACTGACGACAAACGGAATCGAGGGACTCACTTTTTTGGTGTTTTCTATTGTCGTAATGCCATGTTTGATTGTTGGATTTTTTTACGTATACATAACTTGGCTTATAGTAGTATACTGTCTAGCAATAATCGTAAGTAAAAACAGCGGTATCTCCGGTTCTAGGAATTTTTATAAAAAAATGTGCGTATTCTTAAATTAGTACAGTACACTTTTCATTATAAAAATATTTTATGTTGCGTACTAATTAACGGCACTTCCCAAAAAACTACTTTTCATATTTTCCACTTTCTCACTATTGGTCACTGTATTTTTGAAATTTGAATTTTTTATGTATATATGTATATTTATTATAGCTTCAAAATGGGCTTCAATTTTTTTTGTCTAAAAATGTTTTTAAAATTGTATACATAAAAAAATATTTGCGTAGAAAACCGCTAAAACGAACTTTGATTTTTGGATATATTCTTATTTATCCAGGAATTAAAATTGTTCCTCAATCTGTAACAACTAAACAATAAAAAACATTTTATTATGTGTATTATCCATTTATTTCTACCTAATTATTATTCCCTTTTTATAATTTTTGGGTAAGTCACTGAATACTACAGAGTCACTGAGCGCTCATACATTTAAGTATAACTACATAATATGTGTCTATAAAAATTCACATGAATCTTATGTATGTATGTCTATTACACCTCAATTATAAGGTTATATGCTTATAGCTACCTACCAACCTACCAATCCTATTCATTTTCATTATCATAGGTACCTACATATTTACATACCTAGGTTCCATCCATGTATGATGTATTTAGGTACATATTTCTCTCCTAAGTTAAATAATTAAAATCCATAATCTAGATTTAAATATAACTACATTTGGTAGGCCTATGTAACTATTCCTTGAATCATTAATTCGACAATTCATTATAGTAAACATCAAGGTAATCTTACCTACAGCGTCAATGTTTAGTTACAAATTGTTAGCTTCAAGAGTAAGTTCATACGATAAAGTCGTGCATTTTATTTTACTGGCGATATGTAGGTACTATTGGGAATGTTTGGCATTTGGGAAAAAATCGAACTCGAGATTTTAATCAAACTTAACATTACGATGATAGATAACACAAAAAAATGGGTCCCCCAATTCCGTGTGTCTGTCTGTCTGTATGGCGTTCTACAGCCTAACTGGCTGAAGCTATTTCTTTCAAACTTGGTACTTAAGCGTTGTAAGTGCCTGGCTCCATTTTTTTGTTTAATCTTTTTTTTAGCTCCAAAAATAACGGCAAGAATGGCAAATGTACAAATGTACCGGTAAGAATGGCAAATCCCAATTTTATCGAAAACTTCTCGAACGATTTTGATAAAAATGAAATGCACAAATGGATCGCATGTACTTGCTCTTATATTCGATCACATCTTAAGCACAAAATTCTTAGTAAAAACAGCAAAATATATTTTTAATGCCGTTTTTAACCTAATCTTTTATATACCAAATTTCTTAATTAAATTAAATTAATTATTTAACAATTAATTAATTTAAATTAATTATTTAACAATTAATTAATTTAAATTAATTATTTAACAATATAAATTTAAAAACAGAATTTAAGAAAAATCTTTAAAACCAAAAAACATTTTTTTGTTTTTAATTTGGTATGCAAACTTGTATATATCCTATAGGACATCCTATATAAAAGTTTTGATAGAAATCTGTAGAGGCGTTTATAAGAAAGTCGTAAATCAAAAACATGGTTGTAAGGTACTGTTAATAACAAAACATCTATGGTCTTTTTACAAGCAAAACTATGAGCTGATAGGAATCAAACTGATGAAACTGATTAAAAGCTTATGTCTGTATACTGTATGTATACATACATAAATGTTTGTTATGTATGAACAAACAAATCCTAAATTCTGGACAAAAAAATAGTACCACAAATTAAAGCGTTTTCGATTTTCTGATAACAGATATGCATATGTATGTATATCAAATAAAAAACATTTAAAAAATCCCTGCTTGTATTTTGTATGCTTTTTGACAGAAAAAAACACAGATGTGAAAATCCCTCCATATTAAAATAAATAAAATCAAGTTGGAGTGTGTATCGTTTTCGTGAAAATGTTTTACTTTGCTGTACTTGCTAGTCAGGAGAACAAGGCTATTAAGTGCATTTTGCAATGCCCATTAGTATGCATATTTATAATATTAAATTCAAAAACAAAAACAAACTTTTTTCGTTACGCGAGAAAACATAGGTCTTCGTTTAGAGAATAAACCCGACTCTATGTAAAGCAGTCATCTAACCTTGCCAGCCCTTGTCTAACTTTTGTCTTAATTTTAAACACACTAAACAACTCTTTAAAGTAGGTACGTTAATCAAATTTATGTTGAGCACACCTTATTTTGACAGATAGAGTAATGTAACAGTACGAAATTAAGCATAAGCAAATTAAATATAAGTGAAACAGTTAAAACGGAGAAAACAATTTTAAAAATAATATTAAATAATGTTTATTAATTTTGACTTAATAACATAACTCAAATACCCTTTGTACATATAACCTATAGTAATATTATGAGATTAGATTAGATTAGATTATATATACAATGCCATAGCTAAATAAATACCTGCTGTCAAATACAAATGTCGGG
The DNA here is from genome assembly GCA_910595825.1 of Philhelius pedissequus. Classification (NCBI taxonomy): domain Eukaryota; kingdom Metazoa; phylum Arthropoda; class Insecta; order Diptera; family Syrphidae; genus Philhelius; species Philhelius pedissequus. The sequence goes on from OU343162.1 coordinate 123,600,482, forward strand.
GAATGCAATCAAAAGTTTTTAGCAATGAAACCATTTGGTCTAATGTTAGGTTTGTGTAATCAATAAGCAAGGAAATCAACCTTTAAAGCTCTGGTTTTCGAAATAGATTGTGTAATCATTGTGTATAAGCATTGTATATAATAATCACTTTTTATATACATTGCTGTAAGCATTGTATCATTAGGAGCGTTTTTCTGTACCCTAGCCTAAAAAAGTTTTGCTTAAAATACAAATACGAATTCCACTTATTTGGGGGAAATAAATATGTCCGCTGAAAAATTGTGCAGTTTTTAAAACAGAATATATTACAAAAACTAAATATATATTTAAAAGCTGTACATATTTTATTTAAGCATGTGTCTACAGACAATCCAGCAGTGTGACAGAAAAGTAGACCTTAAGCGGCTGCGGCTGCGGCCACAGGGAAATTAGTTGTTTGTTTCAGCAGCTCCCCACGGCGAAAAACTTGGGGAATATTTAATACTTTAAAGTGCAAGCAACTGGCTTAAAAGTGTTATAAATGTTATAAATTGTTGTTTTTCTATTGCGAATTTATTTCAATTCTTCAACATTATATTAGTATATTTAGCTTTAGGCACACATGAGCATCATAATAATAATTATTTGCATCAAAATAAATGTTTAATATGTAGTAGGTACATTTCAATTAAAAGACAGATATTTGCTTGCCTTAGCTTGGTTCGATGTATTTATGTACCTATCTATTTTTTCAATTAATATTAAATACATTAATAGTTGCAAGTCCGAAAGGTATCGTCTCATTAATTTAAAAGAATAAAGTGATGTATCATGATATATTTTTTTAAAGTATAGGTATATTGCGAAATATTGGAATTAAATAATTTTGAGAAGTTAAATTTAAAAAAAAATCGTTAATACTTTTGAACTCATATAATTTCCGGAAGTCAGGTTTGAATTGTAGTGTTCCTAAAAGTATCTTATAGATTATTGTCAAGCGAACGTAAAGCTTTTAGGGTTAGCACACAACACCATTATGCTTATATACCATCACCCCTCCGCAAGCCACTTTGTTCCAATACATTTATTGTATATACACTTTGTTTTGGGTCATTGTCATTTATCAACATTTCCCATATCAATATGTTGTGAGTTACCTTTGTATATAAACTTTGATCATTTTTTTTTTTTAGTTTATAAACAATGATGTTATAATAAATGGATACATTTACAAAGTTCCTACATATAGTTGCCATGCTTTGTTGATGAAATATGTACTGCCGCATTCTCTCCCTCAGAAAATGTATCTAATGTATATGAATCACATAATGAATTTTTGCAAAAAAAGCTTCTTATAGCTGCTGTTGCTGGGCAAAATTTAAACTAATATTTCTATTCTTTAACTTATACAACCAAAGTTTTATAAATTAAATACACACAGAAGAGAGGCAGAGAGGAATGATTTTAATCATTAAGCTTTAGACGTTTTTATTGTTTTTAAATTATGTTACCTACCTACCTTCTTTTTCGATTGTTGTTAGTTATTCATGTAAAGTTCAATCAATAAAGATCGAAATGCCGACTTACAAAAAAGGTGCCAATACGATCATTCTAACGCATATACATATGTAGATATATAATTTTTTTTTGGATTATTACGTTTTTTTTAGTACATAATGTAACGGTGAATAGGCATGACGTAAATTTTGAATCATCAAGTCATAATAAAAAGAAATCCTATAGGTATACCTGACTGCATACCTACCAAACTCTTATGTATTTACAAATTTATGTAGTCATCTGTTTCTTAAATTCAACTAAATAGAATAGAAAACGATTATATTTTAGATACACACCAACAAATTGAATTTCAATTCTTGGAAACGAAATCCATTGCTTATTTGTTGATAGCAAAATATGTACATCTGTAGGTAGGTACTACAACTCCTCATATTGGTGTCGGTATGTCTGCGTGGTCGTGTCGAAAGTGCCGGTGTTTCGTGAACAAAATATACATTCTCAAAATTAATTTGAATACACTAATATGGAACCCTGATATGTAAAATGTATGTAGCTCCGAAAATGTATGTTTTAATTATTCTCGGTGTCCAACACGAAAAATTTGCGCTCTACAAACTAAATTTTTTGCGTAGAATAAAATTAAAGTGTTTTTGTTTATTCTTGTGTTGTGTACCTTTTTAGATAGATATAGGAATTAAGAATACCTCGATAATTCTGTATTTGTGACGATAAATTTTCATATAAAAACACTGATACCATCCTATATGAAGCTTAATGTTTTCTTTAAAAAAAATAACATTCTTACGGGAAAATTCTTTATAGCAAATGCCTAGATTTTATACCTTTTATACCTACCTGTACTTATTTAAGTAAGGTAATGTGCCAGCATTTTGGAAGACCGCGTTTGTGCTTAGTAAATATAATTTAAAATTAAAATGAATAATGACAAATAAAAATTTAAAAAATAAATGCATAAAAATAGTCATATTTACAGTAAAACAAATACTTTTGAACAATTTTATGTCAATAAGAAATAAAAATAATATACCTAGGTATTACCTAAAAAATATATTAGTACCTTTTATAGTTTAAATTGTAATGAGTATCTAGTAATCTAATAGAAAATAGGAAGGTACCAAGTTCGTTTCCCAAAACTGTTGCAACACTTAATTTTCCAGTCGCTAAAGTCGTTTTTTTAAAGAATTTTGAATAGGCGTGTACATAATTGTTGTGAGGCGATTGAGTTGGTTGTATGGTCGCCGTCGGCATAGTGGTCATACAGAGAAAATGGTAATTCGAGTTACCTCAAACTAAACTATGATTACACACGTACATTAGTGCATATTATGTATTTAATTACATTATACTCTAAAGTGAAGTATTTTCATTTATTTTGTTTAAATAAATAGATATAATTTATATACATAAATTAAAAAGAAAACTCTAAGCATTTGAGATTAGAATAACGGTGATTATAACAAATAAGTGCAGTTTTTAGAAACGTGAAATAATGAGGAATTTTTGTTTTCGTTTCCGAAAAGAAATAGACACCTACAAATACAATACAAATTTACCGTTATTTCGTTGTTTCTTTATTGTTTAATGTTTACTTGCGATATGCATTTGTACTAGGGCAAGTTTTGCTTTAAAAAAATCGATTTCGAGATTTTATTCAAAAAACGATCTGTTTGACTGTACAACGATCTACGCCTAAACTACTAAAGTGATTTTATTCAAGTTTGGTATTTAGTGTCTGGTTCGAATCATTTAAATTGTTTTATCTCCAAGAATAACGGTATCTGTTATATGAATTTTGGGGCAAATATGGTAAAACCACCCAATCATCTTGAAAACGGCTTTAACGATTTTGATTTAAAAAACTCAGTGCACCATTATTGGTATTGTCTACATTTTGTCAAGAGGAATTTTTAATTTTGTTCGATTCGATGATCTCATGAACGACTTAATGGATTTCGATGAAATTTTTTATTCAGGATGTTCTTCAAATTCAAAACGATATTGCATACCAACATGTTTAGCCAACAGTTTGGTTCAAAATTTTGCTTGATATTTTGTTATTAACGGTACATTCCATACAATCATTTTTCTATTTTTAGATTTTCTCATAACCGGCTCGATGAATTTCCATTAATTTTTTTATGTGATAGGTCCTTTGAATTATATAAATAGTATTATTTATATAATATTATTATATATTTTTATAATTCAAAATTTATATAAACTATAATTTTCGAAAAATATTTTATGTGATTTTTTGAAAATATGTTTTGAAGTTTATATTAGTAAATACTTAAAATTGCAATACAAAATTTGTGTAAAAAAAAAAAACAAAGAAATGTTGTATAAACAAATTTTAAAAAATATACTATGCCGTTTTTAGAAAGAATCTTGTTCTTACGATGTGATCGAACGTAAAGAGCAAGTACGTGCGATTCAGTAGTGAATCTTATTTTATTTAATGTTTGTAATAATAATAAAAGTCTTTACTATATGTCTGCAAGATTTAAGGCCTTTTTAAATGCAACCTAAATTGCACGGCACTAGTTGAAAGAAATGGAAAGAAGGGGAAACAATTTTTGTTGGCACAGTGGATTTAAGAATTAGATCTTTACTATTTTTGTTCTTAATTGACCGCTCGAATTGTTTTGGCTGCTTTGTTATTTCAACGTTTCATTGAAAGCACAATGATAGATTTTCAAACAAAGTAGTACGCCCAAAAATGCAGTATACATTCTGAAACACATCGCACATTTTAAAATAAATATAAAGTTGTGATAATAGTTTGTTCTTAATTAAAAGTTAGAATTAAACAATATAAAGTTAAAAATTTTCCTTTTCAGTTTGGTTTTTAATTTTAATTTTTACTCGTATCTTAACTAACAGGAGTTTTTCTTAGACGTGTTTTCAATCTGGCAATACTTTTTTCGGAGTTGGTCTTTTTGAGAGCTTTCACTTGATTTATGCTTTGGAATAGAATATTCGCCGCTTTATAACTAATAAGGCTAAATTCTTGGCCATAACATTAATTATATGCGTTTTATTTCTTCTTAAAAACCACACGTCTAAAAAAAACACTCATTACTATAAAATTATAATTGTAATTAATTTATGAGAAAAAAGATTTGTATACATATAGGTAAATGATATATGTTTTATACGGGCGCCAAAACTTAAAGTTAATTGATTTTTAAATTTTAATGTGGATGTCGTGTGAGATTACAGTTGTATTCCTTTAAAAATAACAATATTAAAATAAATAACTTAAGAAGGGAAAATGCATCACATTTTTTTCGCCAGCTTTCGTTTTTATTTGCTTTTATAATTTATAATTCCCTCACGTGTTTTAACACTTTTGGCAAAAGTAAAATCCTGTTTTTTTTTGCGGAAAATAGTTTATTTGGTTTATTTAAATCATTCCTTAAAGCAACCAGACTTAATATAGCTCCCATTTTAACGAACAATTAAAATTTGGTACGCTATAACTTAGGAACTAGTTGACATACCGAAGTCATTGATATGTCATTTTGTAGATAAATTTACTGTCTTAAATCTGCTCTTAGATTTTTTTTTAGAAAAAATAAAGATTTTGATAGTTATTAAGCAAAATAAAAAAAATAGAATTTTTAAGATGGCAGCATTACACTTCCGGTGGCGGTTCCACACTTAAAATTTGTTTTTTTCCATAGAATATGTTTTTGCAAACATAAATAAAAACAAAAAAATCCCCACTCAAAAACATACATTTATTACATTTTTTTGAATTAATGTACTACACTCAATGTTTTCGACCATTTTTCTCCAAATTTATCAATTGTACAATAAAGAGTGTCTTCATCTTTTTTTGTGTAGAATAACATAAGCTACAATGCGTTCCTACAACTTTTTTCAAAAGAACCTATAGTTTTCGGGTAATTTGAAAAAAAAATGATTTTTTTCTCCCCCCACCCCTAAAAATTTTTGCTCCGCACCAAATTTAGGGTACTTTTTAGGAAATGCTTAGGACATTAAAATGAAGCTCTTCACCAAAATTCAGCTTTGTCGGAATTTATTCGAAGTTTCATCATTTTATTGTTAAATTTTACTGGACTATGCTCATGCCCTGTCGAAAATATGGACAAATTAGGGATGATCAAGCTTGTGAAAACATCGATGTCATCATCGAAGAAACAAAATTGATGTCAACAATAATATCGAACCAGACACATCGATGTTTTTTTAATGCATTTTTTTTTTGCAAGATAAAGCACGTTCAATATTTGTTAAAAACGCATTATATTACAAATTCAAAGTACCTTAATTGTATTGAAAATTATAGCGATGTTTTTCATGGTTTTAGGCCATGTACCTACGAAAAAATCATCATAGTGTCATCTGATTGCAAAAGAATTAGGCATCTTATACGTTATACCTAATTTATAATCTTGTACACTACTATTTCTTGATAAGAAAAAATACCGAAAAGTACCTTCTCTTCATTAATTACTGACTTTTTTTTTTTTAAATTTGTAGCTGTTTTTGAGAAAAATAAGATTTATCTTTTTGCCCAAAAAATGTATAGCAGTTACCGTTATCCTTAGCCTTAAAAAAATCAAAAAAACGCGTAGGCATATTACCGAAAAGACAGTATGTACCAAATTTAAATAAAATCCAATTTCAGTTTATGCTGTAGGCTCGCGGATAGACATAATTCACTGCCCAACTCCTAACGTTTTCGAAAACTTCGTTATATTTTTTACAGTTACACCACACTCGAATTAAAATAACGCTTTATTACCCTAGGCCTCAACTTGAAATAAATGTGTCATGTAGTCAATATTATAAATAAAATTTGAGGTTTCATTACACCCCACATTAATCGCGCACAAATTTCTCACAAAATATTGAATCATTTTCATGGTAAATTTTAATAATTCATTAAAAACAGATCATACCTATTGAAAAGTACATAAAGCGCTTAGCGCTTCTTGGAGAAGAAGGAAATTTCACGATTTATTTTTGCACACATAGCAAAGAAATATAAATTTTTAGTAGTAATGGCCGAAATAAATATTTCTAATGGAGTCGCGGCCATAGGGTTTCATTTTCAGGGCAATTAAGAGGTCTTAAAATGTTAAATTTTATAGAAATTATTTTTACACAACCTGTAGACAGTAGACTATAATACTTTCAATAATAGCATATTAAAATGTTTTTCATAATAGTGATAATTTAAAATGAATAATTTAAAATCAAATTTGCCCAAAGTAAAAAAAGGTGTTTTGATTTGCTCTTTGAACTTAATACAATTTCACGCGAATAATTGTGTAGTGTAGTTCCGCTGAAATGCAATTCCGCCTTTATAAGCATGTGCTCTCATTAAAGGACTTTTCACATGGAAGCGCCCAAAACGACCAACGAATAAAAGAATAAATGCAATTTAAAACGATTTACAATTGTAAACCAAATTTTCGAAATATAATTTAAATTAATGTTCAGACCCAAAAATTAATTTTGTAATCGCCAAAATAAGATACATTTGAGAAAACAATATTCGTGACGAATAAAATTAAAGATATGCGAACGAAATGTCAAATTGGACGAATATTCGTTAATTCGTTGGTCGTTGGCCGCTCTCATGTACATAGCACTTAACAGAATAGGGGTATCCGATGTATCTGGTCTTGTATCATTGTAAAAGTGTAGCATTTTTTTGCACTACAACAAAAAAATATACTGAATGTCAAAATCTTACACTTTTACACTTTTACAATACCCGAACCCTATTGTAACAGAAAAATACAAGAGTGTAAGATTTTTTTAACACAAACTTAAGACTTTTTCGGAACAAATGTGAAACAGATTTTGACATTTGCTTCAGTGTTGCTACAGATTAGTAAAGGTGTGTTCACAGTCTGTTGTAAAAAAATAAAATTTTACAATTTACAATCGTGAATACCCCTAATATATTGCAATTGTAATGAGTGATTTTGCTTTATAGAACAAAAATCACTCCATCTACATATTACTAGCAGAAGTAATTATGAATTATTTTGCACTAGCTTTTTTTAGTCGATGTTTTGAATCTTAACATCGATGTTGCGATGTTCCACATCAACGATGTTAAAACATCGATGTTTTTTCGTCTAACATCGATGAACATCGCTCATCCCTAGCTCAAATACGGTTATGAACACAATTACAACTGCATGTGTGCAGTCATCATACTTTGTTTAAAATGAGTTTATAATAGCAAACGTTGGCAAAATGAGAAATATAAATTATTTGTTAGAAGCTTTTGATTTGATTTGTAGTACCTACATAGTTTTAAAAAAATGCAAAACTTGCCCTTTAGTATCTACCTATATCGCAAAAAAATTGCTATCAACAAAAATGTTTTAAGACTTATTGTTCTAAGCTTTGCGGATGAAACCGTTTTTGAAAACATGGGACAAAAATTGGCAGAAATACGAAAATTAAAAAATTGCAGAAGAAGGAAAATGTTTTTGAATATGAAAACCTTAAGAACGATGTTAATAATTAAAAATAAAACTTTCCTTAATAAATTTAATTTAAAAAAATACTCATATTTGCTCCTCTGCCATTTTCGTGCAAATTTAGGAACATAATAAGAAAAAATTCCAACTTGATAGAAAATTGAGTGTCGTTGTACTTTTATGAACATAAGTATTTCAATGCCCATGCAGACCCATGCTGTTTGTTTGCATTATGAACCATGAACGCAATTTTGGCAGTACTGCGGAAGTTTAACTATTACGAACTCAGCCTATGTTTACAGCACAAAATCTTAGGCTGTGGTCCCGGTGCAAGCTAATGGCCCGAACTAAGCGAATCAAATTTCCGATCGTTTCATTTCTATTTTACCCGAACCACAACATAGGAAATGTGTCCATTTGAATGAATTAAGCGAACTTTTCCTGTTCGCGCGAATGAAATTTGCTTGCACCGGAACCGCAACCTTAAAACGCACACTTCTGATTTTATTGTAAACATGGCCGACTAAACATTGAATTTGATGGGTGTGGGTGGTTGCTTCTGGTTTTGATTCTGATTTCAAGACTAGGATCGAATTTCTTTTTTCCAGGAGAAGAACTGCAATTTGATACCAATCGAACATTTTCAGAAGCATTCGAAAGACTTCCGGACGATCAATCCAAAACGACATTAGTTACGAGTATCAAGTGAATTATTAAGCAGCAAATCTTGCGCAAAATATGCTAAGCAAACATAAAAATCCCTGTAGTGAAAACTGTCCCAAAACTATATACATTCCTTTTTCTTACACAAAGGCAAATAAATTTGCGCACGTATTAAAGCTTTGTTGCGCATTTCACATGTTTTTTATTTCTTCAGCTTTGCAAATCTTGCGTTTAGGAATTTGACCAGTGTATTACCTACATTAAAATAAAACTAAACTTTCTTTCATAAAAAAAAACTTCAATTTTTATTTAAGATAGCTTAATCAAATTTTGGACATTTTTTATGAATACAGTAAGATAATATTGATTATTGATTTTTTTTGTTATTTTTTTTAACATAGCATGTTGTAGTAGTTCTTGCATAATTATTATTTTTTTTCTGACCAAAAGTATACTATTTTTTTTTTACTTTATCGTATGTAAAACCAAATATTGATATTACTCGATAATGCTTAAAATTTTTAATTCCAATTATTTTATCCCAAAAACATGATTACTACTTTTATTGAATTTATAATTTTTGTTGTTTTTTTAATTTTTTTATATGCTACAAATATCATTGCCAAACATAGTATATATATATGTGTATTTGTATTTTGGAAATAAAAAAAAAAACATAAATAAAACCCTTAAACTTTTTCAAAGCATATGTGAAGTATTTTTTTTTTGTTTTCAGTTTTTTTATGATTTTTATATTTGTTTTTGTAAATATTCTGACGTTTGAAAGATACCAAAATAACTCCAGAAACATAGACATACATATATTTTATATATTGGTATATTAAATTAAGAATCTAAATATTTTTGTGTCGTTTACTTTTTTTTATTTTCCGGTAGTGTTTTTTTTTAGTTTATTGGGTTTGTTTTAGAAATCATTATTATTTACTCTTAATAAACTGCTTTACGCCATTTTTCTAGTATATATAGTACAATTTAGATGTTTTTATTTTAGTAATATAATTAATATATAGACTTTTATATCTTTTGAGGTAGTTTCCATTTTACTTTTACTTCATTGTTTTTTTTTTGCATTTTATATTTTTGTAGCTCTTTATTATATATTTTTGGCTTTATACATTTTGTTTTTTTGTTGTATTTTCAATATATGTATGTATATTTATTCAAAACAAAAGACAAAAACAATATATTGTTACTATTACGGTAAGGAATTGGTTAGTAGGTGTTAAGAAAGATGTCGTATAAACATCTTTGTTGTGTAAATCGTTGTCACAATCAAGGAACATTTTCTTAAATAGAGATTTTTTTATATTCAAATAACCATTTTATAATTTATGTATGAACCTATAAAGTGTAATTTTTATTTGTTTTTATTGATCTATTGCAGATGGGTGTGTAAACATAATTTTAATACAACAAAGTAAACAAAATAAAAAAAAAATAATTTCATAGCATTTATATTAAAACTGTGAAAATAAAAGTAAGAAACTAGTACGTGTTTTTTTTTTGTTTTTAGTTAAATTACTATTAAATTAAAATAATTACTTTCGTTTCGAAACATATCACATCAGAAAAAAGATACGGCTGGAAAATAAACTATTATCACACAGGCAAGCCGTCCAATGTGAAATGTTTTGAATCGAAATTTGTATGCTTTTTGTAACCCTCTATTTTTATACAAAACCAGTAAGCCTTCCTATTTTCTATGCTATAGTTATAGGTTTTTGCTTGTTTTATCCTTACTTTTAATATAAATGCTAACAACTATTTTCAGAATATCATTATGTCGTGTAAAAGATAAATCGGTTATAATATTTTGTCTTCATTTAAAATATACATAGGATAAATTAAATTATTTATATATAAATATAATTGTTATAATTTGGGATTTGTTCTGTTGCCTATTTCCAGTTTCTTTTTTATTAATAAATGAAAGGCATAAATGACAAAAATTAAAAAAATCCAAATTTATTTATTTTTTGTAGCGCAAATAATAGTCAACAATAATGTGTATTTTTCTCATATAGATTTATTGTATAGAAGTACTATTTTTTTAAAATAATTACAATTTTTCGTTTCATGATAACACAATAGAATTGAGAAAATGTATGAACTAATATTATAACTTGATAGTATTTTTTGTTTGTAGAAATTATAAGACTATTTTAGTTTAAATTCTTGCATTTTAATTGGTTTGTAAAAACAAGTTTTATCAAATAATAAAATGTGTATAAAATTATTAGGCTTACAAACGAAAAATACATACAAAAGGTATGTGTATATAGATTTATTTTTTGTTATGTACAAAACTGAATTTGGATTCATAAGTTGTATTACTATTTTTATATATATAAAAAAATATATATGAATAAGAAAATAATTCAAAACCACAAATAAAATAAATATGTTGTAGCTCAGTCTCCAAGAAATTATTGTGGTCTTGTATTATCTTCGATGTATTTTTTTAATTTTATTATTAAACATAAAGTGTTAAAATAGAATATATATATATATATATATATATATATATAAATATACATATATATTTAAAATATTTACATAATTAAAAAAAAAACAATAATCAAATAAAAAATGATAAAATAACATTATAAAAATAAAAAAAAATCCATTTTATTGTAAAGGTATTTTGTTTTGATTGTGCGGCTTTTATATAAGTTATATTGAACATCTATGTATGTATGTATGTATATGTATGTATAATTATTTAAATATTTGCATTTATTTATTTGGATTTGGTGTATATGTGTTTCTGTTGTGTATATTGTGGAAATATTGGTGTGTAATAGGTTTATTGAATTGAACAGGAATTTTTTTCTTTTTTTTTGTGTTATTATAATTTCATTGTGTGATTATTTCTATATTAAATAACAAAATGTAGTTATATTTAACAATATTTAGCTTGTTCTTACTATCTTATTTTCTAAATGAATAATGCCAAAAATAGAAAAAAAAATAAAGCGGACTTTACAAAAGACAAAATTCTTTTCTATTTTATGAAAGTTATCTTTTTTGAATTTCCTTTTTTGTTTAAAACACATTTGTGTTTTTTTATTTTTGTTTATTAATTTCAACATATTTATTATTTTCTCATATACTATATAATATTTTTATTGACTTTTGTTTTGCCCCCACAAACATGAATAAGAAGAATATAATTAAATTGAATTGGTTTAGCATTTTTAAACTCGAGTGCAATCATAGTATTGCTATAGAATGGACAACAAAGATAATATCTTTTTTTTTTAATAAAATACCTACTAGATTTTAGTGTTTATTTTTTTTCTTGCTAACGGAAAAATATTACGAAAACTATTAGGATTTTTACAAGGTTCTGAAGAAACAAAATTGTCACGATGTTTAATTAATTTTAAAAAAAATAAAATGCCCATTTAAGTAAGCAAACTGATTGCACATTAAATTAATATTCTCTGTAATTTCGAGTAATTTACACTGATAAAACATTCATGATCTATTTTCTAATATTTTTTTTGTAGTTATGTGAATGCATATAAAATACGAAAAACCCACGACTTTTTTACATAATATTTTATAATTAGAGCTGATTTTTTGTTAGTTTTGATAATTTTAGTTTTTATGTCAATATGTATCTTATAACCCTAAAAGAAATTTTTATTTATAACAACTAATTTTGTTGTAGTTATTTTGAAATTTGTTATTGGGCAGTGTGCTGTCTGAATTAATCTTTAATTTATTTAATTTTTTATGTTCAAATTTTAATATTTTTGTTTACATCGTTTTAATTTTCTTGTTGACCAATTGTTTGAGTTTTTTTTAAATATTTATTTACGTTTTCTATGAAAATGTTCGCTAACGTTTTGGCTAAAGTAGATACAATTAGTTTTTGTATTTGTTATTGGTTTTTTTGTGAAGTTTTGTGTATTTTTTTTTCTAATTCACAAATAATTCCATTTAAATCGAGGGTTTTTCTTTCCTTGTTTTTGTTATGTTTGAAGCAATCAATGATGCCTATATAGTGGAATCTGACAGGTCCGATATCTTCTTTAGAAATGCATTTAATTATGGTAGTAATTAATATCAAGCAAAGGTAAAATTTAGCTGATTCTGCAACACGTTTATAAATCTAATATCGGCTCGGTTAAAAATTCATGATAGACGCTCATATTATTTTAATTGTGTATTATTTTGATGCCTTTCAATTCTTGATAATAATTAATTTATTTAAAGGGCTTGCTCTCTGCTTGTTGTTTGCTTTTAGGTGCAAGAAAAAAATATTTTATATTATTTATTGTGGAGTGGTTCTTGGTGGTAAGATTTGATTGTTGTTGTTTCTTGAAACAAAAAAAATAATTCGATTGTTTTTTTTCTCATTATTTTATAGTGGCTGAATTTCTCTTCTGCAAATCTATATCGTTATTTTTCTTTAAATGTCTAGTTAATTTTTATCTGATGTTGTAGTTGCATTTTAGCTGCTTTGATTTTGTATTTTTTTATATAAATAAATTGGAATTTAAGAAAATTCAAAATATATAATTTTTCTACTGATCAATTTGTACTTGAAATTTGTACGCGGGAAACTTTTGAAATGTTCAAAAAATTAAGTAAGGATTTTATATTAAACAAAAAAAAGGTTTCTAGGTATAGAAATTTAAAAAATAACCGAAATGAATTTGGGATAAAATTACTTTTTTTTTTTTTTAATTTAATAATGTTAAAAAGCAAGTTTGTTGTTTTCATTTGATTTGTAGGATGTTGTGATAAACTTCATATGTTTTTGTCTTATATTAAGAGAGGTAAATATTTGTATGTGTGCTTTTCCTTTAAATATTGTTTTATTCAATTATTATCTCAGTGTGATAAACTCTCCGCCAAATTGATGATAAAAATCAAAGTTAGAAAGTTATATTAAATTTTTTAGAACAAAAAAACCTTTGGCGATATATGTATTATATAAATTTAATTTTGATTAGCAAAAACACTAATTTTAGAGAAAAAAAAACTATCCCAAAAATATTATATCTCATTTTTTTTAAATTTTAATTAAATAAAGTCGCATCTTAAACAAACAATTATCACACTAATTTAACTTTTTTTAATCAGTACTTGGCACAACTTATACACTCTTAATTTACAAAACCATTCAAGGAATAATTTCGTAATCGAAATTGATAAAAAGAAAACAACAAAATGTTCAAATCAACAAAAAAAAATTAAGTTAGTGTTTCCTTCACATTTTCTTTTTAAATAATAAATAAAAACTTTTTTTACATTTTTTCTTACAATAAAAATATATAACGATATAAATAGCCTCTAAACACTATAAATATTTTAAAAAGTTTACTCTCCATAAGAATCGATTTTTTTAGTTTTAATTTTATAAAAAATACTTTTTTCTCTTTTTTTATTTATTAATAATATAATATTTCTCAATGTCTTCACTTTAAGTATAAATCTCCTTCTTTATTTTTTTTTTAAAGAACTGGGAGATTGTTTGTTGCTTCAAAATGATAGTCGCCGTTCAGGCTTTTAAGATGTTATGTTTAAAACAAAATTATTTTGTTTAAGAAAGCAACTCCTCGATACATATCCTTAAATAGTTAAAATTGTTGTTTCTTTATATTTTTTTGTTTTTTTTTCTCATTAAATATATAAAATATATTAAAAATTTATTCTCTGAATATACGATTTTTCCAACAAAATAAAATCTTTATATAGAATATATTCATATAAATATAAATATATAAAAATGTTAAAAAAGTTATGTTTACAATTAATTTTCATTTTTATAATATTTTATAGATTGAACCCCACTTCAAAGTATTTTTTAAATTTATTTTTCGTTTATATTATAATAATTTGTATTATTACACAAGCTATTTCCTCGAATTTTGTTTTCCTTTTTAAGCAATTTTAACAGTTTTAGCTGATAATGTTTAGTGTTGTTCAAAGGTATTGAAAATAATTTTAAAAATTGCCCAAATATAATTTTGTGAATTTTATATCATCCCAAGTATTTTTTAAAAGCAGTATTTTGACTCATGAGAAAGTAATGCCTGTCTTTGCCATGTTTTATATTGAAAGTATGTATGTATAAGTAGCAATATTTGTCCACGAAAGTTTTGAAGAATTTTAATAAATTAATATTAAAAATGATTTTTTTTTGTTTATATTCTCTGTTTTAAGTCAAGGTCTAAGCTTAAGTAAATTATTTTGTTTGTCCAAATTGATTTTGAAATTTGTTGCCTTCTCACATTTCTTAATTAATCTGCAAACTATGTCTCAATTTATAAAATGAAACTGATATGCGTTATTGATTTTTATTTTTCAATTTTAAGTAGAAGGATTAGGGACAAGCATATACTTTTTAAATATTTAGTGTTTGTTTTTTTTGTGTCAAACCATTATTTTTTGTTTTAATTAATTTATTATTTTATATAAGATAATGCACTTATATTGAGGTATTTATATTTCATTTAAATAAGTTTTAATGTTATTGATTTAATTTTTGTAGATATCCTAATTTATATATTATACTTTTTTTCAATTAATTTTGATATAATTTATTCGCCCGTATCACAAAATCCGTCATAATCGAAATTTTACTTTGATTTAACTATCACAGTATTTGTTATGAGAATGTTTATCAAATTTTAAATTTGGTTTGATCTTGTAATAGCTTTTTTTTGGAATATGTAGCTTGATTCTGACGAATTTTTTTTTGGATAGATGTGAGCGTTTTCTTGCCGAAATGTTTGAATTTTTTTTTTAATTAGTGCCGAAAATGTGTGTAAGCTTTAGATTCTCTGGTTGAACGGAATATTGTAGCTGGTGGTTTATTTAATTTGATTTAATAAATTGCTATATGTTTAAATAATTATTTTTTTTTAAATTTAAACAATTATACTATTGAACAACTTTTTCTTAGAATGAACATAACAGTGAATTAACAATTCAACTTTTTTTTTCAATTATGTCTATAGAACAATAAATATAAATAACTGCGGCTTATAAAAGGAATCGTAAAAAATTAAAAAAAATATAGGTTGACAATGTTAAATTGATTTTGATTGTTTACGGCAATCAAAACCAGTTTGGCAATTAACAAAAAGCATTCTATTACTATTTTTGATTGTTTGTTGGTGGTTTGGTGTACTATTTTCATTATTTAAAAGAAAAGTGATCAACAGAATGTAAAATTGTTTTAATAACTTACAAGAATCAACAACGGTTCTGATTGAGAAAACGGTAAAATATGTTAAATATTTCTAGGAATAGAAGTTAGTAGATCAATTAATATTAATTAATAAAAATATCATTTACATTTCAGCACCGTTTAAAAGGCAATTAATTTTTTTTTAATTTTAGAAAGGTTGTTTAGTTTAAATTATAGTTAAAATTATGCTTTTTTAATCCTAACATTTGTATGATATTATTTTTCTTAGAGTTTAATTGATTAAGTTTTGGTTATGGTGTTCTTTTTTTTGCTGTATATTCCATTAAATCAATGATTTTTTTTCTCTGCAATCTTCATATCTTTATATATGTATATTCAACAAAATTTACCTTCTTTCGGGACATTATAAATTACAATTTAATATTTATATAAATATTTCGTGTTCAATAATTTTATAGTGTAAACCTTATATAGTGTGGGTTCACGGCAGAAAATTGTTTGATAAATTAAAACAAAAAATATTAAAAAAAAGCATTTCATATTTTACATATTTACTATATTAATGAAATATGCAAAGTATTTAATATATTTTTGCGTTTTTCTGGGTGGGGTATTTTTGAAGTGGTTGTTTTTTTATTTAGTGAGTTGTGTTTTTAAATATATCTACTTGAGTTAATTTTAAATTGTAGTAATTATCTCTTTATTTTTTTGCGAATGTTTTAATAACTAATTTATGAAAAAAAAAATAAAAAAATAAAACACTTTCAATTTGCTTTACTGACTCGAACTTGAAGATTGCTGATGTTGTTGAGGTGGAGAGGATTGTTGCTGTGGTAGTTGTTGTTGCTGCTGCTGTTGTGGGATTTGTTGTGGCTGCGATTGGGTCCCACTGGTTGACGATGTTTGTTCTTTAGCCGCTTTTTGTTTTTTAGTAACTGGAGGTGGATTTGTTGACATCATCATCGCTCGAATTCTTCGTTGAGCAGACTTAAAAAAAACAACAACACAAAAAGTAAGTTTTTAGTTAATCAAAAATGACGATTTTTTTTTCAATTTATTAAAAGTTTTACGTTGCTAAAAACACGTTTATACCGCTAACGGGACAACTTGCACTATGACCACGTGGCTTTAGACTGTCAACTTAACTCTCATGTGACTTCATACAAAATTGAAACTTGGTACTAAAAAGTGTAAACAATTTATTAGTGCTAGCAAGTAAACGAACAGACCTATTTTTAAAGTTGCACTTTGAATCAGTTTGAATGATTCGTATTCTTATAGAAGCCAATTTTAATAGAGACTTACTTTTATGCTTAACTTAATATGCATATTTCAAAGCAAAATATGTACATATATCAGTGCAAGTCATCATAAGGAAAAATGGTGAATTTTCTAGGTAGAGGGCGCTTTTCACAATTTAGAAAATTCCACATGTGTCATATTTGAACATAGATGATTCTATAGATGTCTTGATTAATTAAATGTCGACTTTAGGCGTTTTTCTTTTTTCGTTCAGAGCAGAGTCTGAGTTGTCAGATAGTTTGTTTGAGTTTTTCTTTTTAACTCAGAGGATTCAGAGCTCCAAATGTGTGTTTCTTTTTCCGCTCTGAACATGTGGAGTTTGCACTCGATGTGCTCGGACATAATCGACTGAGCATGTATGTAAGTAAATTGTTGAACGCACGAAAAATGTCATATGAATCAAGAAGGAAAAGGTAAAAAAAAAAAATCTGATACAATCAGCTTGCGAAAGAAGTTGATCGCTTGTTGATTTTCGGTATCTGGTGTGTAACTGTGTACAAAAAAGGGTAGTTTTGTGTTATATTGCTTTTTATGGTTAAAATGAAAATGTATTCTGATTTGTGGTTCAAGTGTGTTTACAACATATCAGTGTTCAGAGCTCGCTCTGTTTGGAACAAGCTCAGTGCATAATCTATGAATGTATGTGTTCGAACTCTGTTCAATGATCTGCTCTGAACGAAAAAAGAAAAACGCCTTATAAGACACACAAGAGTGCACTGTCGTTAGCCAAATAGAGAGACATTTTATTTTCACATCCCAACAATTATTTGGACAAATTACAAATTTGAGTTATGAAATTAGGAATTCGTATCAGAGCTTTTACATCTCACATTACAAAATCGCACGAATATATATAAACTAAATACACAGAAGACTTACCTGTACGCTAAAGAACGGCCCAATTATGTGAACAGTTGTTTCCTCCTCACCCGTCACTGGAGTAACATTGTGTTCTGGAAGTTTAATAATACTACCTGTCACTCGCTGTAATTCACGAACATTTTGACCACCCTTGCCAATTATCCTTCCAACCTAAGAGGAACAAAAAGAAATATTTGAAACAAAATTTTTTAAAATTGGAAAAATGGATTCATGTTAATTATGCATAATATAAAATAAAAGGTAGAGCAGTTTAAAAAAAAAATAAAAATACCAATTGTTGTATGAGAGCTACTCATTATAGAGGAGCTAGTAGCAAGAGCAAACATTTGGGACTTGCAAAAAAAAACACGCTCTTAGAAGCAAACACGTTCATTCACTTAAACTACGATTCAAGGCATATGGCTAACTAGTGGACTCTCTGAAATCACCAATGACGTAGTTCGTCAATGTTGTCCCAAAATGTAATCAGCCATATCACGAGTTACATCGTAATCGGAAAGTTTTGCGAATCCCGACAAAAGTTACCGTAGAATCCGTTCGTAATGGAAATTTATATGAGCATTTCCTCTACGATGGATTCTGTGATAGATTTTTTCGGGATTCGTAACAAGTTTCTGATTGCGATGGAATTCGTGATATGACTGAATATGTGTCGAAGAGATTTCTCCTAATCGATGCCCAGGAGGGTCATTCCGTAATTTTTAAAACGATAATCGTCAAAACGATGGTCGTCGACGAGATCGTCTTTCATTGGCTTAACGTAACTCAACCACTATCGTCTCGTCAATCGTTTATAATTTGAGAGCATTTGGAACATTTCAGAAACTCAAACTTTTGTTGAGTTGAAATGGGCTGTCGTAAATGTCAATAAAGTTGTGTGTATTGTTTTGTATTTGGCGGGAATAAAGTTGATATAAATGTAAATATGCACATCAATTTATAAACGGTGATTTTTTAAGAGCTTGGTTTTTGAAAATTCAAAAACACACAGAAACTTGTAAAAAGTGAATGAAATGTTTACTTGGATCGATAAATCAATTTCTGCCATTTACTTTTTAAAAATAATTTCACTTAAATGTTGCCCGCGGCTACGCTTCAGGTGGTCCATTCTGAAGGTCTAATTTTGCCAAACTTTTTCACACATTTTGGCCGGAATCTCACCAATGACGCGTTCAATGTTGGCTTCCAAGGCAGCAATCGTGGTTGGCTTGTCCCCATAGACAATAGACTTAACATAGCCCCACGAAAAATAGTCTAACGGGGTCAAATCACATGATCTTGGTGGCCAATTGACTGCGCCAAAACGTGAGATCAACTGCGCACCAAATTCGCCTCTAAATTGATGCATGGTTTCGCATGCAGTGTGGCATGTGGCACCGTCCTGTTGGAACCACATGTCGACCGAGTTCAATTCTTGCATTTTCGGCAAAAAAAAATCTGTTATCATCGAACGGTACCTTTCTCCATTGACCGTAATCTTGCGGCCTTCATCGTCCTTGAAGAAGTACGGCCCAATGATGCCGCCTGCCCATAAACTGCACCAAACAGTGCATTTTTCGGGATGCATTGGTAGCTGCTGAATTGCCTCTAGTTGCACGAATTTTGATAATAAATTTCAATAATTTGCAAACGTTGTTCAGGCGTAAGTCTATTCATGATGAAATGGCAAACAATACTGAATCGAAATGTCAAATGTTCGTGGAATTTGTCATGTGTGATCTGTCAAAAATATAAACGTCAAAAACAAAGTAGCAAAAAAATCACCCATTATATAGGGCAGCCACACAGTCTGAGATTGGAATTTTGACTCTATATATTGATGAACATCCCGATTTGTCTCTCAACTGTCTTCGCATTCGTATAATTGTATTTTTTTCCCAACCTGCGTTTTCATTTCCACTTTATAACACAAGAAAATGGATGCGCCGAAAAATTTTAACTTTAATTTGCAAATGCAACATATAGACAAAAACAAGATGTCAAACTACAGTGGCTACTCAATTATTTAATTACAGTCACCTACAAACTACTCAAAATTAATGCAAGACGATACCTTTTTAGCTATCGTCCAAACGTTATCAGTTTGATGATAGCGTTTTGACGATTATCGACTTACATGAAGCAAATAAATGCATTACTATAGTTCAGACGATATCGTCTGACGATAATCGAGTTACGGAATGACCCCCCAGGCGTTTACAAGTATCTGACTTCACCATGTCAGTTTTACCGATTACAAAAGCAAAATCGTAATTATTTATATTGACATTCGGTGGCGTGTTGACTTAATCAAATATGATTTATTTCGGGTTGTTAAATCACAAAATTGTTAATAGTTTAAGATTTTTTAGAGGTTTTTGAGGCCATCGAAAATCGACATTTTTGCAACTTGGTATACATTTTTTAAACTCGGTTTGACTGATTTAATAAACCGCTACATCCCTACTTTTTATCGCATTCCTCGTGTGTTCTCGAAATTAGCTAAAAATATATTATTACCAATCAAAGTTGGAATTTTTCTAATAATTTTATGTTTATTTTGACTATGTCAAAAGAGTATTAAAAATTCTTGCTACTCGAATTAGGAACAGACAATCGATGTGGGATATATCGCTTGGTTAGTCGCTTCGTTCGCCTGGCCAAGAGTCTTCATTTACTTTTCCAAACACCGGCAACCGTACCAGCTTACAATAATGCAAGTTGGAATTACATATTAGCTTATCCATATTTTGTTTGCCACCCGTAAATGATTAAATAAAGAACGTTGAAAGCTTATGTTCTGACAATAATACTTATAGTTTTATTGACCAATATGAAACTTACCTGCGAGCTAGCTACCAATATCTCCACCGTTAACCGTACATCATCGGTTCCGCACATAAATCCTTCTTCACGCATTTTTTCAAAAATCATATATTGTGCCTTCCATTGACCTTCGGGCGTACCAATTATTGTAACTTTACGTTCGGTCTGTTGTTCCAATGGTTTGTCGGCCTCCAGCGGCGCAATTTTCACTGACGCACCCGAAAATCTCATAATATTACGAATGTGTGAGCCTTTGGTTCCGATTATAGCGCCAACGGCATTATTCGGAATATAAAGGTATGTGGTTTCTTGCTGGTCATTTGGGAAGACAGGAGGAACAACCGCTGCTGGTGTCTTTGCCATTGGAAACGCCGGACATGAAGTGTACGGCATGCTTGGATTAAAAACCATTCCATTGCCTGGTGTTGACATCATTGCCATCGGATGTAAACCAGGAAACATTAAGCTCTGTGGCGCCATTGCTTGCAGGTCGTTTTCGTAGCTTTGGCGGAGTTTCGAACTTATCTGACTTTCTGCACGGGACATATTCTCGATAAGACCTTTAACTGTTATAATGCGCTCTAAATTATAGCTGCTTATGTCGTTAATTGAACTAACAGTTATTTTTGTATCAGTTTCTTGCATTATCCGTTTAATAGTGTTACCGTTTTTACCAATAATGCGACCAATTAAATTGTTGTGCGCCAGGATTTTTAGACAAATTTCACTGAAAGTTAAAAAAAAATTATTATTTATTATCGAAAATATTTTAGGTTCGAATTCTTCTATTTTCAGTTCGCTTCAAATTTAACTAGCTGAAGTAAGATTTTTGGTTTAGCAGAAACTTTTCTCCTGAATATAAATCTTAAGCAGGACTCCTTAAAATATAATACATATTTTACATTTGAAACGTAAATGAGGCTTTTAGGCTTTGTTTCACAATATCTGACTAAATCTATATACAGACTTATACCCGGATAAGTGCCTCTCGCTTAAGTGCCTAACCCAAATTCTGAGGATTTTTTCATATAAGACTCATCTTATAACCTTCCGCTTAACTACCTTTCCCGCTTAATTGCCTTTTATTTTGTATACTTTTATTGAAATTTACCTGACAAAAATTCTTTTAAGTACACATTTGAAATTAGCTGATAAAATACCAACAGTTGGTTTTCCTTTAGCACTTTCTTTTGTTTTATACTTCAAAATTCATAAATAAAAAAGTAATAATCTTAATCTGTTATAATGATTCGACGATCAAACGCCGTTAAATCTATTTTGAATCAATAATTCATAACGTCCGATTAAACATAATACAAAACACCTTCCTAATTAACTATGTCTGGCCCAGGACAAAATCTTCCAATTTTTATTATTTTAAAAATTGTAATCTTGTTAGTTAGTTCAATGTGAACTATGGTTTCTCGTCAAAAAAATCTATGTCAGAACTTAACTAAAAGTTCGTATTGGTAGGGCCCTCACTAGCCAAATGATGAACCGAAATAAAATCGCCTGGACGAAACGCAAATTTTGTGGGCTAAAGACTGTTAAAAGCTTTTTTCATTAAATGTTTTTGTTTTATCAAAAATGTTTGTTTTAATTTTTGTATATGTATATATAGAGATAAGTACCTATGCCCACTTAAACGGGTTTTTATAACTACCTAACCTGCATAAGTGCATACTAAAGTGGGGAATTTAACGTGAGTCACTCATCCGGGTTTTACTGTATGCATATAAAAATAAACTAACAACAATACTTATGTAATGTATCTAATCCCTCCAATAAAGAACCTTTTCATCTTATATGCTCAAAAGTACACATTGTGTGGTAGGTAAATCCACAAGAGGACCTAAGATTATAGTTGTTTCCTGCTAAGTAGGTTTAGTACATACTTACTAAAACCATTTCAATTTTAAATGTAAGTGTTTATGTTTTATCAAATTATATTTCAATTATTGATAACGTTAACCATAGTTAATGTGAAGTCGAAGAAATCAAAAAAATAAACAGTTTGGAAAATCCAAAAATAAGGGTATGTCTACTCTTTTGAAAAACCAAAACCACAGAAGTGCAAAATTTTAGACAGTACTCGATTATGGAAAAACACAGCGTGCTTTTTTTTAGACGTGTGGTTTTCAACCTGGCAATACTTTTTTCGGAGTTGGTCTTTCTGACAGCGGTCACTTGATTTATGCTCAGTTTGGTTTGCCATTTAAAGAATTGAAGCCGAACACCCATCAAGCGCGTCTTAAGTTCGGTAAATGGGCCTAAAACGAGATGGTCACCGATCCCGATTTTCACAAGAAAAGCTCAGCGATGAAGCTCACTTTTAGTTAAATAAGTTATTATAAAGTATAAGTCTATAATAAGCAAAATGTTCGTATTTGGAAAGATCTTAATCCACAAGCCATTGTTGAGACCCCGTTACATCCCCAAAAGGTCACTGTTTGGTGTGCTCTATGGGCAAAGGGAATCATTGGTCCATATTTCTTTAAAAATAAAGCCGGCTATAATGGTACAGTCAATGGGGAACGCTATAGAGCCATGATTTATGAGTTTTTCGTGCCTGAATTGGAGGATGTTGATGTGGACGACCTTTGATTGATATGGCACTACATGCCATACAGCCAACGAAACAATCAAATTATTGAAGAAAACTTTTGGTGAGCGCATTATCTCGCGTCTTGTTCCTGTGGCGTGGCCTCCAAGATCGTGCGATTTAACGATCGAGTATTCGGCGCATTTTTGCTGACCTACGGCCCCAATTGCAGCAAAAAGTCGTCGAAAATTGGGCCTCTCGGCTGGAATTTATTCGAGCCAGCCGTGGCGGCCACTTGCCAGAAATCATTTTTAAAACCCTCATCTTATAATAAATCTTAATTCTTGGCCATAACATTAAATTATATGCGTTTTATTTCTTCTTGAAAATAAAATCAGTCGTTTAATTGTGAGCCCTTATAAAACTTTTTGGCAGTTTTAAACACTTTCAACAACTCTTCTAACTAATACTACGTTTTCACCTACCACATAATCCAGATTTAAGTGGATTAACCATAAATCCTCTTTGAAATCTTCTAAATCTTGAAGATTTCCCATACAAATTTTAATCTCCTTAAATGAAGATTAGAAATTAATCTCATTGAAATCTTCTTCGAAGTAGAAGATTCGCAAAAGAAACAAACCTTATTTCATAGAACGCGCCTATTCTAATGACATATTTTCTCCATTGACATTCAACAAAAAAAGAAACTGTCCAACATTATTTAATTTGTTTTTGTCTGGTATAGTTTTTCGTTGCCTTCAAATTCTGTTTTCGTTTGTAAATAGGTATAAAAATAAAAAATGCAATAAAGCTACAAAGACCAAAGCGGCCGGTGCCTCGAATTTGATTTGTAATGGAAAATGTTTTAGCTATCCTACAGTAATAATTTGAAGTGAACGAAAACCGTGCTAAGGCGATTACAGTATTTATGTAAATATATCTATATGCTGCAAGATGTTGGGATAACAATATTTTAATGTTATTACTCATTTTTATTTATTGAAATTAAATTTGTTCACTGCACCGAAATTATTATTCTTCTTCCCAATTATTTTGTTTTTGGCTTGTTGTATTGACTTTTGAATTTCAATTCATAAGATTAAAGATTAATTTTTAATCTTCTCAATTTAAACCGGATTATCTTTAGGTGAAAACGTAGCATAATGTAGGGTTTTCACGCGATCTTAAAAAGTTTCAGTTGAACGCGTCTATTTTTGATAGATGTAGGAATCAAACAGTACCAGAATTAAACATAAACACATGAAACATTTCAAAATAAAATGAAATGCATTTGGACTTGCTTTCGTATTTA
This sequence comes from Philhelius pedissequus, assembly GCA_910595825.1. Lineage (NCBI taxonomy): Eukaryota > Metazoa > Arthropoda > Insecta > Diptera > Syrphidae > Philhelius > Philhelius pedissequus. The sequence continues at coordinate 123,625,177 of OU343162.1, forward strand.
GGTACTTTGAGAACGTGGATAGTGAAAAGAAAAAAAAAACAAAAACTGGTCTAGTGTTCCAAGTTCCAACTATAAAATCCTGAAGAAAAGAAAATATGCATCAAACGGACAGATTTATATGTATGTCTCTTTGCGAAACCGTTATCTTTAGTGTGTGGACTGCAAAATTCAAAGAATAACTTCTGAAATAAAACCATTTTTTCGGTTTATGTTGAAACGAAGCTACTTGCTCACATCGATTTGGTGCACATTTCTTCTGCAAAAATGTAAGGCTACAAGGACTTGGAGTTCTGGCGAAATAGGAAGACTGGCTCTTTTATATTGAGGCTCTCGATTAAAAGCAAAAATTTTGTTTTGTTAAATCGCAATCTTGAATAAAATTCAAGGTCATCAAGTTCTTCAGTCGGACCTTTATATATTTTTTTTGCTTTAAAAAAAAATCAAAATCTTCAAAAATATTAAAATCGTCTTCAGAAAACATTTTTCTTTATTTTTACTTGCGATATAGGACAAAACAAATCAAATTCGAGATCGAATTGACAGAACGATGATAGAGAACACAAAAAAAGTGGGTCCCGCTATTCCGCCAGTCTTTGTGTGTATGTAGGTGGATATACAGCCTAAACGGCTGAAGCGATTTTCTTCTTCAAACTTCTAAGCTACTAAAGCGTTTTAGGTAATTTTATCGATTCTTGTTTTAAATCTTTTTTTTTAGTTCCAAAAATACCGGTACCTGCCATAGAAATTTTTTTAGCAAAAATTGAAAATCTTAATTATCTCAAAAACGGGTTAAACGATTTTGATAAAAAAAAATCAGTGCACCATTATAGTATATAGTATAGTATTATAGTATATAGTAAAGTATACTTTTGGTCAGTAAAAATTTTAGATTCAAACGTTGGTAACGGTATCTGCCATATAACCGTGTCTTTTTTTTTTATTTGCGAGTACCTAATGAACGGCTCAACGGATTTCACAATTTCTAAACAGAAAGTACTTCAAATTCTAAAATATTTTTGGATTAAAAAAAAAATATTTTTTTTTGAAAATACAATATTTCAAGAACTGATCCAAGATTTTTTTTTGAAATTTTGTTTTTAAATTTATATAATTAAATACGTATACCAAATTTTTTTAAGAAAAAAATTAAAGAAATTCCTTAGGAATTTAGAATCTTGTGCTTGTAATCGGATATAAGATCAAGTACGCGCGATCATGTTGTGCATTTAATTTTGTTAGGAAATGTTAAACGTAAACTGGATAAAGTATAATACTTTCAAAAAAGATAAAGAAGCGATTTGCTGTTTTTAGACTTTCTCTTTAACGTTAAAGTATACTTTTTGTAGCTTAAAATTATCAAAAAGTCGACTCTAATTTTAAAAATATTTTCCAGAGTCCACTCAAAGTTTACACCAGGAAGTTTAAATAAAATATTCGGAGAAAAATTATTGGAAAGGTATTCAGAAAAAAAGGACAAATGAGTTATGTATTTATTTCCTTGCAAACTTTTTTAAAGTAAAGCGAGCAGCAGATTTGGAGTCAGCAGGAATACATTGCAGTTGCACATGACATGGGTGAAACAATAGTAAAACGATAAGGAACATTTAGGTTGCATGGGAATCAATAGCTTCATAAATAGTTTTGAGAAGGTACCCCAGCAGTGTAAACAAACTAAGGCGGCAATTGACTAGTATGAAGGTAAGCAAAAAAGTTACCACTGCTACCAACAAAAGCTTATATTATATCGACAGCAAATAAAGTAGTTGTATAAAAAAGTCAGCCAAATGAATATATATATATTAATAAATACTGATATACAGTCGAGTCCGCTTAACTGAAACGCCAATTTGCCATACTTTTTTTCAGTTAAGCGGTATTTTCACTTATGCGATCTTTGAATAACTGAAAAAAAAAATACTTTGCCGGAGTTTAGATAACTAAAATACAATTTCCCCAATCCAATCTAAGAATGATATTTTATGTTTTGGTTTACAAAACAATTTACCACTTGTGCCATCAATTTAAATTATTTTATTTTGTATACATGAAAGTTGTGAAAAAATGCTGCATGACAAATTTCGTGTTTCAATTAACAGAATTTTTCAGTTAAGCGTATTTAAGATATGCGGACTCGACTGTAGATTTTTTTTATTTATAGGATTTAAATTTCAATTGTCAAAGTAGAATTTGTAAACGTTTGTTAAGCTCCTCAAGTACTTTTAAATTAAAAAAAAAAATAAAAAGTTAAAATTTAAAATCAGCCGAATAATAATATTCATTGAGCATTTATTAGGAGTTTTTTGACACACAATCTGAGCTGGGTAAAACATTCTATGATAAAAAGCGATGAAGCTAAATTGGCTCTAAACATGATGTGGCCGAATATGGAGTTAGGTTCTAAATACCGTGTATTTAACGTAATAGTAAATGCCTACATGTTTTATGGAGTTTAAGTGCTTAGATGTAAGTCTCTCTAAGCAGTTCAGAGTGTTGTTCAGATTGCCCAATGAGACCCTTAACTACGACTTAGATGTTGAGTCAGGCATAACGCCTTTTTTATTTAGTGTTTGAAAGCAAATGCGTATTTTATAACTAAAATTATGAATAGTAATAGAAGATGTCTTCACAGTAGCATTTTGAAAAAAAAACTTCTTCGAACGAATTCCTTCCCTTTCAAAGAATGAAACGAACTTGCTTTAAGCCATCCGTCCAGCCCGTTTTGTCTTTGTCAGAGTCAAATGTTTACGTGGCTAATGGCGAGATGAGTTCGCTGACGTCTTCGCTAAGGTTAACCAAATTCACCCATTTGTTGAAAATATTTCGAGAGAAATTACTTCTACATCTAGAAATATTTACAGGCACTTACACCACGAGCTTGTAACAGATATAAAATATTTTCGCAAAGAATTTTCAGCTGAAATTAAAGGGTGTTTTTTTTTAAAAAGGTATGAAACTTTAAGTTGGCACCACTGCTTTCATTGGCAGACATTTTGTCATCTGCCAAATGATTAATTATAATTAGTTGGAATCGCTTATTCATTAGGCATGAGAACCGGACGCGGTGTACATTCGGAGAATGGGCTCGAAACGAGATTGCTGTTGATCCGATTTTCACAAGAAAATTTTGTTCAGCGATGAACTTATTTTAAGGTACTATAGGACAAGTTTTGCAATTGGAAAAAAATCGAACTCGAAATTTTAATCAAACTTCACATTATGAGGGTGGCGTTCGAAATCCCCATCGGACAAAATCCCCAAAAAATAAAATCCACCTAGCAAATATCTTCACAGACATAATACACATGGACAAAATCCCCAACGAAACAATCTTTCTTGCCAAAATCCCCACGGAATCCCCAGATACGCAGTGTCCGGTCCGTGCACAACTTCATTATGTGCACTTAGTTTAAAAAAAACTCTAAGGATGATACTAATAAGTGATAACAAGTAACAGTTTCTAAACAATCAATTACTATTAATGCATGCACTTATCAGTCACTTTATCGTTTGTGCGTAGTAAAACTTTTTTGTGAATTTTTGCTTCCCGTTTTATTTAAGACTTTAAGAGAAACTTATTTTGTTTGCATTATTTTAACATATTAATTACTTATATTATGACTCTGTATTTGTTTTCTTAAAATAAAAAAAAATGTATTTCCAAAACAATATTTCCAAGACAAATATGTTCAAGTAGTGAATCATGTGATTAATTCGAGCGCGCTATTCCATTGCATGATTCACTACTTGAACACATTTGTTTTGGGGATATTGGCAAGGGGACTTTTGCCCTGGGGATTCTTTTTTTGGGGATTTTGATACTGGGGATTTTAATTTGGGGATTGTGGATTTGGGGATTTCACTTTGGGGATTGTGTCTTGGGGAAAATGTCACAAGCCCACATTACGATGATAGATAACACAAAAAAAGTCGGTGCCGCAGTTCCGCCTGTCTGCTTGTCTTTGATTGTCTCAAATATATTTTTGAATTGATTTTTAGCCCCAAAACTAACGGTACCTGCCATACAATTTTGTCTTCTATCTTAATTATCTCGAAAACGGCTCTATCGATTTTGATAAGAAAAAATATGTGCACTTTGGTTAAAAATTTTGTTATTAACGGTACATAGATTTTTTATTTTTGACTTTCTCATAAGTCGCTTGACGGATTTCAATCAAAATTTTTATATAGGTGTTCCTTTGACTTCTAAGAAAAATACTAAATTTTTGAAAAATATTTTTTTTTGAAAATTCAATATTTCGAAAATGCGGGGTGAACGATTTTTTTGAAATTATATTTTTAAATTTAATTTGTTTAGTACATGACATTACCACACCAATTTTTTTTTAGACAAAAATTAAAGAATTTTTGTTTTATTAAGCCGTTTTTACATACGATGTGATCGTACGTGCATTTTATTTATGTTGCAAATCATACAAAATTGCTCTTTTAGTTTGTAATTCAAATCACTTAGAATTGATATAATTTTTGTTAATTTTATTATGTTTCAAGTCATCTTACATTCTAATTTCACTTTCCCCGTTAAAAAAACAATTTTTTTTTCAAAAGTGTAACAGTTATTAAAATCGTCTACCACCTATGTTTGGTCAAATTGTAGAATAATAGAACAAACAAAAATGGAATTTATTCACTTTATTTGTTGCGTTCGAAAACGTAAATAAGACTACATTGCGTTGATCCTGTTTTTATAACCGTCATAAAATCAGCTATAAGCCATTCCAGGGTTATTCTTTACCGGGACACCCTGTATACTTCGCAATGCTAAAATGTCATTCGTAGTTCGCCATTTTTAACATGTTCACAAAAATATTAAATAAAAAGGACATACTTATTTGTATTGGAAGAGTATAATTTGTTGCCTATTCGATGTATGACTATGCGAATCAAATAATTTAAGTAACTGAATGATTTTTAATAACTGAATACCATTATACGAGAAAACTTACCCTTTATTTGTAGAAATGGCTTCCTGTTGCATAACCTCAAGAATTCGTTTACATGCATTTGTGCAATTTTCAGGGTTACCATAGATGGTGATTGCTTTTTCTACACTGCCAACGTTTTCCTTTCGATGGACATCTACACGAGCTCTACTTTGTTGAGTAATCGTCCGAATCGTGCTACCCTGACGACCTATGATGGCACCAACCATTTCACTTTGGACCAATATGCGCAGCGGAAAATCAGCTTGCCGACCCGGACCTGGCATTCCAGCGTATTGATTACGAGCGCTTCGTGCGTTTCGGCGCTGATTTTTGTCAAGCTGCTCGGCGTGCAACTTATTACCTTCGAATTCGACACCGTTAAGACCGCCAGCAGCTCTGAAAATATCGATAAAAAATAATATTAAAACTTATTTAAAAACAAAAAAAAATATAAAACAGGATATTTTTGTTAGAAGGGAGCAGCAGAACGAAGGAATTTTGAGTTCAAAAATGTTCATTTTTATATCCAAACGTTAAACAAAATTTTGAAACATGTTTTTTTTTTTCAAAGAATTTTTCATAGTATCCGTATGTTTTTTTAAATTTTTAATTTGCCCAATCGAATTATGCTTTTTTATCATTTTTAAACGCATTTTTATTTTATTTGAACAAAACAAACGATACCTTTGTGCCTGATCAGGATTCTCAAACGTTATATGTACGGTCTGAGTATTTGGATCCTTACTAGTTACAGCCTCGCACTGTTTGACGGTGCCAAATGGCTTGAGAAGTGGTTCGATGTCTTCGAAACGTGTTTGCAGCGGAATGCCGCTAATCAAAATTTTTGATGAAACACTGTGAACAACAAGAAAAACAAAAGGATAACAAAATAAAAAAAAAACATAATAAATTGCATGTGTGTATCATCTGATTTTATTACTCCTTTTGTGTGTGGGCCCGTTTGCTGATACTCATCATAAATATTTATGTTCACCTTAAAACACTTATTGGCTACTTTTTCCTCTGCGTAAACTGTCACATAAGTGCTTATGTAGAACTTAAATGCTTAAGTTGAGTATCAGCAAACAGGACTAAGTGTTTATTATTATGTTCTTTTGTAAATACTTTTATTATGTTATTAAACTTTTAAGAAAGCAGACTTTTTTTTACGAAATAGGTATGCAGTTTAGGAATTTTGCGATAAAGAATTGAAAATATTCAAAGCGATTGTAAAAGCGAAAATATGGTTTTAAGCTACTTTTCAGTTTTAACAAAAGTAGGAAGGTCTAAATTATTCTGGGCTGTTGTTTATATTCAAGAATTATAATTATATTATTCTTTAAGAAACCACGGATAGATGCATATGATACATGAAAATTTATACATTCTACTAAATAAAAGTCTATTCAAAGCACACACATCCATACAAAGACGCAAAAGATTGGAAAACAATTAGAACAATGGCGCAGTTACTTATTCATCAAATATACCTTACAGCATTACATTAAATTCACTTTACCAAAGATGAATTTTTAATATTTATGTCGTCACTAAGTACTCATAATTAACCATTCGAAAATAATTTAAAAACCAGCTTAACTCTAAACCCAACTTTAAATTTTAAAGTAATGAAACTCTCGTTTAACTACGTGGCTTAGTGTAAACGCCGCGGTAATGATGTCACTTTTATAACATATTTAGGAGGGGGCAAATATTTTTCTTCTTTGCCTAATATTGTATCTGTGTTTGAATCGTTATATTAAATCAAAGTAAAATAACAATACAAAGTTTGTTCATTTTTTAAATATAACACAAATACCAATGGAACAGCTGACATTGAATGTAATAGATTTAGTAATAGAGCACTTTTAGGAACATATACTTAGTAATTGATAAGCAAACAGATTAGATCGTGTTTAAAGTTCAAGATGGCATTTATCTAAAAGCATGTTTGGTTGGTGATTGGTTGTTGGCAATGTCCTAAGAAACAAAACATAAAAAGTCGATCTAATTGCATAAGGAATTCAATTAAACATTTTTAAATGTCCATTAAAATTCATTGCTATAAAAGTAAAATATAAGAAAAAACATGATGCCAAAATTTCCATAAAACAATTTGATAAAATAAATAATAATACTGTTGATCTCTATTTAAAGAAATAACCAATGGATACGAAGGTTAAGCTATCACCATTTTGCTTAACTTTAAGCTTATTCCAAATAAAAACACAAAATTCAAAAAAATTAAGTTTATTCGATTGCAAAGGCCATAGGTAAGCCAAATTTGGTGGCATCTAATGTACTGTAATGTATCTAATTGGAAAAAAAACTTTATTAAAAAAAGAAATTGACTTTTTTCATGGACTTTAAATAAAACAGAGGTTGTGTACCTATTAGGTATTCCGCGAAAGAAGGCTAATGAAAGATTATATACTTCTCATAAGTATATTACTGCTCACAGCACTAACGTTGTTTGCATTACGCTCACTAATGAAATTAGCGCAATTTCCTTGAATTTCCACAGCCTCGGGTTTCACACTGAAGTTTGCATAGGTAGTTTTTCATAAGATTAAGAGAGCCACATTATCATTTCTAAGTGTATCTAAGTGTAAACGGGGGATGCCGCTAAGAAAGGCATGTAGACAAAATCCTGCACTTTTACATAATATACATATACATATGTATTTATGTAATATTTTAAAGGTTATTTTGAATAGTTAAATTAACTTAAAACAGTTAACAAACCGGTTAATTATATATGTATGTATGTAGGTGTCGATACACATCCTACAAAAAAATCAAACTTTTAATATTGTTTCGTTCAGCACATGTTTAGAGCAATGTTCTACAAGAAAATTATCGAGCACTCTGCGCAAAATTCGAGCACTTAAACGTCACAGTGAGAGAAAAGGAAAATAATAAAACATACAAAAAAAAACAACAAGTGATATGTCAGAATTGACAGTTCTATGTGCTCATGTTTGTTTTAAATAAATCAGAACGCTCTGAAAATGAAAACGTATGATATTTAGGAAATATACAAAGATGGCTGACTTTTGGCAGCTAAAACTAATGGCCTTTTTCGATTGATAGTCTGTAACATTCCCCAATAGAACGATCGGGCACAATTTGATTGATTGTGAATTGTATTTGTGAAAATTAAATTTAAAAAAAAAATATCACATCTACTGAAAATAATTTGCAAAGCACTTGATTTCAATTTAGATACACATTTTGTTGTATCAATAATAATAAGAGGCAAATTTCTCTTTTTATGTTATTTTTTACCAGAAAAGTTGTTTAAATTCAATAATTAAAAGGGAACGGTAGTACCCAGCAAAGTTTTGGTACTACACCCTTTATTTACAGGCAGCGGATTTTCAACCCTCCTCTATCTTCAATAACAATGAAGTCAGAAACTTCAAAGTTACTAGTCAAGCGCAGGTGGCTCAACAAATTTCAACTTTTTAGCATAAGTGGTTCCTGAGATATAAGGACTCAAAATCACAAAAACCGTAAATGACTGACTGACAGATCATCAAATACTTCCCGACATCGTAGAATCTTGTACTTCTGCACAACGGTATGTCTTGTGATGTAAGTAAATGAATAAATAAATAATTTGATGTTTTATATTCCGGGGACGTGGTATCCGCGCACTTCCTCAGAATTGGTATTAATTGAATAGAACATTTCCGATTGCTGCAGAACGATTAAAATCTTTGCAAAAATGAGTGAGATCAGACCAAAAACATCTAAAAGTACTTTAAGTTCTTACTTCATGAAGTTTTAATACCAAATATTCAAAGTAGAATAATTTTGAAACAAACGAAGAGATACATTTTATTATTTAATTGAATACTGACTAAATTTTGGTGGGTTTTCTGTCAAATTTTTAACACCTTTAAATTGGGGCAAATTTATAGGAAGTTAAGATAATTTGTTGACACTCTGCGCGCAATGACCATACACTTAAAATGTTAAACTTCTCTTGAAATCTTAAACTGCAAAAAACGATAGATAGATACTGTAATGAAAATGGAAAATCAAAAGTATTGCCGAAGACCAGAATATGTCGATTCCTCCTCGGACTGTCTTACGGCACATTATAGCGTAATTTGCATTTGAATCTACACCTACATATAAAGTCCAGCTCACACAACAATTGAAGCCAGCTGACCATTCACAACGTCGTATCTACGTCGAATGGGTGCTTGAATAACAGGCGGTGGACGGCGATTTTTCGAACAAAATTTTCTTCAGCGATGAAGCACATTTTTCACTCGGTGGGTATATTAATAAACAAAATTGTCGTATTTGGGGTTCTGAGAATCCTTAAGTAATTGAAGAGAGGCCATTACATGCACAAAAAGTCACTGTTTGGGGGCGGTCTTTGGTCTGGAGTTGTGGTTGGCCCTTACTTCTTCAAAACGACGATGGAACGACTGTCACCGTCAATTCGGAGCCTTATGGTCATACGATATCCAACTTTTTTTTGCCTGCTATTGAAGAATACGACTTGGAGAATATGTGGTTTCAACAAGACGGTGCCACATGCCACACAACTCGAACGAATATGGCTTTATTGCAAGAGACATTTCCTGGACGCGTAAATTTTCGTCGTGGCGATATCAACTGGCCACCAAGAGCATGCGATTTGACACCGCTGAACTTTTTTTTGTGGGGCTACGCGAAAGACCGTGATTATGCAGATAAATCTTAACTCTTGAGCACTTGAAAACCAACATTCGTCAAGTTATGGCTGAGATACCGGCCAATATGTGTCAAAAAGTGGACGAAAATTACCTCAAAAGAATCGATGCTTCCAACAATTCGCGTGGTGGTCATTTAAATGATGTAGTGTTTTACACATAATGTCAACGTTCAAACTTTATAATAAAAAATAAATTTCATGAAAAAAAGTATTGTATATGTGTTTTATTTACGTTTACTTTTGAAACCGCAAAATGGATAACCCATTACAATATTACAATTTGGTAAAATAGACTTAAACTTGTAGAAAGCGAATTAATATGAGTTTCTGAATCCGATGATTACCCTGCGGAAGGAATCACAATTGGATTTGGAAGTGTAAACTAATTGAGTAGGTAAGTTTTTATGTATGTATATTTATATTGATGAAATGTTTATTTCAAAGCCTAATAATTATCTAGATACGCCTTGACAACGCTTTTTGTAGCAGAATTAATCAATTATCATTATGAACACATATACCTATTAGGTAAGATCGGACAATCCTACTAATGAAACGGACGGCGGCGTATCTTTTATCTTAAGCCATTTCAAGCAAATGCCTAGCTACATAAGACATTAAATAAGTGCTTATCTACCTTGGACCAACTGACATAGATACCTCAACACAACTTATTGGTCGGTTTGGATGTCCTCAAACAGGAAACAATATTTAGATAGGTACCAGTATCTTACTACGATATAGGTATTTTCACAACTGCCTAGGTACCTAGGTAGACGTTATTAAAATATATTTTTTAAAAAGGTACACCTAACCTCCCTAAGTAAGTGTTTTTATTACATATTTTAATTCCAACCAAGTCGATACTCTAGCATGAATTAAAGCATCATGTCAATGTCCTGTCGTGGATACTTATAGATACTTTAAACGTTTCCCCGCCAGTACGAAAAAAAACTAATAACAATAACAACAACAACAAAGTTAATACAAGAAACAACAACACCGACCAAAACAAAACCTAAAAATAAAAACAAGAAAAACTCCAACGTCGTCGTGGCGGCGATGAACCTTAACTTTAAAAACAACAAACATCCTTGTGCCTGCGTCTCCCTTCTTTCTATATAGAAGAATTTTAGTGCACAGTGCACAAAGCTAAAATCATGTCCCAACGCTCAGCAGTCTGAGTCGGAGCACTCTCAATGCTTCTTTCTACTTTTAAATCTTGGATCTCGGATCATTTACGTCAGCCTTTATTTTTATTTTGCTTAAGCCACTTTGTGGAACTGCATCTAGCCACAGTGGAATAGGAATGTATTAAAAAAAGCCATTCAAGGAAGGAGAGATTAAGCCAAGCATACCTATGAAAAATACAAAATCGCTGGGACTCAATTTTATTACAATCCAAAAAATAGGTACCTACCCGCAAGAATTAAATGGGTGTACCATTATTGATAAAAAAAACCCTTATTCCATATCTAACCCACGATCATACTTAACCATACCATATAAGTTTATCCGCGAGTTAGAATATTTGATTAATAAACATATACACCCAAATTAATAAACATGGACTAGGGAAGGTTTAGGACTTATTCCGTGGATAAAGTGCGAAATAATATTAATAAAACACAATTTCTGGTATTTGACGTTTACCAACTTAGTCCTTCGCTAGACCATCGAAGACGTTGCTCTAGCGATGGACTAATAATTGACATTGAAGAACAAAATTTACAGGGACATCGAATAATTGTAGTAGATTTTGTTCGATTTTTTATTAATATGAAATTTTAGTCCATGGTCTAACTCTTATTCCATGGTTTTGTAAGTCCATGGACTTAAGGTGGAGTAAGCGTTTTTTATTAAAAGGGCTAATAGTTACCGTCGGGAAAAAACTAGTACAATAAGTATGAAGAACTATGTTTTTTATGCTATGGTTTTGTAAATTGTTGGCAAAAGTCAATTTTTTATTAGAGAAAAAATAAGTTTAGTCAAATGGCAGGCATATAAATAAAAATTATATACATATACATATAGTAGAGAATTTATAATAAATAGCTGGATAAACTTTGGTTTGCAAGAGCTTTAATCAAGATCACAGTGAAAATAAGCTATGATTTTAAGTACAACAGTCCACTGTACAGTGTTACTGTCAAGTACAAAGTACGTAGTATGCATGCAGTTATGCCATTTTGTTATAACCAACTAGAAAGACGTTACAATTTCATTCTCAATGGAGTTCACCGATCGTAAGTTGAAGTTGTTTTGGTTTTGGTTTTGGATGCGCTTCTTTTCGCGTCTCATAACTGCCCCTACTGGTTCACGGACCAGACCCACACTTTAAAATCAACGTTGATGTTGTTTTGATTCCACCACTGGCCTTCTTTACTACATACCTACATGCATATGTACATACTGGAAGATACAAACTGCACCGCAAAATAGAAACACCAAGATCACCAACCTACTGCACGGCACGGTGCTGGCTGGCAAAGCGGTGCTTGGTAAAGCGCAGTTGGGGTTAGGGGGCGGCAGGCGGCATAAAAATGCTTATAAAGGCAGATTCAGTCTGTATACACCCAACACACGCAGCCAGAAACACAACCTTTGAGGCTTCAAAATGCAATCCACAATAAATGATCAAAACAAAACGACTTAAAAATAAGAATGAGTCGAAAGCAGGGGACACATACAAAATGAGAATCGATTTTATTTATTTATGGTGGTGCTTGGCTCTAGCAGAAGCTAATCACACCAACAACAACGAAAGCGCTTCTTCTAAGGGAAGCAAAGAAAAGAGTCGATGACTATTCCAGTATGAATACTTGCACTCAAGTTTACAGTAGGCGTAATTGCTATTAGTTCATGCGAAGCTTTTTAACAATACTGGAGAACATAAATCGGTTTATTTATTTATAGTGGCGTGATGCTTTATGATTGATAGCAAATTGTCGAATTATAAATGAGAAGTTTAAAATATTTTTAAGAAATTAGCGTAAAAAATTATAACTTTCTATATTTTTGGAAACATAATTCCAGCTGTAGAAACGTGGTTCAGCCCACCGATTTCTGCGGAGCGAAATGGAGCTAAACTACGGTTTAAATATTTGTACAACTGGAACTCATAATCATCTGTTAATAATTAAACATTCGCTTCACTTATTATTCTAATAATTATTATAAATTGAGTACAAGCTGACAAGGAAAAAGACTAAAAATTCGTCACACGTATACAGTACACTTAATTTTTTTTTATAATCTACACGCGCTCAAGAAATTATACTACCCTTTAAATGTTTCAACACAGCGCGGGCGTAAGGTTAAGAAGAGAAAGAAGGATAGGAATAATGTGTGGCGCGATGTCCTGAGACTGGAGGTGGTTGTTGTCTCAGATTTTATCTCCAGGTATGGCGGCTGAACTAATGCGGAGAAATTTCCGTATTTTATTTATCTATAATTATAATTCCCTTATAATTCGCATTATTTTTTTTATTCGTTGTCATATTTATCGGTATACTATAGTTTTACTCAATCACATGTTGTTAGTTCTATGCCTAAACATCATGTAATGAGTAAGCCAGCAACTCATAACATTTATTTTTAGAATTGTTTTTTAATGGAAAACTAAGAGAACACAGACTACGGCAGGGATCGAACCTGTGACCATGAGGTTCACAGGCGAACACACAACTATCGCGCTACGGCCACCCTCTAAATGTGTTATTCTTGTTAGAATATTTGATACAATTTTCTGTTCATAAACATTTTAATTTTAAATAGCGGATGGATATAGTGCTCTTAACTTAGAAATGTGGGTTTGAGCCCCACTCTAGCCAGCATGTTTTCCTATACCTCCGGGGCATAACTGGATGCCACCGCTATAATACGATAATAAACACCTAGTTCTTAATCTACTGTGTCTAAGGAAAATTCTTTTTAGCTAGTGCCGTGCAATTTAGGTTGCATTTAAAACGACCTTAAGTCTTACAGGCATATAGTTAAAATTATTATTAGATATAGTTATCATTATTACTAAAGCTTTTATTCCCATATATTAAAAAAAAAACGGTACTTACTCCATCTACCGTCATTTATCAATTCACTGGAAATTGTTAGAAAAAGCAAGCAAATTTAATTACTTATATATTTCTACAAAATATAGGCACTGTACTGTACGGTACGGTACTGTTTTTTTTTACCAAATAAAATGCCAAAAACAACAAATTATCTTGTGTATAATAATATTTTATCGTAAACGTATTTCAACATCTTCTCACAATAGATAAAATGCAAATAAACTATTCTAAATAAAGGATTTTTTTTATTCTTATAATCCTAGTTTTATAGGTATCTAATTTTCTCAATTGAAATTTAATTTTAAACTTCGAATATCAGATATTCCAAATCTGTATGAAATGTCTATAACTGAATTTAATACCTACCACGCCAATCCGCGAAACAAGAACAACCGAATTAAATGTAATTGTGAAAACGAATTCCACAAGATTTATTTTTTTTGTAACAACTTAAGTGAAGCATATTGTAAATTCCTATTATTATTTGTTCAGTAGTTGTATTAAAATAAATCTGAATAATTGAAACTCGAAATATGGACACAACACAATTGATTGAAACTATCTCTAGCCATTTCCCACTTATCTCTTACTTTTCAAATAATTAATTCAGAAAATTGAAACTACAACCGGCTCAATTTTGAAAATTGAAACAGTAAAAAGAAATTCGCTCACATCGAAGGAACAATTCGAAAAACAACAACGCGAAATTTATTGATTTTTAAAAATGATTTTTATTCATTAAATTGGGCAATCATAAGTAAAAATGAAGTGGATTAAGAGCAAATCCCTTCACTTTAAGTTGTTGACAAACTAGAAACGCGTATCTCTCAATGCAATTTATTATAATAGCTATGCATGTACATACAAATGCATACATACAATTATGTATTGTAGGTACTACAGCTATTTTAACTTTTATTTGCTGGTACGACGAACGACGCGACGGATGTGGACGTTGAGACGACACCCAAGAAGTTATATGAGTTCCGCCAATATTGCAAAACAATCCTCGAAAACAACTTTTCAAAGAAAAGAATGCAGTTAAGAATGAAGCTCCAGACCTGCGAGTGCAAGGCAAGCATAAAACGAGACACATGTAGCAATACTACATTTCAGACATTACGAGGGTATCGGGAAGAAGTTCCCTCTACTCTACACCCATCTTCCTGCTACATCACATGGTGATGGTATTCTTTAGACAGACTTCCTCTTATTGGGGACTAAATCCATTTCATAAATTCTGTGACAGCGTTGCCACTTTAAAGTATTGGGCCATAAAATTAAATATTTATGGAAACAAAATGTAAATATATTATTATTTATTTTTAATAAAGCGAGTAACTTTATAACAGTTCTTGGTATAAAAGTTCAAAAGCATTCTACTGCCGGGATTTATGTAGTTTTTTCCTCAGCTGCCCCCTACCGCCACAATCGTGGTGAATATTTCAAACTCTTAATGGCGAACAAATATTATAAAACTGGCATAACTGTTATAAACTTGTTTAAATTTTTCTAGTCTCGTCCAATTTTTAATATCAGCATGCGTTACACATGTACAAAAGGTTAACATTAGAGGCATCATAAACTTATAACAGTTTATCGCAATTCAAAATAGGTAAGCACAAATAAGCCATCGCGTTGGCATTTGAGGTTAGGGTTATAAGATTGAAAATGACGAAAATTGTGACATGGCGATTTTTCTAGGCGGGCAAGTAATCAAAAAGTGGGACAAAAGATGTTTTTGAAAAACATAACGCAAGAGTAAGAAGAAGTGAAGTAAAATGTTTTATTCAATTTTTTATTATAAAAAATTATAACTTATTAACTAAGATAAATTAATGAGAAACATAAACAACAAATATAATTAAATTTTTCCCACAAAACAATTATAAAAAAACGATATCACGATATAAGCATTTGTAAATATAATAAATATAAGAGAGCTTTAATACTAACCGTACAATTAGTATAAGAAGTATATGATTTATATACATATATACTTTTCGATTGACTTGACTTTTTTCAATAAGCTGTCATTTTACTTGTAAATAGAAACGAAAATAATTTGTTGTGTAAACAAAAAAATGATAACGGACAGATAGCAGCATAAATCATAAGCTCACAGATGAAAGATAAATTAAACGCCCGAGGTGAAATGCAGTTTACTAAGGGGATGCGTTCAGCTTTGAAAGGATTTTGAACTTCAAATGCATGGTGTTTACAAAAGATATTTGTAAGCATATTTAATGAAAATGTCATTACATTTATACTTAATAAGGGGGATAGGGGTATATATAGAGGGGACAAACAGCATTTTTGTTATAAAAAAGGGTGACATCTGGCAACCCTACGTGAAATTTGTTTTTTTAGTAAAAGTCAGTATTGTTATATTGAACTCGTCAGAGTCACTGCCTTAAAGAAATCAATAAATTTTATTTTTTTCAAGTGCCTCAGAGTTGTAAAAAATAACCTAAAATTGTAAAATTTTAATCTAGGTTGCTTGGTATTGAGTTATTAATATAATTTTAATACAAATTTTAATACACGTGGTATAGATTTCGTCGACGTTCTCTAAGTCCAATTTTTAAAAGGATTTACATGCATCGCTATTACAAAACAGTGGCAGTACTGATTTTGTGATGACTCTTGTTTTATTATCAGAAATACGGTGACCATATTTTAGGAACGAAATCTGGGTAAAAATATGAAAACTATAATAGGAAACATACATAAGACCTGGACAGTGTGAGTATACATTAGGTAAGACTAATTTTCATATTCCATTGAAATCAGAAAGGAGTGAGGCATTCTGAAAGATCGACATTAGAAAGAAAAATATCAGTGACTCAAACAGTTCTATTACAAAAAAAAAGAATAATATTTAGGTATATTCTGCTATGAATTGTGTATTATAAACGATAAAAGATTTCAATTACAAAAGCTCTTTTATAATTTGTATTCAGGAGTTCGATGTTTATAAGATTATTTTATGAAACTTCGAGAGCTTAAACCTAAATCTTTAACAAAGTGAGATGTGTTGTCATATCAGCTATGAATGTAAATAAAATGGTCGTATGTTGTGTCTTGAATAAGCTACGTATTTGTCAATTGGAATTTTGAGTTCAATTTTTTTTAAATAAAAAATAAGTGAATAAAACAACTCGAAAAGAGCTACCCTTTAATTTCAGTGAGGCAAAATTTTAAACGGCCTGATGTAATCATTAATATGACCATGATACTACTTTCTAATCTTAAAGCACTTTATTAAAATGTTACTAGCTTCAAAAAGCTTTTAACTAGCACCATACTGAAAATATTTTCTTAATAAATTCTAACTGAACATGGTGAAAAGGGTGTGAAAAACTAAGCGAAGAAAACTGTTTGGTGTTTGTAATTGTCAAACTGTCATATGGATTTAGTATGATGCTAAAAAGATTCTGGATTATAATCTTAAACGTTTAAGTACGATGTTAAAACAGATTTAGTGTGATAACTAAGCTAAAAATGAGGATTTTGCTAATTTTAAACAACATAATCATCGAATACTTAACATTTACCAGAAGATTATTTTATCTTTTTAGCATGTTAAATTCTAAATTAAATCGATATGACACTTTGGTATTTAAAAATACCAAAAAGTTATATTCGCTAAGTTTTTGATTTCGTATTACTTTCATAAAAACCTGACTATTGAAATATGACACAAATGGTCACAATAGCTGTAAGCCAAAAGATCAGTTCAGTTAATGTCTTCGTGCACTCCTATAGTTACTAGTGTAACACTCATACTATTCATACTCTATTGGTACGCGCATTCTGCTCAGAGTATGGTATTCACCATGCACATGCACCCAGATGAAAATTTAAGGAGGCAATGAACAATCTGAAGCCCGCCCGCATCCGCGATTTATTCCTTGAGCACGCGAAAATGAGGCAAAGGAAATGGACGATAATAACAACAACGCTTCCTTATAATATGGCGTTTGTTGTTGCTGAGACTTTGTGTACTCATTTGCATTGCAACATCTTGAACTTGCATTTTCTGTTTGTGTCTTGTCTGTCTGTACTGTTTGTTTGTTGTTTTGCGCGAGGCTTGAATTCGAGCGATCGTATGCGAGAGGTGCGGTTGGGCGGGCTTGTTTTTTTCTTGGAAATAATTTTTTAGCACGGTTATTTTTTTTTTGTTGCTTTTTTAATTAAGAGGGTCATATATCCTTAGTTGCAATCGCCGCGACGCCACCGCCAGAGCCCCACCATCTTCATCATCAATCGTTTGGAGCACACGTGTAGATAGACTTATCGCCATAGGTTTCAGGTTGACTTTCCTTCTCG
This sequence comes from Philhelius pedissequus, assembly GCA_910595825.1. NCBI lineage: Eukaryota > Metazoa > Arthropoda > Insecta > Diptera > Syrphidae > Philhelius > Philhelius pedissequus. The sequence goes on from OU343162.1 coordinate 123,643,239, forward strand.
CACTCTTTATGTTGCAGAATGGCGTGGAATGTGCTTATGTGATGTGGTTTAGGTCTTGTTTTATTTGTAGAAATTCCAAGGATGTATTACATATATATTCAGGGGCGGATATTGAACTCAATCTGTGGATTATTGCAATATGGGAAGTGAGTAGGCGATTAAAGGAATGTAGATGTACTTAACACTCTCAGAAACCAGCTAACTAAAATTAATGAAAACACCATAGGTGTTTGAACTCGTTATTTTATTAAAGTAGGTAGGTAGGTACCTACATAGATTTGTGTGATTTGCTTTTCTTCTAAATTAAATAGCAAGGTAGGCATCTACTCTGGTAGTAACCTAATTATAGTTGTATTATTGCGATTCTAGTAAGAAAGCTTAATGAACATACTATGTAACTATGTATGTACTGTACCTACCTTTTAAAGATAAATAAGAACTTTACCTACGAATACAAAATTCCGATTATATGGGTCGGAGTTTTTAATAAATTATAAATTTTCTTTAGATCACCTCCAACAGGCGGTTACTGAAAAAAAAAAAAAAAAAAAAAACAAATCTAACGACTATACTCTGTTGACCGATTCCAAAACGCTCGGCGGATCGCAATGAAAGCGATACCTTAATTTCGACCACGTTCACTTTGGGTTATAGGCTTTTCACACCAAACCCAAAATCAGGTTTTCAGCTAAAAGTTTACGAAAACTTGAAAACCATTCACACTCTATATTTACAAGTTTTCGTTTGACATTTCAATTATTTGGGCACCAAAGACAACAACAAATACGTCATTAAATTGAAATTACCCCAGGCTTTTCGTTTTTCCTGGCAGCAAACCGTCGGCTATTTATGTGACTATTAATTGAGCACTGAATGTTTCACAAGGTGTGTTTGTTTAGTTCATCTTGCAAATCCAACATGTTTTCGACAGGTTTTATTTAAAACTTGTAATTTATCAAAAATGTATGGGAAAACTTGTGTTTTCGCTTTAGGTTTTCAGCCAAAGCTATAATTTCGCGAAAATCGTGTTTTGGGTTTTGTGTGAAAAGGCTATTATTCTATAAAGCGAATATGGACGAAAACGATCATTCCAATTTTCCATTTAAATATCGGCTATTTCCAACAGTCCTATTCCGCTATCCGATCCGATCGAATTTTGCGATTCACGTGAATATTGCACTTAACTTTTCACTATTTCTTTTATGTTTTGAGTCCAAAGCTTTACTAATATAGGTTTGTTAAATTCTAATAAAAGAATCGAATAGTTAAAATTTATTTTTGATCGAAATTTATATACTTTTGGGAACAATTCGTTTTTTTCGTTGTATAGCAGAATACAAATATTCACGTGAACGTTTAGCAGAATAGGACTACCACTGCAAGTTGTTTCCATTTTCATTTCCAATTTTCCCATTGGAATTCCAACAAATTCAAAAATTATGACAACGAAGTTCCAGGCGCATTTTTTTTTTGTGAGAAATCAGTGTTCATAATAGGCAGTGTTTTAATATTAAATGAGATACAAAAAAATATGGAGTCCATTAGTGTTTTTCCGCAAGGCGAATTGGAACAAGGAAGGGAAAAATTAATTGGAAGTGAGTAGTCAAATACTAATATATACCTACTTTCATCATTTTAAAATTCAAATATTTTTTTTTTAAATACTTATGTAGGTATGTATTTAGTTTTGTTAAATTTATTTCGGCGTTTGATAAAATATTTGTGAAGAAATAAAAAACGATCGCATAAGCTCTGTAACCTTCTTTGTTGAAATTTGCTGTCAATCTTTAATTTTAGCAGAAGGATCGTACTCCACAGTATCAAAGTTTGTGAATGAAATGTGGAGTGTAATTCAATATTTAGATACCTACATTTTATTATTAATCACTCAAACACGTACTAGTTTCAGAACATTTTCAAAGATTTTTCGCTTTATATGAAATGGCGGAAGAAAAGCGAATCGCTTTTAGGAATACGAAAATACAAATGCGCCACCAAAAGCGATCCGCCGCGCTTTTTGTTTGAATTGGCCTACTGTGAAAAGTGTCTGGTTACACGATCGTAAAAAGTAATCAACTTAAGAAAGAGAGCGGATGATTTTTCGAATGAAAGAAAGGGATGAAAAAAAATGCCAAGTTTCATAATTTTCAGACATGAGTAATGCGTTGAAAGTCATATTTCATTCTAAAACGATCCCCTTTGGCATTTTTTTTTTATTTTTATTTTGCCTGCAAAGTGAAGGCTTTCTTTCTTCGTACAATTTCCGTTTCGTTTTATTTGTAACACACTGGGTTCCTAATTTACCATCCAATTCCCTTGCATGCCCACTCAATTTGTTTTCCGTGTGTATTCACACAGCTGATTCTTTTTTACGCTAGTGTAACAAGGCTCTAACAAAAATTGTCGGTGCATGACTTATGAAGAGCTTTTTGAAATACACTGCTGGTGACTGTTGCTGAAATTGCCTCCCGAAATAACCATTGAGTTACATACAAATTATTTTTTGTAATCTTGTTAAAACAAGCACATATTCCACCATGACCTACCTACTGCATAGTGCACACCCAAGTGCCAGTGCATACTGCTAATTGTGTGCCTTCACTATGCACTCAACCCTCGTTGTGTGATTTTAAGATTAACACATTGAATTAGAGTTACCACGGCTAGGTTTGTGGTAAATTAGTATGTTTACTACGGAAGCCCTGTAAGAGTTTTAAAACAGTACGAACTTATTGGCATCTATTACAGTCAGAGTGAGAGGCAAGTGTCATATCTTCTCTGCACTGACTATTTTTGTTGGACAGAGTATAGAGGGGTACACAAAATTATAATTGTATTTCATTCATCCTTCTTCAGCCATATAAGAGATTTAGAACTTTGAACATTTCTTTTATGAAATTACATTAAAGGGTAAGCAAATTTGTGTGAATTATAACGGATTTCAGTTTAGACGTTCAAACTCTAAACGCATTGTTGCATTTAAAAAGTCGTAGTTTTCTAATTTTAAAAACTCAAAACCCTTAGAACAAAAAAATACGTTATTAAAATTTGCAAGCAATCTTTCTTGGGGATTGTTTAAAATTTTCAAAATCCTCTGTTTAGCCTTAGTATGATACTAAAACTGCTTTAACATCATTATGAATTGTTTAAGATTATTCGCCAATATATTTTTTTTATAATGATGTAAGCATTAAAGTGGTTTTGAATACCCCGTAAATGATTAAGAACAGTGCGAGAGTTAATTGATTTAGGTAATTTACCCATTACTTTTTTTTTTAGAAGATGTAGGTATATTATCAGCGTACATATTTCAAGAAATCAATTAAGTCACCGAAACAAGAAGCCAGACTTAATAATTCTATGAAAAACTAGGCAAAATAAAATATGTAAGGCAAAACATAAATTATTGTGTTTCCAACAGAAACTTTGTGCAACAAGTCTAGTATGATTCTAAAAGTACAAAAGTGCAACAATTGTTTGCGCTACAGCAACAAAATAAACTGAATAAAATCTTGCAATAATGCGCTTTTACAATGATAGGTACTAGACTAGTTGCACCGGATCGTGAAAGAAAATTTAAAATATACGGGTGCTGAAAATTGAAATTTCATAAGCGAAATACACAGATTAAAACCCAGGTCCTAAAAGAAGACGTGTAACTATCTGTGATTTTAAATATCCTTAAAATAAATAGCTATGCAATCTTTGTATCAACTTCAAAGTTCCACATTATAGCATTCATCCCCGTGAATTTCTATATTTGACAGTGCTTCAGAAGTTAGGCTCAAGGCTAAGCTGATGAGCGTTCCTAGAAGCGCGATTATTACGGTTGAATTGTTTTAAGGGATGAATGCAAATGCAACTGGTTATTTTACAAGAATAACAAATATAGCGACAAAACATTGAAATAAAACGGTTCAAGTTCATTTTCAAAGCTATATTTAAGAGACTTAAGTGAGTTATGTTAACACCTGCCCATATACCTATAAATATGACAGTTATATCGCAATGGTCGCCATTGAGGTTCAATTTTGTCGAGTTGCATTAGAAGAAAACAGTGCCATATGCAAGTGCACTATTTCAAACAATCATATGATGTTTTTTTTAAAGCAGAGATTGATTACTAGGGCACCTACCTGTGTGAATACCCGTTCTCAATATCCTTTCCTTCGTGAACGAACTTTTACTTCAACTATCAAGGAAAAAAACAATCTATTTGCGGTATGGTAGGTATCAACTATTGTGAAATTACATGCTAAACACTATGATATTCCATGATTTTATTTTCTTATTTCCGAGTTTTTGTAGTGCTTGCATTAAGCTAAATAAATAAGTACCTATACCTACCTATGTATAGTACTTAGGTATAGGTATACAGTTGATTAACAAAAGTACAACATAGGGTAGTAGGTATTGGACTTATTTTCCTCCCTATGATTTTATATTTCAAAAAACTCTTGAAGCAAAACAATGGAAATTGGCGCCATCTGATTAACTTCATCGACAAAATGGCGCAGACAAACTTATACAAACATTTTATTTCATATCTACCTACCTACTAAGGCTATGGCATTATCATGACGATAAAGAGAGTCCAGACGAAGAGTGAATCATGCTTATAAATTATAATGCTGACGAGCATACACAATTTAGTGAGCAAAACTCTAGCAAAGTTCCAAGAAATATACACACCAGAAATTTAATCAAAATCAAATTCCGACATGGAAAAAGGAATAAAAAAAATATCAGTCAAATACACTCACACGGGAAATATAAGATAGTGTTTCTTTTGTCATACTAGCACACATCCCAAAGGGCAAATATACAAACATCAGCCAGGCACAAAAGAATCCGATTCGAACTCTACAAAAAATCCAAGAAGGTACCAACATACGTTGATTTTGAAAGATGTGAGGGAGGCGGCCAAGAAATACCTAGTCAAAAACGATAATTGCGAATTTATACTGGTGGATGCATCTTACAAACAAATACAACCGCTCAAAACAGGCAAACAAGATAGCAACTGAAAGAGCTTAGCTTTTGATCTGGACGCGATTGACGGTTGCTGGGAATAAGATATCCTACAGATAGGAGTGGATTATAACTCCAAGCCTTTAAAAATTGTGTAGTAGCTACGAAGAAGCGAAAATAAATAATGAAAATTAGAAACAATTATGCTGTCACTTCTATTCTTAAGCAAAGTATAAACTTTATATTTTTTAGGCGATATATGAGCTATCTATGTATTCGAGCGAAATGTCAGAAAGTGCAGCGTCATTCAGAAAAATGCAGCTCTAATCTATCACATCGGATTGTGTTGCAGCAGCAGTAGCAAAGCAGCATCGTCAGCGCCTTAGCTCTCCACATACATATATTGAGCATATTATCTTCGTATAGGTGCATAATACACTATCTATAAAAAAAAAACAGATAGTAATTGGTACAGTAGGACTTCGCTATACCCAACACAGAAAGCAGACTATATTCAGTGTTGGTAAATTAAACGAGCTTTACACATTTTAATAAGTTACGCGTAACTAACGTAATAAATGTAACGAATTCACGTTTTTGATATTTCTTCACTTCTTTTTCAGAATATAATAGGAAGAATTGAGTTCTAAATTAAAAACATTAAGAACTATAAATGTCTTAACAAATTCACAAAACAAAGCGTCAATATTGAGGGCCTATTTCCACTTCACTCGACGATCTGAGACTCATACCTCAAAGATGCTCTGAAACTTCAAGATTGGATGTGCTGTGCAAGATTTGCAGCAAAAATTGCAAAACACTGCCTTGCAACGATTAAAAACACACATGTTAATTTATGTCCACAAATATGTAATTTCACTAGCTGACGCTGTCAAGTTATGATTAGAGTTAAAGGTTCCAAAACAGTTTGGAAATCACTATAAGTCCCGTCTTGATAACCGGTTAAATATATTATATGCAATAGCATCTTTCTTTTTGCATCAGTTCTATTCAAAAGACAAATTAAATAACAATTATCTTTTTGAAATTAATAACATTCTTTTAAAAATGTTAAATTCGTATAACCTTATTTTTGTTTATAATTTTACACGCGCTCAAGGGATTATGGTTACCCTTTACATGTTTTTAGCAAACCGCAGGCGTCGGGTAAAAGAAGAGAAAGAAGGATAGGAAAGATGTGTGACGAGATGTTCTGAGACTAGAGCTGGTTGTTGTCTCAGATTTATCTCCAGGGATGGCGGCTGAACTAATGCGGAGAAAATTATCGTGTCTTATTTATTTATGTCTCTTATAATTCGCATTCTTTTATTTATTTCGTTGTCATATTTATGGGTGCTAGTTTACTCAATCATTAGTTGTTAGTGTTATGCCTGAACAGCATGTTATGAGTAAGACCAGAAACTAATTTTATGACAAGTTTTAGAATTGGTTTTCAATGGAAAATAAGACGAAGGAAATCGAAACTGCGACCATGAGGCTGACAGGCGAGCACAAACTATCACGCCACAGCCACCCATAATCAATTAATAAATGGGATCAGTTTAAAAATCCAAATATGTCATTTTTATCATTTTGTTTTGGAACACAGCCTGTTTTTATGCTTCCAATCTTTCAAAATTTGCTCAGAAATTGCAAACAATCCCCCCCCCCCCCGAATTTGAGGGCACCTTTTCAAAATGGTTGTTAAAATGCACTTGAGAAATTGGTTGTCCTTCGGATCGTCAAAAAAATTTAGGTTTAATAGTTGTATAAATTAAATAAGTTATGTGAAAAATGAGACGTAACTAATTTTACTTAGTTACGTGTAACTATACGGGTAACTTACTCAGAGTAACTTACGTTGCCAAAAATGACTATATGGATAACAAGTATATGTAAATGGGAAATAAATGTCATGCTAAATAATATTGTTGGATGAACTTAAAAGCGTTTGATCAATACTTAGTTATGTTTAGTATTGGAAACGAGAAGTGTTTTTTTTTTTTTTTAATAAGGAGTCAACGATATCACGAAGTTATGTAGAATGACAAAAATCTCGAATGGACAACAAAAAATCGAATGCAAAAATCTAGATTTTGGTCAATCCCGAATGTATCAAAATGTTTTAAAATCCCGTCTCTCAAATGACCGCTTTTTAAAAACCCTTTTAATCCCGCTTAGTCCGTTTCATATTTTACGTATGTCACATACCCAAACTCGACCCCACCCCAAATTATATATTGGTCCAAGTAGAGGGGTTGCATGGGGTCAGCATGCCCCTTACGTGCAGTGCTTTTTGCAGCTCATCTTAATACCAAAACCGGAATTATATTATGGGGGTGGCCGTGGCGCTATAGATGTGTGCTCGCCTGTCAACCTCATGGTCGCAGGTTCGATTCCTGCCGTTGTCTATGTCGACTTATTTTCCATTAAAAACTAATTCCAAAATTGTCTTAAAATCTGTTGCTGCTGATACACAACTTAAGCATTTAAGTTCTACTTAAGAACTTATGTGACAGTTTACGCAGAGGAAAAAGTAGCCCTTAAGCGTTTAAGTGGAACATAAATATTTATGATTCGTATCATCAAACGGGCCTAAGAGACATAGATAAATAGGACACGGTAAATTCTCCGCATTAGTACAGCCGCCATCCCTGGAGAAAAATTTAACACAACAACCAGCTCTAGTCTAAGAACATCGCACCACACATCTTTCTATCTCTTCTCTCTCACGACCGCTCTGTGTTAAAAAGCACATAAAGGGCAACATCATAATCCCTTGAGCGCGTGCAAATTATAAAAAAAAAAACAAATTCCAGATTTTTTTTAGATTTTATTTTGATTTTTCTTAGATTTTGGTTTTCTAAATTTCATGGTAGATCGGCTGTACATATGTATATACTCAGAACAGGCTGTTAGGGATTATTATTATTTTTATTTCAAACTTTTAATGGCAAAGAACTGTTATAAAAACTATTATAAATTGATAAAATATCCAAGTGAACGATTAGAGAGCGTCTACTATACTTTCTTGCAACAGTTCCTTGTTCTTGCACATCTAAAACTTTTATGAATGAACGTGTTTTTTTAAGTTGCTCTGTACACGCTTTGTGCATAATATTCTTGGTCATCGTCGTTTTGTCGTATTTAAATGTATTTTTTGTTGTTGTCTTATTGTTACTCAATTTGAACAAAGATTCCTTTCTCACTCTTTCGCGTGCTTATGTTATCTTCTTTAAAGGAATCAGTATGAGCAGCACTAAACACAAGACTGTGAATGGGGCGCCCGCTTTAAGTTCCCGGACGTCGGTCGTCGTCGTCAAATTTGTTTTTTCTGCTTCTTTTAGCAGGAATACAAAATGTTATCAGAACGATGTTATTTTTCAAAGTTGTTATTATTAACACTCGATTTTATTTAGTTCAATATTTGAACTGGTAATCTAATGGATTGAAATTTAAGGGTCTCCCCTTTGACAGCCAACGCATTAGCTATTGAAAGTGCATTTTGGAATAACATAGGTAGGTATAGGGGTATTAGGCATTTCCGTTTCATTATTTTTGTCATTATCGAGTGATTGTATCTACACATAGAGTACATTGTATATCATAGGCATATCTTACCTATTCTTAAGAAACAAATAAACAACAAACCGTACGATTGCAAAATGATTAGAGGAACAAGGTATACCTCCCAATATAGCTAGGTAGAATAGAATAATAGATATTGATGATTTTATTACTTTTTTTTTAAATACATAGGTATCTCCCTATAATAATCTATCTATTTAAAAAACTGTAACTTATAGTTATAACTTATCAAGCTTGAAGAAATTGCGAATTTTTATGTACGTATGTACTTAAAAACTTTACTTATTTACATACATATGTATATCATAATCGTTATCGTAATATACATATAACACTTTTGCTTTGGGACTCATAGCGAGAATTTGAGAGCCCAAATCATATTTTCATCCCAAAATCATGGCATTGATATACTTTTAATACCTGGAAGCGGAAGGTATATAGGTTAGGTAGTATGTCGTGGAGTCGTCAAGAACCTCTATTTAGACAAAAACCGGATCGTAAGAACAGAAGATTTGGCTAATGTAAAACGTCATTTAGCGTAAGCCTACAATCTCTAAAATAATAAAGCGATTTTCTCCGAACTTGGAACATCCTCTAGAGAAAAAACTCAATTTAGTTTAACTTTGGAAGTAGGTTATGTTAGGTTAGGTTGAAGTGGCTAACAGCGTTGCACCTGAAACACTTAGATCAGAGTTGGTCCCTTGTGATACCACATGAAATCTTGCGATAATCTACCTGTTCGTTGAACCATTTGGAGCTCGTAATAAAGCGTAAGAGACTGTAGATGTCTATTTTGTTTAGATCGCTGAGATCATCGAAAAAAAAGTCTCCAAGATGGAGCTTTCGATGGAAGTAACACATACCTATTTTATGATATATTTTTTTTCGAAAACGTGTCTGACGATTTTTATTTTTCTTGCGAGCAGTCGTGCATTTTTTTTTTGTATGAACTCCATTCCGTTGCAAAGTTTATCGAAAACTAAGTCTGAGTTTAGATTTCGCGATTTTTCTTGAACTCGCTAGGAGTGATTTTTGTCGTTGTCCTCGTGTTTGATTGATGTCCTCTTTATTTCTAGTTTATTTTCACTCAGAACATCAAACAAAATGACACACTGACAAAACACACCCAAAACATTGGTCGCGATCGAGTACCGCTAGGCGGCTAGACTAACAAAGATACCTTAGATTAGGTTAGGAGCTGCGTACAAGGGGGCTTATTGGTCCATTGTCCCCTATTTCACAGAAATGGCACTAACTATTTTTTATGAAGACTGGTTCATTTACGAACCAGCCCGTACTCTCTATGCACTGCACTAGGTCGTCCAGTTCTTCAACAAACCTGTTTCCGAAATGTCTGAGGCGATTTGTTTGTAGATTTGGACAGTCGCAAAACAGGTGTTTAATGGTTTCCGTTTCATCCCCATCTTGAAAGCTCCTACAAAAATCAGGTACAAATACACCTAATCTAGTGACAATTGTACCTATTGCACAATGTTCTGTTAGTACACATATGAAGGTTCTGGTGCTCGTTTTACGCAGGGATAATACAGGCTAGGTTTTGTTTTCACCAATTTTAGGTCATAAACTTCTAAAGATAACACAGTTGCTCCTAGATATCCAGGAGTTTATTTACTCTTTCATTTTCATGTTTATTTTTATTTTCAGTACGCCAACCAATTGAACCCTTCCTTGCCATTTCATCTGCTACATCGTTTTCCTCTACATTGCTGTGTTCTGGAACGCAGCAGAGTTTGACTTGGTTAGAGTTACCCATTATATTTAGTACGCTTCGGCACTTTGTTACTGCTTTGGATCTTATTGTCTCGCTGGATAGTGCTTTGATAGCTGTTTGGCTGTCCACGAAAAATGTGATCTCTAATGAGATCAGTTTTCTCCTATGGATCATTTCAGCTGTCTTAGTATCGCCTTTGTTTTTCTGTAGTCAGTTGTATTGCATACACATCTCAGTTTTGAATTAGCTGTTCCTCAAATTCCAATAATTTTTGGGTAGCTTGAGATTTGTGTTAGACAGCATATGCTTAGTTCAGCAGCTGTTTTTTTCCTTAGGCGTTACAATAACACAAAGCAATCTGGATTGCTTTGGGTATGCTACCGAAAGCAAACGCAGAAAAGAAAGTCAAATTGAACGAAAACAGGCTGAAAAAATCGTTAAGGAATAAGCTATTTGATTTTTGCCCCTCAATTTTCGCTTCCGCAGGTCAACAATCAAAAAAGAAAACAAAAATTTAAATTATGGCTGATAACCATTTCACATATACCTTGAGGCCAGGATGAGCATTGATTAGCCGGCTTTTTCAACAAGAGTACTGCACACATACATATATCGGTCGGCATGCTATTTGGCCGGTACCGCTACCCGGTTGCCGGCTATGTGTCAAATGACTTATACTGTTATGACGTAGTTTCACTTCTACTTTAATCATGTAGGCGGATGACATATTATGTGGTGGCTAAGATTGGTCAACGTTTTCAGCTTTTGTTGCTTCTTTATATTTTTTCATTCGTCGTTCGCACAGCAAATTACCATTGACATAAGAGGGCTAAAGAGTATCGAGAGTAATATTCCTTTACACAACTTTTTTCGTTATCTGAAATATTTTATACTTAATGAAATTTAGTAAAATTTATCAAATCATTTTCCAAGGCAAATTAGTTGAGGAATTGTATCTTATTTGTGTAAATCATTGGCCCACACACATTTTGTCAGTTTAATAACCAAATGGTAAGATAACGCAAATGGTAAACTTATCCAGTCTTACGGATAACCTTATTAACAAAGTTTGTAGATCAAAAGCCTATCATTGAATTATTATACTTTAATTTACCTTGGTTTTATAAGTTTTGTCTTTAGCTTTAAATTATTAAGTTAAAAGTCTGTTTAATACTTTAAGGCTCGTATTTTTTTAGGCAATCAAGTTTGTATGCAAATAACTAATGACCAACAATTAATTACCTTTAAAAGTTCACTTTTAGGGCCTTTTTTAAAGCCCCAGTGAGTAATCATTTCCGATCAGACCCCTTAATTTAAGACGCCTTATTTCACAAGGCGACGCAAAAGTTGTTACCTTATCAGAAGATGCTATAATATTTTGCAAATGGCAGCGAATGCCAAAATAGAATTGACATTTGCAAAAATGATAGCATCTTAGGAAAGGGTGACAACTTGTTCGTTTTATGCCGCTGGTATGCATAACGGATCTCGCTTTAGCGATAGAAGACATAAATCAATTTTTGAAGCATTAAACTACTCTAGGCGTTTTTTTTATTCCACATTTGACAAATGATATTGAGGGGAGGGTTCCATCGCAAAATAATAGTTTCTGGCAGAACTAGCAATCGATCTATTATCTACCTATAATTGATTTAAAATATAATAAAATGAACATGTCTCCTGTATAATATTTTTTACTTGCGACATAGGGCAAGCTTTGCATTAGAAAAAAAAACTAACTCGAGATTTTAATCAAACTTAACATTACGATGATAGAGAACACCAAAAAAGTAAGTCCCGCAATTCCGTCTGTGTGTATAACGATCTACAGCCTAAACGGCTGAAGCGATTTTCTTTAAACTTGTTATTTACGCGTTTTAGGTGATTATCTCAAATAGATTTTTAAATCGTTCTTTAGCCCCAAAACTAACGGTATCTGCCATGCAATTATTTCTACCATCTTAATTATCTCGAAAACGGCTCTAACGATTTTGATTAAAAAGAAAACTATGTGCATTATACTATAAAATTTTTACATACATACATATATTCTACAACAATTTATTTTTTGATTTTGATCTTTCCCTTAAACGGCTCGGCGGATTTCGATAAAAATTTGTATGTAGGAGGTCCTTCAAATTATAAATCTCCTTCAAATTATAAATAATACTGCATACCAACATTTTCGGAAAAAATATTTTTTGTTTTTTTTATTTAGCCGTTTTTATTATGAATCTTGTGTATATGACGTGATCGAACCTAAGAGCAAGTACGTGAGATTCAGTCGTGTATTTTAATATAAAATCGAATCGTTTGTACAATTGATGGTTCATGTATTTATTGTTTTCTAAGATTTCAAGAAGTCTTTTGAGTAATATTGTTGAATACGTCAAAGGATGATCCATTCAGTTTAATTTTACTTAAGGTCCTGTCAAGAGTCGTAGAAATATATGTATGTATGTCTTAATTATTTTCTTCCTATAATAAAGTTTTTTTCTTTAAAGAATCCTTCATAACCCTGTAATAAAGATTTTCAGTAAAAATCTTGTATGCATTTTTATTTTAGTTGTTAATGATATGCAGATGGACGAAAAATGTTTTTGACGAAAATTTTATTATATTTGGTATCCCCAGGTATACTTCTATGAAAAAGTACCTAAGGGTAATGCCAATACCGTACTTAGCTACATAATTCCCAGAAAAATATATGCACCGCTCCCAGAGAATTTATTTTGGCACAGCTCGTAAAATCGAATTTCTTTAGATAATAATGTTCCCTCAGCAGAAAATGATTTTTAAAATGAAATAGACAAAACAAAACCAGATATTTCTTAAATCCCGCTTCCCTGCAAGGAAGTTGCAAATGTTCGTAAATAGGTAAACGGTATACCTACCTGGCTACTTAGTCCTTTATAGGGATTATTTATATTTCAGAGGAATCTAACAAATATTCTTTGCGGATTTTTGTCAGCTTAATTTTATTTTACTTTTTAACTTAATTGACAAGTAGGTATCTAGTACTTTTCTGAGTATTAAAATATGTATAGGTAAGGTATACAGGTTTTTTAGGTGTGAATCACTTAAATTAGCTACATACATCATATAAATCGGATGATTGATCGATGTGCAGTCCAGCTGAAAATCACTTGGTAGGTTTGTCCTAGACTAAATGCAATTTGTTTTTATTTTATTTTGTAGAAATTAATTAATGTACCTAAACCTATCCAGGTCAAAATTACATTCACAGTAAAATTTTGTCTTGAAAAAAAAAATTACCAAGCTAAGATAAATAAGGCACGAAGGTATGATAAGGGGTATGGATCTTATGTGTCTGTAGGTATATGTTCCATAAGAAAGAGCTGTTAAATTAAAGGCATTATAGATGTAACTAGAACCTAGATACATAGGCATTGAGGGTTTCATGGAGTATACTAGTTGCCTAAAGTCAATTCCTCTAAAATTATCTCTTGAAATTTAAGAAAATTATTTTGAACAATATGTTACATTGGCACAATCGTTAAGATTGAATTTTCAGTTGTTAAGTTTGAAAGGAAGTAGGCAAAAGACTTTCCGTTTTATTGATTTGGGTACCTTCTCAGAATACCTAATATAAGACTACATACATAATAGGTAGGTACTGCCTTAATTCTGAACCTTTATAAACGATAATATACCTAAGTATATGTAGAGGATTCCTTAAGTTGGATACCTAGGTGCATACATATGTCAATATATTGTTCAAGATTCGCCAAGGGATTCAGGATCTTGGGAAAGTGCGAAAAAAATCCAATGAAAATATCAAATTAATATCAACAAAACTGTCTAATGATAGGAGATAGATAGTACCTTTAACTAGTTCAAATAAATAAAAACATCCTACCTAACCTAGGTAGTTACCTACTTTATGGACTCGTATAGCTACCCATCTAATAACGAAAAAAGGGAAGCTCACATAAGCTAACTTATACACATTTAAAATCAACAATAAAATTCATACAAACTTACATGTATGTATATATATACATATATACATACACTATACGACCATCTCATTTTTTAGTTGACTTTTTTTTGTTTGCATTTGAAAAATGCCGCCCGCATTTCTTTTATGTGTGTTTTTTATGTTTTTGTTTTATTTTTTGTTGGGAAAAAATACAAATGCAATCGCGATTATTATTAGATTTGCAAGAAAATATACACACAAAATATTCATAGGCGAGAAGGAATGGAATGTGTTGGTATGATATTGTTTAATGTATTTGTAAGCAACGATCGTCAGAATGGGTACCTAGGTATACTTTTTTGTTTTTAAGTGACATTTGAAATAGAAACAACACCTAGGTAGGTAACCTAGATAAAACTCTTTAATTAAAGTTATTGAATTCAACTCACCGAAATCTTGACATGTTGCTGATATTTGTGTTATTCTGTTTTTAATTCAACAAAATCTTTCTCAAATAAAACTTCCCACAGTTGTTTTTTTTTTTTTTGCAAATTTACCACCAACAAATTATGCTTGTCAATGTGTTTTTGTTTAACAGAGATTTCAAATACTAGATTTTTTTTAATAAACTTTCACTTGTTTTGTTAACTTTTACACAACCAAATCAACACCAAAATAAAATCGACGTTAATTCAATTTATTGAATTATTCAAACATTTCTTTTAGGCCTTTTTACTCGGTTATTTTAATTAAAGTTAATCTAATTTGTTACGAAATTTTCACATTAAACTGTATTGGTAAGATTAGGTTAGGTAGATGTACTCTTAGATGACACTAGCGCGAAGAGAAATTTTAATGTATTTTCATTCCTTTTACGCGATGGAATGCCTACTAGTTTTATTTTAAATTAGAGATGACATTAGAAAAGGAAATTAATAATTGAATATGATTCACTGTAGCTGCTATCTGTACGGTTCGGATATCTATGACGTTCTGTGCCAAAGAAAACTAGAAATCACGATTGACAGCAGTTGTAATAGATACTAATAACACTAGACATTAGACACGAGAGCAATATAAATATGTAGGTACCTACCTAACCTAAACACAAAAATTATTCTCTCCCGTCAGCCGTAACACTCTCAGTCGCAGCTCAGGTAAAACCAAAAAACGGCGAAGGTAATTATATTTTACTGTGATGTATGGAGAAATAGAGGGAGATAATATTATTCGAATCTGATTATAATGTAAAGGTGTAACACATTTATGTGTGACAAAGCACACTAAACAACAACAACAATTCGAAGAGTGAATGGATTAGAAAATGCGACGAAAAGAAAATTCACTGACACAAAATAATTAAATTAGCGAGCTTATCTCTTATCACTGTCATTGCAAAAACGCACAACAATAACCGATGAAACATAAAACGTTGTGGTGGGGGCATAAAATAATAAATTGTAGTTATTTCCGCTCTCTTCGTCAAACAATGAATTATTTTACAGATTCACTTTCCGCGCACAACTCAGAGGCATGTACCTTATATAGTTTAGGTACTTCTTCCACAAACCACGATATATAACAAAATGAAAAAGATGCGTGATCTATTCTCGATTCGATCGAAACGCAAATACTCTTTGATATCGTTACGTTACCCGTAAGCTTAAGTAACTTTGTATATGTATATTTCTAGGGAAAAAAAAAACAAGTTAAAAAAGTAGTGTCGCGATATTTCGCACACAGTTATAAAAAACAAACGATACTCTCTCTCCCGAAATTATTTTCCGGTTTAATTTTTTAAATAAGAAAAACTGTAATTTTTTGTTGACAGTAACAACACTTGTGTTGCTGTTGTACCTCTCCACACAATATGTCGAAAGAAGTCTCTCAATAATAAATGCATATATAAAATAAATTTAATAAATATTCAATCCGGAAGCTCAAGAGCGCCCAGAAAGCTAAAAAAAAAAACTCTAGGTAGGTAGGTAGGTACCTAACGAAAAAAATGCTTATTGCTGCAAATCATTAGCGCAACAAAAAAGTAAGGAACATTATTTTCCAACCCCCGTGCGACGACGTTATTGTTTTGAACAAACCAATATGTAAACAAATAAAAAACGAAATAAATATTAACACGCTGGCGCGCTGTCAACTCTATACAACAATTAACGAAAACAAAAAAATAATAAGCTACCACCGACTTTAGTAGTGAATGAACTAATCTAAACTAAAAGTTGATTCAAATGCGAATAAAGAAGAGACCGATGCGCGACGACCGGTATGTTTAGCAACAAACAAATCTCCACCGCAACAGTTCGCGAAAGCATAAAATCATTACGACCGAATGAAGCCGAAGAAAAACTTTCAAATTTTAATTCAAGGAAGAGAGACACAAAAGTCGCAGAAAAACAATTTTTAGTTCTTACAAAAGGAAAACGAAGACAAAACGATAATGTTGCTTAAATGAATGTTTTTAAGAATTGTTGAAGAGGTTATAAGTAGTTTTCGGTTAGGGGGTGGTGGTATAAGGTGCATAACCACTCTTTAATCAAGTATGCTGAGAACAATGTTTCGGAAATAAGTTTAAATCTGGCAAGGTGTTTTTAAGAGAGCAGCTTTTTCCACTTATGTATGGCTTGTCTAAACTGTAAACTTATTGTTAAAAGAGTTGGCCAATTAAAAGAGAAAGAAGCAGTGCTTCCACTTTTATATTTTTTTCGGATATATAGAAAATGGTGTGCAAAAATTAAATCGCATAGGTACTACCCATAATAGTGTTGTATAGATTTATTAGTCTTTAGAAGTTTGACGCAAATAAATTAATAAATATTTGAGAATGAAGAAGTTGAATCTCAAAGGCTGTATTTGAAAATCGGGTGCTATTAGATCAGATTTAGAAAAGACTTTATTAACATGAGAATTTAGTTTTATAATATTGATTACAAGTCGCTTAGATATGACCTGGCTTAAGAACCGGGTTCATGTTTAAAGAAAAACAATTTTCCTTTTCTTCAAGTGAGCTTTATTTAAAAATACAGTAGTACATAGTTGATAATGTGAATTAACGATAATAAAAAATTCTTTACAACGTGAACCGCCAAAACGTTCTTCCATTGTATCTCTATATGATTTTTTTTGTTTTTGTTCGTAAAAGTTCTAAAAAGTATATATATGTATGTTTTTTTACACGTTTTGAATGCAACTCCAGGATAAATAGTACCAGCTGCGTGGTAGGTGCATAACTGCATAGTTTCATCTTACGTAATTTAATTGTTTTTTAATTTTAAATTCTTTGTGGGCGTTGAGGTGAAAATGGCACAAAAAGCACATCCATTTTAAAAGTGCAAATTTTACACAAACTAAATATTGGATATTCTGCCTTTGCATTAGGTACAAATCATAGCATATCAACCTTCCTCTCAAGTTTAATTGAATTGAAAAATGTTTACAGTTTTGAGTTGGAAACGTGTGTTGTGACCTAAATTCCAAGCTAATATATTTTACAACTATTACGGTTTTGTGCGCCTTTTGCATTTTCATGTAAAACAAATATATGTACAAAATAGATACTTAGTTCTGAACAACAAGAAACAATGTCAAACAATTTTTAACACCCTGATGTTAAAGTAATATTAACACATTACTACTTAACAATTTGCTTATTTTAAAGAACTTTACTTAAATTTTCGTAATTTTAAACATTTTTAAACAAGCATCATATTTAAAATGTTTTCTTGATAAACTAAAGTTGAACACACTAAAAGAATGCGATAAGCTAAGCGAAAACCCTTTTTGGTGTTCGTAAATGAAAAATATATGAAAAATTAGCATGAGTTAAACTTTAGCAAAATGTTAAAAGATAGTTAGATGATTAACTCGTTTTAATAATGCTTTAATATCGTATTAAATTGTTGAAAACTTTGCGCCATTGTGGTTTGTTGTAATGCTATAATATTATTATCGCCAATAACCCATATAGTTCACCCCGTGAAAATAAAACGTTCTGGGTTACCCGATAGAAACCTGGATCTGGTGTTGTTTTTGTAATACGTGTTAAGAAATAACCCAGACCCAGACCCGTAGATAATAAAACGCAGCTAATATGTATGAAGTTAATTATAGCGCATAACGTTTATATGTATGTTTCAACGTTTGGATTTCAAACCCTTCGAATTTCAGTTGGTTATCAGCCCTGATGCTATAAAAAAGCTCTTCTCGGAATTTTTGTTTAACTAATGCCTGACTTGTGGTCTGCCATTCTTTGCTAATGATGGTGGTTTGTTTTTTTCGATAATAAAAAAAAATTAGCTTACTATATTTGTAAAACTAACCCAACTAAACGCAAAGAAAAGCTAAAAACTTTTTCTAACGGCAATTAGGTAGATTATTACGAGTAAATAAAATAGAGAAAAATGTTAGTCATAATATATTCTTTCTTGAAAATAAAACAATCAAACAAATTGACGACTGTAAATTATTTCTTAATGCAAATTATATTGAGTCATAGGTTCAACCGTTTAGATTACCCTGCGCCTCCACAAGCAATAATTTTCTTTCAGAAAATCGAATATGCAATGGAAATTTTTAGTGCAGGCCTCAAATTTCGTGCAATAAATTATTTTACGAGATCGATTTCAGCATTTATTTCTTAACCTGTGGAAATGAATGAAGAAAAAATTTGGCGTCTAATGGCAGTTCGACTAACATTTGTTTGCTTTTTACTTTTAGATGTGTATATTGAAGGGTTGAGTTGGAATTTTAGGTCGAAAATGTAAATACAAGAGGTGTTGCTTTCTTGGCACTATGATTGTCAATAAGATTTCATGAAATAATTTGCTGACTGAACGAAGAAACAGACATTTCTGCAATAATTCCTGAAATAAAAACAAAAATAAAAATTGCTCGTGGGGGCGCAGGGTTAGGTTGATAATCAGCATTTTTTAAAAAGAAATAGACGAAAAATATAAATCCTGATATGATAAGGATTTTCGAAAGAACTTCCAGGGAAAACTTGAAGTATTGCTGAGACAGAGATAGAAGGATGTACATCCATGGAGATTTAGAAGTGATTTGTTAATGGTTTTTGTGTGGCATTGATTTGTCTTCAAAAGTGTTGTGTTATTTTCAAATATGTGATCTATTCTGCACATAAGTTTAGTTTCAGTATGTCAAACAAAAACAAATTTAGCTAAGACTTCGTTATTTAAGCTCCAGTTTTTAATCTTTTCTTTATATTTCATAACAAAATTAATCAAATATGAAAACAGATACAGGCAACATTAATAATAAATATAAATTTAGGTAGAAATACGAAGTAAGGATATTATTTATTAGATTTCTAAAGGGATTTTTGATAAACCTTTACTTCTAATGTTTTATATTTTTAATAGGAATTTTTAAGTCATACTTATCACAAATTAATTAAAATTGAGGAATAGAGGCGAGATAAGAATTTTAATGGATAAAATGCATATTATATTTTTTTAACGTGTTTATTCTTATATATTTTTTTTAAATGATAATTAATTTTTACTTTTTTTGTTATTAGCATTATTATTATTATTTTTTTCAATTGTTATCAATTATTATTATTATTTTTTTACCATTATTATTAATATTATTTTTATTATCTATATTTTTAATAATAATTATTATTATAAAAATATAAACAAGAATAAATATCGCATTGCCCAAATCTCAGGTGTAAATATAATCAAACAATGTTAAACTGTTATTTAAATTTATAATAGAAAATATTCTGGCGATATAGTAGTCAATACCAGTGTATTTACCAATAAACGAATGAGCAACAATTTATTGGGTGGGCTCCTTCAATTACTTCATCTCATTCATTTCTCCCAATCAAAACGATCGAGATTGTTTGTCGGTTTAAACAAATGCGCATGTCCATTGCATTTTAATACTAAAAAAAGAAGAACAATACTTTTAAACAAAAAACAAAATAGGTACCCTACCTAAGTATTTATATTTTATTGTTTATTTGTCATAATGAAAGAGAGCGCTTAAGAGCATTTTCCATAGAAAAATAATCAAGATTTTAAGTAAAACATCGAGTTTGATATACATACCTATTAGCAACGACAAAATGAATCTCCATTTTGAATCGTGGTGAAGACGTTATAAAATGTTTCTGCACATTATTATATCCGAAATTTTGTGTATAAATAAAAATGGGTACATATATTACAGACATTTATTGATACAGAAAAGAAAAACATACAATTGTGTTTCAATGGAAAAAATTGTAGGTACTTAAGATTCAATGTTTTTCTATTCCAATATATTATGTTTATGCAACATTTTGCTTAGATTCTTATACATACATATAAAATATGTTTCATATAGGCTTAGTTTCTCTAAATGAGAAAAAGGATGATTATCATACCGCAAATATTATTTCCACACATTTGTATGATATGTACCTTTTCTTAGAATGTACATAATGTATATTCATATCAATAATTAATGTTTAATGGCTTAGATTCTATAAATAAGGAGTTATTTTGGTAACAATGTTTCTGCTTGTACATCCTGGATGGATATTGTTGTAGGCTTTTCCTATATGAAAAGCCCTAGCTAATTTAATTATTCAATATACCTATACCAATAAAAATGTGTACGATTTTTTGTGAAAATTTGAATGCAATAAGTATCTATGAATATAGCATTCGATGATTTTATTCAATTAAAAATATAAAATACAATTTCTGAAGTGTTTTTTGAGCTTTTTTTGCATAGCACGAGTCCCGTAGTAGACTCTTACAAAATTCTTCATGCAGCGCAGCCGGTCATCGTCGTCATACAAAGACGCAAAAAACATGATTCTGCATTTTATATTTCAATAGTTTTTTCAAAGCAGATTAATATTTAACTGATAACATAAACTACACAAATAGCCTTAGAATATGTACATAGTTTGGAGTAAGTGTCCCGAATGTATAAGTAATACCCATTTGGCTTAAAGGCTATTCAACAGCAATTTGTTGTTATGGGTAAATTTACAAACGCATCACTGCAGTAATGGTGTTTGATCATTTATGTCAAAGATTCACAAACACAAACATTTCCCATCACTTTGAACGTCAACTGTTCATTATTACAAAGTTGTATATAAAGGGTTATACATTTCGCGGTTTCAAAAGTATAGGGCTGGAATTCGACATCTGTCAAACTAAGTTGTTAAACCAATTTTTTTTCAGTTGAAAGTCTGACATTTACGAAAATGGATCGCTTAGCTATCGCACAACGCATAAAAATTGTTAAAACCTACTACAAAAATGGTGATTCTGCCACAGCCACATATCGTGCTTTAAGAGGAGATTATGGTTTACATAATCGTCCAACTACGCAAGCAATTGGCAAAATTGTGAAGAAATTTGAAGAGACTGGATTGGTAACAGATAGTGTAAGGCCTGTGCATCATCGTTTTGCTCGTACCACTGAAAATATCACTGCTGTAAGTGAAAGTGTTGCCGAAGACCCTAATGTGTCGATTCCTCGTCGTCGTCAGGAATTAGGACTGTCTTACGGCACATTATGGCGTATTTTGTATTTGGATCTACACCTACATCCATATAAAGTCCAGCTCACACAACATCTGAAGCCAGCTGACCATTCACAACGTCGTAGATAAGTCGAATGGGTGCTTGAACAACAGGCGGTGGACGGCGATTTTTCGAACAAAATTTTCTTCAGCGACGAAGCACATTTCTCACTCGGTGGGTATGTTAATAAACAAAATTGTGTATTTGGGGTTCTGGGAATCCTCAAGTAATTGAAGAGAGGCCATTACATCCACAAAAAGTCACTGTTTGGGGCGCTCTTTGGTCTGGAGGTGTGATTGGACCTTACTTCTTCGAAAACAACCGTCACCTTCAATTCAGAGCGTTATGATCATATGATAACCGACTGGCCGCGTAATTTCTCGTCGTGGCGATATCAACTGGCCACCAAGATCATGTGATTTGACACCGCTGGACTTTTATTTGTGGGGCTGTGCGAAAGACCGTGTTTATGCAGATAAACCTTTAACTCTTGAGCATTTGAAAGCCAACATTCGTCAAGTAATGGCTGAGATACCGCCCAATATGTGTCAAAAAGTGGTCGAAAATTACCTCAAAAGAATCGATGCTTGCAACAACTCGCGTGGTGGTGATTTAAATGATGTAGTGTTTCACACATAATGTCAACGTTCAAACTTTATAATATAAAAGAAATATCATGAAAAAAAATATTTTGTATGTGTTTTATTTACGTTTACTTTTGAAACCGCAAAATGGATAACCCATTACTTATGCGCAAACATTAAACAAAAAAACATCAAGAAATATCTCGTGATTACTTGTTGATGCTAGTGATCGGCTATAAATATGGCGCACGAAAATGAAATTAATGTATTTTAATGATATGTACATACGAGTATATATCATTTCTCTTAACGCCTTTTACTTCGCTTTACGCATTTTGTATAAGAAAATATAACTTTTCTTAATCAATTAAAGGTTTTAATAATATTATGTCCGTCATTCGAAACAAACAACTGTTTTTCGAAGATCAACACGACGTTTGTAAGCTTACCTTATAGTCTCATCGGGATAAGGGAGTGAATTAAATTATAACAATTTATACAAGAACTGTATATGTATATCCAGCATCTCTAACGAGCCGCTGATTGTCATTTTTGGGCATTTAATACAATTTTAATGGTTATTTACTGTGGGTATTAACTGTTTTAAATTATCCCACCTAGGCTGTAGAGCGAACTGCTCTATTGGTTTACTAATATGCCCAAAAGCAAAACCAAAACAATCAAAATCTCTGATATTTCTTCGAGGATTTAAGAATTCCTCAATCTGCCAGCATAATTACATAATAATATAGCAACTTACTGAAGCTTCTTTCGGTGCAAACTTTCACATTTCTTATGAAAAAAAAGTTAAATAATGGCTAATATACATATATTAATCTTTGGTTCTGTGAGAAATATTGGTCGTTTTGGGGAAATTGGAAATTAGTTTAGTTTATTTTTTTGTATCAATCGAGTTACATTATTGCTTTTACAGACTGCGAAATAATGTATTTTTTTATTCAATTAATTAATTAAATTAGCGACGCCATCACATATCAAAATTCATATTTCTGAACTTAGCTAAGCCTGAAAGGAATTCATTAATGTTGCACTAAACATTTAATTTGTTTAATTAATACTTAAGTCTTTTTTGCCAGATTGTCTCTTTAAAAAAAAACCGGGTTGAGGTTCTGTAAATTTCAAAATTCTGAAAAAAATATATTGTGCGCAGTCCTATAAGTATCCTCTATTAATTGTTTTTCCGAAAAAAAAGCTTTCGGAAAAAATGCTGAATGCCACAGATATTAACATATAATTATAATGTACAAATATAAAATGCATACATATGTAAATGCATTTATAAATGATAGATTATTCTTAGATAGAACGCAAGTTCCGGAATTCCGGATGGTTTACCTCTTCCTTCCTCAAAACAAATTCCCTTTGCAGCGTTTTTATTAGTTCTATTTAAGGAAAATTGCTGCCAACCATGTAGTATAATAGTATCCACATGCTCACCAATATAATTTTTAACAAACGCCAGAAGGTAGTAAAAAGAAAGTAAAAAAAAAATAAACAAAAATTATCCATGCAGCATGAACATCATGCGTGCGCTTTCTTACTCAAACTTGTCTCGATAACCATAGTACTTCCCCATTCTTGGGTGCGTGCACTTTTTTTGGCTAATGTGCAACAGCCAAACATTTAAAAGAGAACCATCAAGCTGTTTGGTTTTTTTTTTTTCAAATTACTGCAACCTGCCTTTCATGGTATTTGCGCGCGCGCACCACCTTAGTCGACCAAAAAACCTGAAAGACACTATTTAACTAAATGACCGGTGAATTAGGGCATTGAACTTCCGAAAAATATTGTTATACAATTCTGTTGCAGCTCCGCTGCTGTTGGGCTTCGTGTGTGTATACACCTTCACACTTTTTTTACACTCATTTTGGTATAGAGCATATGTTTCCTTGTTTTCTAAATTATGATTAAAATTTTAATTATTTACTGAATTAATTCAAATAATAATAATTAGTTAAGCTTTGAATAAAAATTATATGAATCCTTGTGATACAAGCTGACGAATACATTAACGAAGCATATGCGGAATAAGAAATTATCAAAGGCTTATTATTATTCATATAATTCACATAAGGTGTTTTTCTTTTTTAGTTCAGAACAGAGTCTGAGCTGTCAAAAAATGTGTTTGTGGTTCTTTTTAACTCAGAGCATTCAGAGCTCCACATGTGTGTTTCTTTTTTCGTTCTGAACATGTGGAGTTAGCACTCGATGTGCTCGGACATAATCGACTGAGCGTGTGAGTAAATTGCTGACCGCACAAAATGTCATGTGTATCAAGAAGGCAAATGTGAAGAAAAAATTAATCAGATAGAATTAAGTTGGCGAAAGAAGTTGATCGCTTGTTGATTTTCTGTATCTGGTGTGTATCAGTGTACAAAAAAGGGTAGTTTTGTGTTATATTGCTTTTTATTGTTATAATGAAAATGTATTCTGATGTGTGATTCAAGTGTGTTTAAAAACATATCAGTGTTCAGAGCTAGCTCTGTTTCGAACAAGTTCAGAGCATAATCTATTTAATCTATGCATAATCAGGGGGTGGCCGTTGCGCGATAGTTGTGTGCTCGCCTGTCAACCTCGTGGTTGCAGGTTCGATTCCTGCCGTCGTCTATGTCTTCTTATATTCCATTAAAAACCAATTCTAAAATTGTCATAAAATAAGTTGCTGCTTTGCTCATTACATGCTGTTTAGGCATAATACTAACATAATGTGATTGAGTAAACTAGCATACCCATAAAATATGACAACGAAATAAATAAAATAATGCGAATTATAAGGGACATAAATAAATAAGAAACGGTAATTCTCTCCGCAGTAGTTCAGCCGCCATCCCTGGAGATAAATCTGAGACAAAAACCAGCTCTAGTCTCAGAACATCGCACCACACATCTTTCCTTTCCTTCTTTCGCTTCTTCCACCGGATGCCTGCGCTGTGTTAAGAAAAACATATAAAGGGTATTCATAATCCCTTGAGCGCGTGCAAAGTTAAAAAAAAAAACAAACAAAAATCTGCTCGAACACTGTTCAATGATCTGCTCTGAACGAAATAAAGAAAAACGCCTATAATAACCAGGGTCCATGTTCTGTAACTCAAGTGGCAAATTTTACTCACTTAACGCCTCTGAAAAAATTGGTTTCTGCAAGTTGAGGCGAAACCTTAAATTTTTAATTTGTTTGACTTGGATTTTTCAATGGAATGCGATAAATTGAAAAAGTCATTTTGGCATCTTAACAACAAAACAAACATATTTTTTTGTTTCTCGACAACTTTTATAGATTCGAAAGTTACAGAACATGGGCCCTGGATATTTTCGAAAATTTTTAATTATATATATTATTTTCTTTTTTTTTAATCTTTTTATTTAAAAAAAATAAGAAAATCCCAGAAAAAATGCACTCGGTTATTTCTAAAATTGAGTATATAACCGTAAAATGAAGATCAATAGTTGAACGACTTTTTTTCATTTAGACAAATGTGTAAGTGTGTGCATATGTACACCTATATAACCTACTATCAAGTTTTGTTTGTTTTCAAAATGATTGCTACTCAAATACACCCCAACGACTTAACGGATTTGAATGAAATTTGGTAAGTAGATGGATAAGATATACATATAAGATACAGACAGGTTATTTTATGCCAGGCAATCGAACGCAGATTTTTTATTGTGACAGTTTGTTCGTTTCGATGTTTGTTCCGCTTTCACGTTTCAACGACTGAACGGATTTTAATGGAATTTTGTAGACTTATAGATGATGGTATTAGATACCGAAATCATTGCCACTTTCAAACTCTCTTAAGTCATAATGAACAATCATTTGAAAAGGGTTTTGGCTACCCTTAAAATGAACAAGCACAGTGAAACCGTTAGAAGAGTATGGAAGGATGTAAGATGTAGGGATGTCTTCCAATTGTCCCTTTGGTGGTTTTACCATCAACCCATTTTATGGTCCATGGTGTTCCTGTGGCCTGTGATCTGTGAAGAGACTTACTTGAAAGAAAAAGACTTCCTTCGAAACCTAAAGAAATTTCTATTAGAAAATCTTCAGCGGGTACTTAAAAAACAAAAGGCGAATAAACGATCTTGGCAACTGTCAAAAACACGAACATTTATCCAAACATAGATACTTTTTATTTTTCTAAAATATTTTTTTTGTTGAATTGTTGAAATGTTTTAAATTTGCTTTTTTATAAAAAAAACCCTGGAACATAATCACATATTTTGATTATACAATTCATTTTATATTTAATCGACATTATTATGTTTGAATCCATATTTTGAGCACATCAGTGTTTGAAAACCGAACTGTCTTTGAACAAAAATGAAGCATGCATTTATATTATGTTTATATCGCATTCTATCTACCGCTGCGTGACGCTGTAAGCATCACCAGAAACTGCACATCTTTATTAGACAAAACGTAATCCACTTTACAAATTGTTTGTAGATAAAACAGATTATCCACGATTGTCAAAATGTCATAATTTTTACCATTTTAAGCCAAAATTAAGGTAAATATATGTTTTATAAATAACAGGTTGTTTTTTGTTATATTTTTGATTGCAGATTAAAGGTAGATATAGAAAAAAAGCCACCACCTTTTAACAACAGTAATAAACGTTGTTATTTTTTTATAACTTTGCACGCGCTCAAGGGATTATGAATACCCTTTATATGTTTTTCTTAACACAGCGCGGGCATCTGGTGGAAGAGGAGAAAGAATGATAGGAAAGATGTGGCGCGATGTTCTGAGACTAGTGATGGTTGATGTCTCAGATATATCTCCAGGGATGGCGGCTGAACTAATGCGGAGAGAATTACCTTGTCTTATTTATTTATGTCTCTTATAATTCGCATTATTTTATTTGTTTCATTGTCATATTTATGGGTAGTATGCTAGTTTACTCAATCACATGTTTTTAGTGTTATGCCTGAACAGCATGTAATGAGCAAAGCAGCAACTTATTTTATGACAATTTTTAGAATTGGTTTTTAATTTTTAATGGAATATAAGAAGACATAGACAACGGCAGAAATCGAACCTGCAACCACGAGATTGACAGGCGAGCACACAACTATCGCGCCACGGCCACCCCCAACTTTGTTATCGCCGCGAACAATGTGGGATGTTTGTTGTATTTTACATTAAATATATTTATAAACTAGGTGTATTAGTTGATACATAACAAATAAAATCATAGCAATTTGTAATTTAAATAAATTTGGCTTTGGGTATTTATATTTTAGGTGTCTGGCAGGCAGAAGGCGTCTTGCAAAAATTCTTGAATAACTGATATTCGTATTCAAACACTTAATTCTTATTAATTAAATTTATTTTAAGTTGTTATCACATTAAATAAATTTTTCGCAGGAGTGTTAATCATAATTGCCACACAAGACAGATTGTTTGAATATTTGTTTGCGGAATAACTCGCTGGTGGTGTTGGCTCAGCGTGAATTTCGTGACAAAACGAGACGGCTGCAATTGGGCATCAATCAGTGTTTTTTGCAGAAAAAAAGATGTCCGCTGGCAAAATGCAGGCAGTGTATAAGTATTGTTAGGTACGTTAACCGCATATTCACTGGCTGGCAATAAGATCTACCGATTTAACCGTTCCCGACTTCACTTTGTGGACTTCTTTTTGAAGTTACACGGACCTATGCAAATAAGCAACAGACTTTGGAAGTCATAAAAAAGAGAATACCTGTTAAGAATGCGAGGTCATATCTTATCAATACTAGCGAGGACCACTAGCCGATATCATTTTCTCGGCTGTTCACCAATTAAAATTTATCCAAAAGCAGAATCAAAGTTATTCATTTATACAAAAAATTAGAAACAAGGAACAATAAGGGAGCAAAGTTTGTGCTAGGTAGGTATAGGTGAAATGGCGGTCAAGAGCGAGCTCGCATATTAGACCAAATTAGCGCTGGAAAGCGCCAATGTAATAGGTACCAAGAGCTCTAAAGGGCCTGAATAAAAAGACGATTTTTAACGGAAAAAACGATAGAGAAACCACTCAGCGAAGCGTCGCTAGAGCCATTTCATCCTTTGAACATTTAGGAAAGAGTAAGAGATTAGGTTTCTGATTTTTTTTATCAGATAGTTCTTTTAGATCATAAAGGAGAGCTTTTCCATAGGACTGCATTCTTAGTCTGGCCAGAGCGGGACACTTGCAGAGCAAGCAATATTTCCTTTTCAAACTGGTTTTTACAGCTCCGGCAATAATTTCGTGGACAATACCCAGCTTTGCTTCGTGCTCACCCAAAGGCCAGTGTCCAGTGCAAGTAGCGAATACTATTGCTATGTCATGCCTTGATCTACAAATGAGATCATTTGTGCGGGATTTATTGTAGGTAGGCCATATCTTTTGTTGGATTTCGTGAGGAAAACTGAAAGAATTTGGCCGTGAAATCAGTGAGCAGTGGAATAAAGACTCTCTCTGCAAGCGAGGTATGAAGGGCCCATCCCTGATGTCGGGCCAGCTCATCTGCCCGTTCATTACCCCTAATGCCACTGTGTTCTGGAACCCAGGTTAAGGTGATCTTATGGTTAATGTCAAGGTTATTGAGCTAAATTCGGCATTGATGGACCAGTTTTGAAGATGTTTTTGTCGAATTTACTGCATTGATAGCCGCCTGGCTGTCTGTGATTATTGATGAATTTAGATTTTTTGTTGGATTTAATTTAATAATTTTGCATGCTTCTATTATAGCCAGTACTTCAGATTGAAAGACGCTAGCAAAGTCAGGAATTCGGAAAGGTCTAGAGACTTTTAGCAACTCTGAGAAAATTCCTGACCCGACACCGCACTGCATTTTAGATGCGTCGGTAAAAATTCTAACGTCGAAATCTTTCGACACGTCGTTTCTAAACATTTTGAAGCACATATCAAAAATAGTAGTAGTTTTTTTCACATTAACGGCCAAAAATTTCATTTCTGTCTTTAGTAATTTTATATTTTAATTTCTTTGCAATCCTTTTTCGTCTTAAACCAAAATTAAAGTGTGAGATTTATTTTGATTCTAGCATTTCCGCTAATTAAATTATAGAAAAAGTCAGAAATTCTTACTTCTGAACCAAGTATTCATATGAATACTTTAAATTAATAATTGCATTGAAAACGTTCCGAACATTGTTGCTTATTAAGTTTGTACATATTTCTATGTATATGTACTTTTTTTACGAAATAATATTAAATTTCTAGATGAGTGACAAAATCTGATGAATACATTACATATGTATGCCCCTGCTCGCCCAAAAATTCACACAACTATCTTTAAGTGTCTTCAACTGGTAAATGCAACCTAACATATTTTTATTGAAAATCCGTTTGATCTACTATAATCCAATTAAAATATCTTTAAAAGTAAAAACGACAATCAACTTATCTTTAGTCGTATTAATTTTTAAATCGGCATTAAAATATCTGGTATAGGTATGAACAAAAAATAAGAAAAAAAAACCCTTTCGAAATTCGACCCAATTTTCGAACGAGCGCGAATTCCTATTTTTGTATAGGTATGAGTAATTCTATCTAAGATTGAATCTTTCTGAAAAATCATGTCTTGTTTTAGGCACAAGAAGAGAGGGATCTAAGATAGGTATGTAGGTATGTGCATATACGATCGATGCGATGGTTGTGTTTTAAGAATTCAAACCATCACCAAAAATCGCCGCACAACCCCTCTTAGAATGAAATTATTTGCGTGTTGCTGTTGCGCCCGCGCTTAACAGCATCACTAATAACTCAGGTGAGGATTTTTTCCTGGAAAAAAACACACTTAATCGGTGCTCCTACTGGGAATGATTTAGGCTACCTGAGATCTGGGATTATCATGGAAATTCAGTTCTGAATGAACATATAGATGGTTAAAATATTGTGTGTAGAATCAACGCATACACTTTTGATACCTTACACATACTGAGGTAAGCTGCTTTTATTACAGAATGTGTGTCGGCATAATGCCCAAATGTTCAAAGTGATTGTTGTATTTTTTCTACTTGGTTCCCATTTCTTTAGTTGCCTTGTCCTTATCCTCAATCACTTTCTTGAGCGACGAATACAAGAAGGTTTTTTTATTTAGCCGTTCCGGCTTGAAATTATTGGTGTTAAAACGAAGGTTAGGTAGGTACCTAACCTACCTCTAAAAAATCACACACACACCCAGAACAAAGAATAGAATAATAAATCTAAGGATATACGTAGGTACCTACCTATTCTACAGATATAGAGGGTAAAACGAGAGCTAAAAGATTTTTAAGAAGCTATTCAGAACCAGAGAATACTAAGCCATGGCGGCGCACATTGGGGTCGATTATATAAAGAACAGGCGCAAAACTTTATAAGAGTACCTTAAAGTCACACATATTTAATTTTTTTTAATATAAGAAAAATGTCAAATTTACGAAATCTTTACTTAAATAGGAGAATTTTTTTATCTTTCCTAAATGTTTTTTTTCTGTTCATGGCTACCTATGACTAAAAATAATATCAAATAAAAGATTTGTCAAAAAGTCAATAAATTCCTTTTGCAATAAATTTGTATTTTTTTAAATTTTGTATAAGCACAATGTTCTTTTAGGTATTCATTGATTTATTCTAGACATATTTTTAACAATCTTATTAATTGCAGTTTTTTGTTTTTAATAAAAAAAATATTAGGTTACAATTTATTGGACTTTGATTTCGTTATAAATTTTCACTGAATAATACTTTTTATTTCCTATCAGTTAAGATTTCACACTTGATTTCGGATAATCGCGGGAAGGTCCCAGTGTGCGTCTAATGAGTTGTACTAAATTTGAATTTAGAATAGTAGGATAGGTACTACAGTGCGGCCTCATTAATGCGGAAGGAGTTGCAACCTAAGAAGTTTAGATGGTTTTAACTCACAACCTTAAGTAGATACACGTTTTACAACCCTTACATATAATACAACCTAAATATCACAACAGAAAAGTCAAACTTCGCAAATGAATCAAAAATGCGGCGTAAAATAGTTGACTTTGATGGTGTACAGTAAAGACGTGTCGATCTTTTTTTTCGATTGGTCGTCCGGAGAATTTCCGAATGCTTCTGAAAGTCTTCGATTGGTATTATCAAATGAGAAAATCAATGTCGTAAACATTTTTACTTGCGATACAGGTTCAATAGGGCAAGTTTTGAATTTGAAAAAAAAAATTAACACGAGATTTTAATCAAACTTTACATTATAACACTAAAAAAAGAGGGTCCGGCAATCCCATCTGTCTGTAGGTCGATCAACAGCTTAAACCGCTGAAGCCATTTTATTCAAACTTGATACTGGTGATTGGCTCGCTTTTTTTCTAATCTTTTTTTTTAGGTCCAAAAATAACTGTACTTTCTATACAATGGTAAATCTTCGAATAGAAAAAAATTCAGTCAACTATTATAGATATATTTTACATTTGGGGCAATACATTTTTTTTATTAAAATATTATTGACGGTACCTTCCATAGAACGTTATTTTTTTGATTTTTGACTTTCTCATTGACGGCTCAAGGGATTTTTATCACAATTCTTGTACATGTGGTCCTTTAAATTTATAGTACATATTATTCTACTCCCAGGGCCACACCAGACATATGTGCAAGATGTGCAAATGCTCAAGGCTCAAAATTCCTAGGGCGCATTACCAGGAGCAAGAAAATGTAATTTCATCATGCGCAAACAAATACTGCCATTTTTATTTTAACCACAAAACTTGTTTAAATAATCCTAAAATAATATCCGTCACAACTGTGCTTAGTTATTTCTTGCACATTATCTAACATCATTTTTTCAAAAATTAAATTTTAATTTAATGGAAAATAAGAATAGAGCGAAAAAATTAAAGCTATGAGGGATGAACCTAGACAAAGTATATATGTGTATCAGTGTGTGTATCTATGTGTTTTAATATAAAAAAAGGGGTACTTTCTACAAATCTTTCACAGGGCGCAAGTTTAGCTGAAGCCGGCACTGACTACTCCGTAGATAAATCTACGAAGTCACTGAAGCACTGGCAACGATACCATCGTCTTTAAACACTACATACATCAATACAATGGAGAGAAACATAGAAAGAACAAACAAAAGAAGAAACTTATGTCAATTGAAGTACTAACTACGCGCAACGCTGCTTGGATTTCGCTGTTCGACTGGAAGCGATGTTTTCATCAGAGCCAAGACAGTTGACAAGTCCTTCAAATTTAAAATAATACTGGATACTAACATTTTCGGAAAATGATTTTTTTTTTTTGATTTTTGAAATAAAAAATCAATTTATTTTTTGTTTTGGAATATTCAGTATGTGTTTCGAAAACGGGTAAACGATTTGTTTTTGAAATAATGTTTTTTAAATTTATTAAATATCTTAAATTGACATGCCAAATTTGTTTTAGAAAAAAAAATTAAAGAAATTTTGTACATAAAAAATTAAGTAAAAAACTACTTTAAAAATATATTTAGCTGACATTAAGAGCAAGTACTTGCGACCCAGTTGTAAATACATTTAATTTTTTTGGTTTCTTGGAATTTTGCAGTTTTTTTTAAAGAATTCAAATTATCGAGAATGTTGGTTTACATGTTCGATTGGGATCACGGATTGGAGATCTCTTTCGGATGACAAATCGTAAACGACATTAAAGTTATCCAATTTTTAAGTATTAAAATAAACAAGTGATATGGTAGGTGCGCATATACACTTGGTTTATTTGCTATAACATTAGATTCCACATACTAAGGGTACCTATTCATGCAGAGATAATAATCTCGCTTTGCAGAGAGATAAAACTTCCAACTAGATGAAGAGTTAGATGATCAGTTATCGATGTTACTCAAAAATAAAGTGTAATGTCGTCATTAGTTTAAAATCGTAAGTTTTCCAGTTATTGCAGCAAATGTAATTTATTTCTTTATTAAGCTAATTATTTAAAACTAGAAAGCAATTGAAGTCTTAAAACTAAATTAAAACTAAGGGGAATATAACAAAGGATATAAGAGGGATTAAGTTAGGAGTGCCTTATGAAGAGAGAACTTAAATAGACTTGGATCGAAAATTGTAGAATTGTTAGCTTTCCGAAGCATCCTTGTGAAAGGTTCGTTTTGGCCATATTCAGTACGATGGAAGGGGATCCAGAACATTGGTATGGACCTGAGACGACAATGGTTTACGTTCCGTATAATTTTTATATGTTGAGCTGGGGGTCAATTCCCGATCTGTGAAATTATGAAGTGATAAAAAAAATATCATCTCAGTTTTCATAGAGGTTTATCATTTTCCAACTTCACGCACAAGCGTAATGCGATTCTAGAACTTATTGTGATAAAGTTTGTACTAAAAAGTACTAAATGATAAATTCTGCCATTTCTGATTAGATTTTTTGTTGGGAAAGGTAAATATTTCTTTGCAGTTTCTAAATTTGCTTAAGAATAATGTGCGGAATTATAATTCGTTTAATAAATTAATAAAAGACGTCGTACTGAACAATTGTGGGTTTTATATTATATTCAATAGTATCTCTGTTTTGAGTAAGATTTATTATTTCTTCATGTGAGGATATTGAGGCTTTCCCTTCGAGATGGGCAGAATCTATTCGAAGTTACAACTAGGAGCACTTTATTGAACTTTATAGATTCCCAAAACATTTATGCATGGATTTAATACGTGAATTGAGAACATTCTTGAAAAACACTCAACTTATAAGTGCGATTCAAAGCCATTTAAATATGGTAAATTGCTCTGCATTTTTTTGCAATGGGTAGTTTCCAACGATCTGTCGCGGGAATGAGCACCATCGCGTCGGCTGTTGTGTTATCAATTTGGTTATTTACTCGAATTAAAACAAATATAACTTACTACCAAAATAAATTTGTGCACAAATATAATTGTTGCTTACTTGTCATGTGCCAAATCCTGTTTTTCTTCTTAATATTCGATTAGAAACATTTTCTTCACAAAACAATTGACTGTGATAAAAAAATTATCATATGAAAAATGTTTGGCATTTAACTTCACTTTTTCACGAATCGAGAATCGAATTAGACGTGAAAGCGTGATAAAATTTATCACTTCACATCTTCACAGATCGGGAATTGACCCCCTGGGCTATCAATACCACCATTCACAAGCTGATGTGTAAAAATTATATCAGCGTTATCACGACGTCGGTATACCGTTTGTAGGTTTATTAACTTAAGGAGGTAAGTTAAATGCTACTTCCCATCCAAGCCCGCGTAAAGCAAACCTGATGAATCTACGTTGAACAGCCACAATACGTTGAATATGGAAATGATGGTAAGGTGACCAGAATGGGGAGGCATATTCAAGTAGAGGCCTAACAAAGGCAATATAAAGGGTTTTTTTTAAGTAGGGATTTGAGAATTCTCTTGATCAGCGTTTAATAAACCCAAGTAGTAGCTCTATTAATGACGCTGTTTATATGTTGACAAAAGTTGACATATTTTCATTGAATTGCCTTTGTTAATAATGGGGAAAATGGTCTAGTTATATTGTTTTCGTGTCAAAAATGTTTGGAAGTTTTTCAATCTTAGCGACAAAGTTTCATTTCATTTCCAGTTTACTCCACAGCATAAAGAAAACTATCATCTGCCCTTATCATATGATTTACAAAAGCTGCCTACATATATCAAGTGGGAACAATTTCATTACTAATAAATCTTATATGAATATATAAATTGGATGACTTTAAAATAAATAAATAAATAAATTAAGAAAGATAATAAAGGAATGAAACTTCCAAGGTACCACTAACTTCTTCTTAAGGAATAAATCCAGACTACAGAGAATCTACTGTATACACACAATAAAGACTCTCTCTTCCGAAGTCTGAAATGTTTCATCTGAAATGGATGCCAATTTCTGCTTCATCTGCTTCAATACTTTGTTGATGATGCATTCGAGCAGGTAGTAGGTTATTTAGGCAAGTTTAGGTATTATAGGTCGTGGGATACATTAAGTGCTTCTAAAAATCGAAATTCTCCTATGCTTCCTTTTTCCCCTCATAGCGCTGGCCGTTTTGGTATGGGAAGCGCCTTTTATGATTGTATAGGTATATTTTCTAATACAAGTTTTATAATAAATTTTTATTAAAATGTATATGTGGATTGTGGAAGCATTTTGCTTAGAAAATACCTGGCGACGCAGTGGCGATCAGAAAAAAAAGGAATATGCATTTTTTTTTTTAGGTACGCTTGCCTGGTTGACTGCTGTTTGTGCAAACACCTCTTCTTTTATGGGATTAACGTATTTTTTTTTGTTTTATCCCGTGGAGATTTCCGAGAATTTTACAAAACGGGACTTGGAACCTTGATAATGTGTTTTGAGGTGTTCTTATGTTTTTTTTACATTCCTTTACTTTGATTTGCTTTTGGTTCGTTGTTTTCGTTTTCGGCGTTCTTTGGATGTTCAATTCTTTTTTTTTTAATTGTTTTATTTTATTTTTTTATTGATAAAGTTTCTCATTTAAGAAATTGGAATGTAGATAGGTATAGGTATGTATTTTATTTCTATTCCATGTCCATATAGATGACTTATGCTGCTACACAAAAAGTATGTATGTAGGTAGGTTTGTTACAATGTTCCAAGTTCATGAATGAAGGTTATAGATATGTACAATACCTACAGTACCTAACTACATAGGTAGGAAGGTACTTACACTATTTAATTATTGGTCTGTAAAATCTGTCTGCAATTCGTACTGAACTCCTCCGCAAATTAAAAAAAATAGTTACAAGAAACCACATTGGGTCTTTTGGATTTTCAAGCTTTGGGTTTTTGAAAGAGCAGCAATGTTAAATTAACAATAACCTGCCCACAATAACCTTCGCACGGAGCTTAATTTGTAATATACATACCTACCTAAATATGATAAATTCTAGAACGATTATGATTTGATTGGAATACCGATGTAGGTAGGTACTTATTCGTGCCGTTTTGTTCCAGAAGCCTGGCACATGAACATCAAGTGAGTAAGTAAGTAAGTAAACCTCTGTAGGTACTTAACATACTGGGTTGGGTATATTTTCCCGCAAAATAGTTTCTGCCCCCCAAATCCTACCTTTTGACAAAGTACCAAAACGCACTTTTTTAACGTATTGAATGGTATTAAAGAAGTAGTAGTCAATCGGCGGGATAAGTAACTAACGTGACATTTAGAAACCGGCGGCAAACGGTACGCGGACATCTGGTCTGCGGAAAAATGTATCGATCCCAACACACAGTTTAGAATCATGTCCATATAACTTTTTTCATTTGCAAAGGCCACACAATTAAGTTCGCTAAGTTTTTTGCGAGCCGACTCGGAAAGTCCTTTTTAGCTTCTTTCATGTTACACGAAAACGTAATGGACCATGTTTACGCTGAAGAGATGAGGTAGACCACAGGACGCTCAAAACCTTGGGGTGCGCAGCAGGATGTCATCGTCTCACGATCGGGAAAGGTGGAATGATAGATTGGTTGAAGGTCAGTACCAGACCACGGTTGGTACGTGTGTTGATGATGATGATCATGAAGTCAACAACGATCATATAAAAAAGAAGATACATATGTACATTTATTGTTCATGTACATTTTGCGGTTTCAAAAGAAAACGTAAATAAAACACATATAAAATATTTTTTTTCATGATATTTCTGAAAATGTAAAACGTATTTTTCATCCTGTGATTTGCAGTTAACAAATCTATGCCTTGATTTGCTTTAGTAGTCCTTGAGAACCGATAACTATAGTACAGTAGGTAGATACTAAATTTTGTACCTACATGTATGTATTATGAGTTACATTTCACTTTGTTCAATTTCCATAATTAAAGAAACATGGCGCAAAATTTTTAGTCGATTTATTAATATGTTAAATCATTTTTAGTATGATACTAGGCTAAAAAGCGGATTTTGCTAATTTTAAACCAGTTTAGTATCGTACTATCTTCTTAACATTTTAATAAAGTTAAAATCACAAAATGGCTACTTTATTTTTTGAGTATCCTACTAAATCCATATGCCACTTTGACATTTACAAACGTCAAAAAGATATGTTCGCTAAAATGTTTGCACTATTTTAGGCGTGTTTAGTTGTATTTTATTAAGAAATAGATTTAGCGTGGTGCTAGTTAAAAAGTGTTTAAAATTAGGAAAATATTAGTAAAGTGCCTTAGTATTAGCAAACTGTTAAGTAGTATCATGTTAAGACCTTAACATCAGGCTGTTTAAAATTTTGCACCTTTGAGTTTGTTTCTTTTTTAATTTTGGGATGCCCAGAATATTCGGAATACCATTTTTGAGTTTCTTTATGCCACGAAATATTCCGGATAAACTATTTCGTTGTTTTTTATTCATTCCGATTCATTCCGGAACGTTTAGATTGCTTTATTTTTGTTCCATATTAAACACGGAATGAAAAGAATATTCTCGGGATATATCCCTCATGTGAATGGCAAACAAGCAAACAAAAATGACACCAGCCAAGGACGGAAACAAAGCAAGTAAACAAAATGGATGACCAAACATTTTTTTATATTTTTATTATTGAAATAAATATATAAACAATAATTAAATTTG
The DNA here is from genome assembly GCA_910595825.1 of Philhelius pedissequus. Lineage (NCBI taxonomy): Eukaryota > Metazoa > Arthropoda > Insecta > Diptera > Syrphidae > Philhelius > Philhelius pedissequus. The sequence continues at coordinate 123,681,228 of OU343162.1, forward strand.
AATTTTCATTAATTAAAAAAACTCAATAATATTTAATTTTTACTATTTCTCATAGACACCTGTATTTTTTATCATTATCACATCACTTTCAAACAGCTGATTGATATCATCTTTTTCTTTTCTATTTCGGATAGTATTTTTGTTTCTTTATTCATTCCATTCTGGATATTCTGGATAAACATGACGTCTTTTCCATCCATTCTATTCTATCTAATAAAGAAACACACTCTTTATATACACGAATTTTAAGAGTATACAGACGGCCTAGCCCTCAGCATTCACCAAGCAATATCCATGGATGCGCGTGGCAGACTGTAATCAAAACCTACACTCATACTCGCGCAAGCTGCCTGCGGCACTTAAACGAAACAGCAGGAGCAGACAAACATTTTCGCCGCGTGGTAGAAAGAGAAGGGGTATTATTTCCTCTCCTACGGCGCACCGTTTCCTGACCCGAATTTAATATTTTTTACCCATCCCAAAAAAGTGCACAACCAACGGCGCTAAAGAAGTTTTCACTTCAAAGGACTTATATTTTTAAGGCCCAACGCACACGGAGCAACTGGAAAAAAACTAAACCGGTTGGCAACTCGAATTACAAACCAGTTAAGGACTCAACGGCGACTTCACTCCACACACGAAGAAACTCATCACCAATCAAAATCTCCATAGTTCGATAAGTGTCTTCATGGACGGTCGTGAAGTGACTTCGGAAGACACAAGCGATAATTAAACCATCTTTATTTTTTTTTTTAATTTAACTATATGCCTGTAAGACCTAAGGTCTTTTAAATGCAACCTAAATTGCACGGCACTAGTTTGGTGCAGTGGATTTGAGAACCAGGTATTGACTGTCTGATTTTAACCAATGGGCGACATCCAATTAAAATTGGAGATATAGAAAAGAATGCGCTTAGGATGGGATCGAACCCACACGTCCTTGTTAGCAATCAAACACTTTATCCACTGGGCCATTGCCACCCGTCATAGTGTATTATTATCTCAGTAAGAGGACAAGAATATTAGAAATATTTTGGGTACACCCATACCTTGAAAAAAATTTACAGAGCCGTTTGTTCGTTGCTGCTTAACAATTAGAACTTTCGGATTCCAAATTTTTAGCATTCTACACAATGACTTAAAAAAACTTATTTGGAACTTGTGTAAGATTCCCCTGTAATTCAGAAGCAAAACACCTGTATAATTTCGCTCATCTTCGACAAACTAGAAGCTGAAATCACTAGGCAACCCGACATGAAAATCAACGGACGGACGATTTTTTTTGTGAATGGGAAACGAGCCTTTAACCAGTAGCGTCGTCCCATTTGATTACAAATGTTATGTATCAAAGCAAACTAGTTGCCAACTCGCATCGGTGATCAGTTTTTTTCAAGTTGCTCCGTGTGCATTGGACCTAAAATAAAAAAAAAAGACTTTGAAAAAAAATAAGATTAAAAGCATCAGTTAATGAAATAATGAATTCTAAATTCACATTTGGCAATGCTGTAAGTATACAAATATTCAACCAAATGACTTCCGCCGCAGCTTTTTTATAAAATATTATAAGAATAAAGCTGATTATAGTGCTAACTCGCTGTTGTTTGTGGTTTATTAATAATCTTTAAGGTTATACACAATTTAAATTATAAATGGGAGCACAGGTATTGCATATTATTTTATTTGATTGCATAACCTTGTCTTTAATATCTAACATATATTAGTTTATATTTACTTTAAGTATATCATATTTGATCTTATTCTATTAGAAAGAATGTTAAACTTTAAAGAATCGCCGTAAAATAATTCCGCTAAGCTTATAGCTTGTCAATCAAATGGGAATCGCCACAGTAATTTACATGGTAACATAATCGATGGGAAATGGATATCATAAATATTTTCCCATTTATTTAAGATTTGAATGAATGCTCTTCGACCTACTTGTTTTAACAATCGAGAATTTTTTTTTTGATAACAAGGGCAAGGAAGATTGTACTTATTTTTATGAAATTGTAGCAAAACATCATTTGCTTTTCAACAAATAATAACAATAAGAATTCGTACCAGTGATATTTCTGTATACAAATTTCTTTAGAATTTTAGTGAATAATCCATGTTGACAAGAGGAGTATTTTGTGAATACAAATACATATAGAGGGGGGGTGATCTTGTACAAGATGATCAGCATCAGCACGCACGAATTGAAGATACAATTTTTTTTTGTTTAAGATAGAGAAGGGTGTTAGAAGGAAAGCAGCGCATGAACATTCAGAACTAGTTCGATCATTATCTCCAGCATCTTTATTGCCATTGCCATCCTCGTCGTCTTAAGTTTTCGGAATATGTTTGAGTAAAGTAAGCTCTTAGGACCTTGCTTTAATATTTTGCTAAAGAGATATCATATTGCAACCCTTGTCAAAATGTATAAATGTTGTCAAATAAAAGGATCTGCCGAATGAAGTTCTATCTTTCGCCTATGTGGACAATTGAATACTAATAATAACAGAGATACATTTTATATGTATGTAGATATGTATGCATATTATTTAATAACAACAAGTTACATGTATCGAGAGCAAAATAAAGGGGTGAGCTATAATGGTTTAACATGAATGACGATAATCGCGAACGAATCTTAGCTGAACGATACTTGAGATTTGAGGAGCAGAGGGTGAGTAGTAGCTGCCTAATAAATTTTCCTTAAGAAAATTAGCTCATTTAAGCAGTTATTTCTCGCTTTAGCTTCTTTTTGCAAAAAATATAAAAAAAAATAATAAACAATAATACAAGTGTGTTCAAAACTGGATGTTTCTTTATGAACGGAAAAGGCTACCCGTTAGGGATTGTTGCCAAATTATTTTGTAATAAAAATCTTGCGAACGACTTAGGCTCCTGATGTTTTCTGTATAAAAATTATGCGCAACTTTATGAAAACAAATTTGCAAAGCCGATTGGAAGGGGTGGAAAATAGTAAGATATTATTATACGTATTGATAATAATTAATTGGGGTTTAAAAATTGCATGAACTTGGAGGTAAAATGAAAAAAAAAATTAAAGATAGGAAATTCGAATAGAGATTTTGAATTAGTGAGGTATGTAATGTACAGGGTGACCCAAAAGTATCACACTATCAATGTTATAATTTTTGGAAATAGAGGCGATTGTATGTATTGAACATGTTACTGTTTTTTTCTTTTACAGTTCAATTCGTCAGTTCTATTCTGCCATCCAACGCCAGCCAACAGGTCAAACACAAAGGATCAGAAGCGGTAACGGGGGTCTCATCGCGCGAAGTGTTTTTTAAACAATTGCTAAGACTGGTGAGCGATACAGAAACATGGTTAACGAGTTTTATTGGCGCAAATTAATGAATTGAGATCGGAGGACATCTTGTTTCAACAGAGATGTGCACAGCACGTAGAGCTCGTGCCATGCGACAATGAGAGGGAACCTACTCTCTCTATTATATTTAATCAAATATGTACTCTTTTTGTGGGTCGCGGTGGACACAGCATCTTTCAAAGGAAATGTCACGGATAACACGGCGAACAGCGGTCCCGGATGGTCGTTTACATCACGTGTAATATAAGTATCTAAGGGTCAAAATGCTATCAACGAAAACAGCTAACCGTTTTTTCATATAACTTATTAGAAAAAACTGTCAAAGCAGATCGGCAAAAATTAAATACTTGCATCCCGCCAATCTCATTTGGAATCATCAGTTGGTCAGTGAGCGCCTTACCATTACGCAATTTTATGTTAAGTTCAGTTCAACTTACATGAATTTTTTGACAAAAAAACTATGTGAACTATATCCAACAAGATTAAATTTTTAATCATTAAAATTGGAAGATTTTGTCCGTGGCCAGACATAGTTACTAAGGTGTTTTTTTTTGTATTTTTTGTTTTTTTTTATGTATTGTACACGTTAACAACTGGTGAGTCCAAGTGAGATTGCCGGACGAAATGCAAATTTTGTGGAGTAAAGGCCGTTAAAAGCTATTTTGGATCAATAATTTGACAAGTCCAGTTAAATATAATGCTAAGTCTTCTACTTGGCTGAGTAATCCCTGTAATATATAGAATTGTATTATATAAAAAAAAAACACCTTAAATAATTGCATATTAAGTTATGTAATAAATAAGTTAAACAGAACCGTAGAGAATTAAATTGATTTTTTTTCCAAAATTTGAAGAACCTCCTGTACATATTTTTTATTGTAATCTATTGAATGGTTAATGAGAATGTCAAACATAAAAAAAAACACAGTTATGTGACAGGTACCGGTTATAACATTTTATGTAAACAAAATATTTGATCTAAAATGTGGAAAACCTACACCTTAAATAGTTCACATAATTTGTGTTCAAAATCGCAATCGTTAGAAGTGTTTTCGAGATAAAGAATATATACCATTTTGGTAGAAAAAATTGTATGACAAAATATACCGTTAGGGGCTAAACAAAATATTTAAAAAAAGAATCCAGCCAATAACCTAAAACGCATAAGTACCAAGTTTGAAGAAAATGTAGCTCCATCTACAGACAGACAAGCAGCCAGACGGAATTGCGGGACCTATACTTGCGATCAAAGGGCACTGTAGTGTCCAACCAAGTTCTGGCACTACACCCTTCTTACAGGAACAAACTCATGCGATTTTCGACCCCCCTATAACTTCAGTACCAATAAAGTCAAAAAATTCAAACTCTCAGCATTTGCTAAGCTAACCAGGCACTTATTTTCAATACTTTATCATTAGCAGTTCCCGAGATATAAGACTGCAAAAATCGCAAACACCGTAACTGAAGAAATTCAAAATTATCAGTGTTGGTTTACTTGGCAAAGTTTCATTTCAAATGTTAATCAGACTTGACAATAGGATAATAGAGAACACGAACAAAATAGGGTCCCGAAATTCCGTTCTTTAAACTGGGTACGCATAACTTTTTAGGTTTTCGCAGCTGTTTGCATATTATGATACTTCAGCTTGTCGAGCGATTGCCTTGATTCTTTTCCTTAATCTTTTTACTAGCCCCAAAAATAACGGTATCTTCCATACATTTTTGGAATAAAAATAGCAAGTCCTAATTAACTAAAAACCAGATCTAACAATTTTGAATAAAAAAATGTCAGTACATTATTATAAACTGTTTTTTTGAATTTTTTTATCGATTTCCGACTCTCTCATTAACGGCTGAACACATTTCGATAAAAAAATGTATACATAAGTTCTTTCAAATTCTAAATAATACACGAAATACCAAAATTTTCTAAAATATTTTTTTTTACGGGTGAAAGATTTTTTTTGAAATTTTGTTTTTATGTGTTTTGTCTTATTAAAAGAAATAATAATAATATAAAAAAAACAACCTTTAAACATTAAGCCGTTCTACTAAGAACCTCGTGCACACGAAGTGATCGAATATCGGAGCAAGTAAGTGCTTACGTCCGCGTGGCTTTTACAATGATCCAATATTACTGATTTTTGAAATCGCAACTCTGATTTTCTTTATTAAATTAAAAACTCGTACTAAATAAAAAAAGAAGTATATCTATAGTAGTATACCGTAAGCCTTAAATCTCAATTAAAGTGTTTGTAAAGTTAAACTTTAATCAAGTATTACCAAGCGTCCATAAAATATCTCTACAATCACTCTACAAGTTACCTTTTCCTCAGTTGTTGCGTACAAATTCCAGAAAATATTTGAATCAAATTAATATTAAAGAAAGATAGAAAAGCGTTTCCATTGTACAATTATAAAATGTACATTATGTAAAGTACTGTGTAGAAGTAGAAGCTGCTTATGCACAGTTTGACTGTGTGTGACTTAAGTGGCCAATATAGGCTTAAGTGTCATATAGATAAGTGCGAATTGTAAATATGGACTTAAAGCATAGATATTTGACAGTCGACATGCAAAAAAGTTGATAAATTGTTGCTTGTTCAAATGTTTTATGCAATCAAAATATTTGTAGTGTGCTGGTTAACAAATTGTCCCCTAAATGTATACTAATTATGAATTGATTAAGCCCAAATTGCGATTGTAAATTATCAATTTGATCATTGATAAATACTGAAATTCGTTTCAAAAGCCTCAATTTATTTAAAAAATTGTACAAATATTCATTGGTAATTAAACGTTTTCTTGTAATTCAGCACGGTCTTAATCATTTTTAATGACTAAAACTCTTGTTAAACATTAAATTTCAGTATTTATCAACTATCAATTAGCAATTGACATTCACAATAGGGTTGTTTGTGTAGAATTTTCTTAGCCATGTTGTTTTTGTCCACCGGGTTCTAGGTGATTAAAAAACAACTGAATTAAGAACAAAGTCAGTCCCATAGTTCTGTTTGTTTACCTATGTATATATGTACTCATTTTATGAACAAAATTGTTAAAATTAGTTTTGAGTTCTATACGTTTCAAGGCTCACAGATTTGATTTGATAGTCAAAGTTGAAGCATTTCAATAGAGTATAGAGACCACATTTCGAACATGTGCTAGAAAATTATGTTCTAACTTTTTGGCGTTTTAAAGTGCGAGACCTAAATCCTAGTTTTGGGTTTGAAGCCGAGTTAACTTTTGAAAAATGACTTTGAGTAAATTTTTATCCCGATTTAGGTCAATAAATTCGTAGAATTAAATCTGGATTAACTGTGTTGATAGATGTTCCTAGAGGCTTGGAAAAAATCTATGAAAGCAATGTGCCAAAACTATGTAAATAGCGATCTCGATAGTGTCGCCAGCCAATTTCGATAGACAAATAGCGATTTCCCGTAGTTCGCACATTGTTTGACAGATTTTTCACAATTGAAGTTATAAAATTCATTCTCCACTGAAAAAATGCTCACTAATTAATTCGTTGTTAATTTATTTGCTATGGATTTAATAACTCTGTTTTAACTTACTACAATTATCTCAGCCACTGAAAAATTTGGTCTAAGTGGTTTAAATCTGTATATATGATGAAATCGGGCTATCCGCTCAAAATCCGCGTTTTTTTTTCCTATCAACTCCAAATATTGATTCGTTACAGTTGATTAAGGATGATTTCACACAAAAACTGGCTCTCCTTATGTTAATCCTGATTAGTCGATAAAAAATAAAATCTTTTGTTTTTCGTTTTTACTCAGATCTATCAGAGCTCATCCGAATGCTCTTTTCTTATTTCGTTCTGAATATGTTCAAAGCGCTCTCCATGATCGATTGAACATTCTAAGTTAGTTGCTAAACAGACAAAATTTCATGTGTGCCAAGAGCGAAATCTCTGAAGAAAAAAAGTACCCAATTTAATTAAAATGGTGGAAAAAGTTTTTGTACTGAATAATACAATAAGGGCGGAAGTGAATGAACCAAATGTTAAACAATGGCAGCTACGAGTGGAAGCTTAAGTTTAAGAAACAAATCAGAGTATTCTGTTGAGAACCCTACTCCGAATGAAAAACACCTTATGACATGGGTTGCTTACAGCTAACATTTTCGGTATTGGATAAATGAAAAATATTTGTTTTGAAAATGTAAGCATTCGACATTTCACAAATTAAAGTACATTAGTGTATCTAAATGGGATTATTTTCAAAAATGAATAAGTTTTGTTAGTGAATTTATTAATTGAACTGCATTCAATTCAATGAATGTTAAATAAATGAGGTTTGCCTTTAACTGTGGGGTTTATTGTTATTAAAGAACAGAAATGAATTATTTAGCAAAGAAATTAAAATGAAAAAAAAGCTTCATATCGAGTTTATGTAATATTTAAATATAGAAGTTTATTGAGGCAACCAATAATAGTACCTCAATGTTATTTTCATAAGGAAATACTGTGTTTGTTTTTTGAGATAATGGCGTAATAAATCACCTGGCAATGCTACACAAATACTAAAGCAGTTAGCAACTTTGCAAAGTTTATACCTACCTACTCTTTACCTTGCTTAAATTAATATATTTTCTTATTACATTTTTCGGAGGAAAATCCTGTGATATAACTTTTAAACGCAATATTGGGTTTAAAATGTTTGAATAAGGATTATGTAATTCTAAAAAAATACATACATATTTATATATATAACTTTGCCTATACGTCGCTTCTTACTGTGAGAATAGCAACTTTCGAGTTATAACGAACTCGAGGGAACTCTAGAATTTGTTCGTTATATCCGGTGTTTCGTTATAACCGATTTTCAATTTCTTATTCTTTACAAAAGAGTGACAAAACCTTTTTTTTCATTTATAATACCAGGTTCTTGCGGATTAAATTCACCATGCCATAAAAATCAGTTGAATCAAACTCACCACATGAGATTAATATATTTTTCTTGAAGTTATGAATTACTCGTATGTTAAGTACCTTAAGGTTTTTGTAATGGCCTATAAATAGTGTCCGACCGAAGGTTCGGCTTCGGCCACATTCGTCTAAGCCTTACACTTCGGCCAGAATAGGGCGAAGTTTTGGCCGAAGCCGAAGGTTTATTTAGTGGTGAATTTTCCATTTGATCATCCTCCATTTGAAGAACATCTAATATATGTTATGACCTTGAGTAACACAAGAAAACAATAAATTATATTTAAACAAAACAACTATTTATTAATTTAAAACACAAGTAATAAAGAAGGTAGTTCGGTTATGCCGTCAACTGCAAGAAGAGACGCCATCATTACTTTATAAAAAAAAAACTGGATATTTCACTTGGGTCAAGAGTTCTGTGGAAAAATCTAAATGATATTGGTGTTACTGGAAACAAAAATAAATCGAAATGCCCTTTTAGTCCACAAGTAATGAAATCATTTTTTTCCTCTTTACAACCACTAAGTCAGATTCTACCTCTAGGTGTTCCTGAAGTAGAGGGTCTTTTTGTATTTGAATGTGTCGATGAAATAATGGTAACGAATGCAATAAAGACTGTAAAGTCGAATGCCATGGGTTCTGATAGTATTTCATCAAAATTTGTCAAACTAATTTTACCACTTGCGCTTCGACCCCTTACTCATATTTTAAATTATTGTCTTTACAGTAGCGAGTTTCCTGAACAATGGAAGTCCTCAACTGTGATTCATATCACAAAAAAAAAATAACCATTCTGATCCATCAGACTTTAGACCTATAAGTTTATTACCTTTTTTGGGAAAAATTGTGAACGGCTGATGGCAAATCAAATGCTCGAGTTTCTTCGGACAAGCAACAAGCTCACTAAATGGCAGTCGGGTTTTCGCACTAATCATAGTTGTGAGTCCGCTGTTATTAAAGTCACGTCAGATTTCCGTAGTGCTATTGACGAAGATCAGTTAGGAATCCGTTTGGATTTTTCAAAGGCTTTTGTCTGCATTGTCCATGAAATTCTGCTATTTAAATTAAAACAAAATTTTAATTTTTCAAAAAAAGCTCTTACACTTTTTTTCTGAAAAATTATCTTCATCATAGGACTTAACAAATTAATACTGAAAAGGGAAGTTCAAGTCCATATATTGTTCATACAGTTGTCCCACAAGGATCTGTTCTGGGTCCTCTGTTGTTTTCATTATTTGTAAACGATCTTCCTGATGTTGTTCAAAATTGTCACAAACACATGTACGCAGACGATGTTCTTGTATATAACTTTCGTGATTTAGGATTAATTGAAGACGGTGTTTTTCGAGTTAATGAAGACCTATCCAGTATACAAAAATGGGCTGATTCCAACCAACTTAGTATTAATCTGTAAAAAACGTTGAGTATGGTATGCTCAAGAAGAATTATCAATCTCAGCAGTTTGACAAAAATTGTTTTAAACCGACAAGAAATTAGCTATGTTAAAAAAGTTAAGTATTTGGGCTTTCAAATAAACGATTTTTTGAGCTTTTGTGATGCAATTTCGGAATCTATAAGGCGCATTTATTCTGGACTCCGTTCTTTAAGATCTTCATCTAACATTTTGAACCCTGTAATGAAGGCACATTTTATAAAAACTCTTATCCTACCTTTTTTCACGTACAACTGTTCAGTTTATCCTGTGCTTGATTATGAGTGTAAACGTAGGGTAAATGTTGCTTTTAACGACTGTTTGTTCTTTATTCACAACATCCCGCGATATAATAGTGTATCACATTTGCAATCTTCGTTATTAGGCCTAGGAATAGACAATTATATATCGTAATCTTGTTAAACTTCACAGCATTATTTATTATAGAGCACCAGTGTTTTTGGAAGAAATGCTTCAATTTGCCCAGTCTCAAAGAGGCTTGCGTTTAATTTTGCCGCGTTTTGCGCATGCCGTTGGGGAGAGCTCTTTCTTTGTCGCCGCAATTCGACTGTGGAATAGTCTCCCAAATGAACTGCAGATAACCACCTCACTGGCCATTTTCAAGAAGAGGATTTTTTTCTATTTTAAAAACTAACTAGTGAAATTTCGCCATCTCCAATATTAATAACTTTTTCTGTTTAAATTTATTATTATACCTACATTAATTTTCTTTGTAATAATAACTTTGATCAAATAGTCTGTTATATATGCAATTTGGTTTTGTCAATAATTATACTTGGTAAGCAAACATTGATACTTTTAAAAGATTTTTTATCTTGTTGTATTATGTTAGTTTTTATTCAATAAATATAAATACAAATACATCAAGTATATAATAGCCGTGTTTTATTATCGCTAAGAACCCATATGGTTCACCCAGTGAAAATAAAACGATTTGGGTTATGTACTTAAATGTACACTCTGTTCGCCGAATTTAATACTTATATATTTGAAAACCCAGATAGAAACCCCGATAGAAACCTGGATCTCGTGTTTTTTTTGTAATACGTGTTACAAAATAACCCAGACCCAGAGCCGTAGATAATAAAACGCAATATGCACATGTAGGTATATCAAAATTGCATCACTTTCTTATTGCAGTAAATTAAGATGGTAATTAATTAGGCAGTGGTGCCTAAGCACAATTATTGTCCTTGCTCTCAACAATATGTTTCTTGAGAGAACCTTTGTTTTTAAGGAATATTATGTAATATATAATATTGGGCTTCTAGCCCGTACATTTATCTACGTTCAATTGAAAAATTAATTTATCCCGTTAGATTGCTGATTGCATGCATACATTCCAGAAAAACTTCCAAAAAAATATTTTTTTCCCTTTTAGTCAATCTTTAAAGGAAATTCTTGTAAGCTGTTAAAGCTTCGGCTTCAGCTTCAGTTTCGGTCAAAGGTTTGGTGTTTGGACGCTTCGGCTTCGGCTAGAAATCTACCTTCGGTCAGACACTACCTATAAGTGATCTATTTAGCCTTTTTTTTTAAATTTTCTCTCAATAATGTTGAAGCGGATACCGAAAACTCTGATGCCAAACTTTTATTGGAATAACCCGCTTCGAGTCCTAAAATTATTGTAGCTTCAATTGCGAAAAGTATAGAGTTCTGAACTTGTTTTCAAAAAAATAACTATCTCTAAAACAGAATATGAAATTCGATTATTAAATAAGTATTCGTAACAAGCGATAAGCGGTAATTCGCTTTAGGCGATATATATCGTTAAAAGTGATATTTGGTTAATACAATTTGTATGAACCTCTATCGGGACCTCAAGATTAGTTCACAATAATCTATATTTCGTTATACCTAACCGATTTTGACTATATTTGAGAAAGACAAAAATAAGAAATACAATTTTGTTTTAGTTTTATTATTATTATTTTTTTTACTCGTAGTTTGGCAAATGTCGTTCGTTACCACTGTCCCTTCACTTCCATGGGCGCGCATCAAAACGACAGTGACTTTTGTAAATACACTGTATATTGTATAGGGTCCGCCAAATAACTTTTTTTTTTTTGAAAATGGGGGCAAAGCATCGAGTGTAGCTTGGGCTGTGTGGCACGTAGCGCCATCCTGTTGAAACCAAATATTGCCAATATCCTCGTCCTTAATTTTTGTGAACAAAAATTCGTTCAACATGGCCCGATAACGATCGCCATTGACTGTAACGGCCACTCCTTGCTCATTTTCGAATTATGCCTCTGGACCAAAATCCGCACCAAACAGTGACTCGTTTTGGGTGTATCGGCTTTTCAATGTATGCGTGCGGGTTTTCTGTGCCCCAAATGCGACAATTTTGCTTGTTTACATACCCGCCAAGATCAAAATGAGCTTCATCTGAAAAGATGATTTTTTTGGCAAAATCGGCATCTTCTCTGAGTCGATCGCAGGCCCACTTAGCGAGCGTTGTTCGAGCGTATACACAACCATATTCGTTCAGCGGAAGGATAAAACTAATTATCTGTCAAATCAGACATGAGCTAAGTGTTACCATTCACGAAATAAGCACTAGTTGAAAAAAAACGTTAGATGGCGGACCCTTTACATTATGATGTGTGGAGATGTATAGCTTTTTAGTGAACAAATAGCTTTCTTTGAGTTGGGAACGCTATAAAACGTTATAATTAGGGCTAGAATTTCAATGCAAATGCATATTTTTTATGAGAAACTTTAGAAACACAGGAATAAAATACAAACACGAATCAATAAATTTGCTTTAAAATGGCATTTAGTCGTTAGTGCATATTTTATTATAAATGCATATTTTACTTTTTATTGCATATTTTCAAGAATAAATGCATATCTGTGCGTATCTTCGAATAAAAAAATAATACTGAAGTAAAAACTGCACACGTGCCTTTAAATTTTTATTTTCATCAGTTTCTGTTGACAACTTTTACGCCAGCGTTTTGCCATTTTCCAGTATTCCATTTTACATATGTATATGAGTTAGTATGCCTGTTTTGTAACTTGAAATTTTCGCCAAGTTTCTCAAACTTGGTTTTTTTTCATATGGGTATTGACAGGAAAATGTGAAAATTTTTACAAATTCATACGAATTTTCACGTTACCAAACACACGTAGTTTTAGTTGTGTATATGACAGAAGATGTTTTTGAGTTTTGTTTGACAGTTTTTTTTTGTTCTATTCTAAAGTTTCTGGAGTTACTTTCATGTCGATGATCTTTTGATAATTGTTGTATTTTTTTTATATATAAAAGTTTATATTAAATTTAGGATTTACTTTATCAAGCGATGAATTTCAAATATGTAGTTATTTTAGAAACAATGCAAAGGTATCTCCTTCAAGAAAAAGATTAAAATTGACCAACACCTGAAATCTATTAAACATACGGAACTAAAAAACAATCTAGTTCTGCAAAATGTTTAGAACCTAAAACAATTTTAATATGGATTTATTTGAGCAACTTGTTGCTGCTGATAATCCGCTAAGCAAGCTCAATAATCCCAATTTGAAAAAGTGTTTGTTTGACGTAAAAACTAAATTAATAAGATGTATAATTTATTAATTAAACAAATAATATCTAAAGGCATTAATTTTTCTGTTCGATAATAAAGAGCCTAGCATTAGCTTTAATTAATTAAAAATTCAAACTTAATCATTATCATTTGCGAATGCATTCATTCAATAGCGGTCTTGAAATTACTTCGAAATCTAAATTTGAAACTACTTCCGACCTCAAGACATATTATTTCCATCCACTTGTATTTGTATTTTCTTGAATCCGCTTGGAAGTTGAAATTTAACATATTAAACTCAAGGCATTTTGAATTTAGGGTCTTCAAATATTATGGCCGGTATTGAGTTCGGAGAGAATACAAAAAAATTGATTTTTTTTAAATTTGTGTATGGAAAATGAAAGTTTTGTCATTTTGAAATATGTTATTAAATATTTGAAAACCTCCATACTTTAAATTTTAAAGTTCTATTGAAATATAATTTTAAGAACTTTTAAGTGAATAGGAATATACAACCTACTGAATTCTGAAGTAATTCAAATCAAAAGAGTGCAATCATCAAATTATTAAACTCTTCTATTTTAAAGCTTAAAATATTCACAAAAAAATTATGCCGCGACCCCATTAGAAATATTTATTTCGGCCATTATTGCAGAATCTACTACTGAAATTTATATTGCTTTATGTGGCCTAAAATAAATCGTGAAATTTCATTTTTGTCCAAGGAGCTCTAAGCGCTTTATGTATGAATGGGTATAATCTGTTCTTTATTAATGAAATATTGGAATTTAACATGCAAATTATCAAACTATGAACAAGATTCAATGCCTTGTGGGAAATTTGTACACGATGAATGTGGGATGTCATGAAACGTCAAATTTTATTTCTCCGTTTATTTCTTCTGAGAACATGAGAAATAAATACAAATTTGTATGTCTGAAAATAAAATCCATGCAAAAGTTAATTGGATGAACACCAGTCTTTTTACTTGCGATATACATCGAACACGAGATTTTAATAAAACTTGACATTACGATGATGGAAAACACCAAAAAAGTGGGTCCCACATTTCGTCTCTCTGTCAATACAATGAACTACAGCCTAAACGGCTGAAGCGATTTTCTTCGAACTTGGTATTTAAGCGATTTAGGTGATTATCTCAAATAGATTATTGAATCGTTTTTTAGCCAATTTTTTCGGAATTATATTTTTAATTTTCCCAATTTTAAGGCGACTTTCATGTAAGATATTATCGCGAACAATACTTAACAATGGCATTTTTACAACTAACCGCTCAATCGCTCAGGAATTGACGCTCCTTAAATGGCCAGCTGGCGCTTAATCTTGTCGCTCTACTGTTCTGCCGCTTTACCGCTTGCCGCTCATTGCGTGGCCAAGGCCTTATTGTGTTTTTAAGTGATGATGTTAATGCGGATGTCAATGCTTCCACATTCACATTGAAACTGATGGTTTTCTGCGCATAATCGACGGATGACTGATATATGAAATTGCGTTCCTAAAGTAAATCCAAATTTAAATTGACTTCAAAAAGGTTGGTTCGCAAAAAACTCTTAAACTCTTTCTTTCACAATATCTGATAAAACGTTCATTTAACTTATACTCAGGATCCGCAGGTTACTTACATTTTACAATATCTGAACAGGTCCAACTAACTGTTAATACTTAATGTTTTTAATATTTTATTGGGCGAATCGTGTAACAGCAGAAAGCTGGACCAGTATCGCGTAAGATAAAAGCCATCGCTCGATTGACTGTCGTTTTGATGATTCTCCTCTCTATCATTTCTTATAGATATGATAGACAGCTATCGTCAAGACGACTATCAACAAATTGACAATCAACTATTACTATTACAGTATTTCAAAATTAAGCACGAGAGCTCTGATCATAGTCTGATCAGCGCTTAAGAAGAAAAAAACGCCTTTCTCGTGTCAGCAGAACCTTAGTCAGATACTATAATCTATCACACAGAACTTATAACTGTATAAATTGATTTCCTTCCTTATATCATGGTGAATATCGAAATCCAAAAAAAAAAC
This sequence comes from Philhelius pedissequus, assembly GCA_910595825.1. Taxonomy (NCBI): domain Eukaryota; kingdom Metazoa; phylum Arthropoda; class Insecta; order Diptera; family Syrphidae; genus Philhelius; species Philhelius pedissequus. Next base: position 123,696,556 of record OU343162.1, read on the forward strand.
AAAATATTTTTTTTTCCAGGAAAACAGCTCTACTTTTTACTAGACAGTTTTGCGTAAACTAAATATTTCTTATATTTCGGGAACCACCAAACTGTTTTCGGTGAAATTTTATTTATAAAGGCGGCTGACAATGGCGCTTGATATTAACTGGTGCTTGACTACTGACTAAGACGTATGGGTTCGAGCCCCAGGCTAGGCACCATTCTTTTCTATACCTTCTTTTTTAATTGTATCACACCCGTGGGTTATAATGAGATAGTAAAGACCTAATTCTGCGCCAACAAAAATTCTTGCCAATCTTTCTATTCCTTTTAACTAGTACCGTGCAGGTTGCATTTAAAAAAGACCTTAGATCTTACAGGTGTAGATAAAATTATTATTATATTAAAGGCTGCTGATCGTGTAATATATGTCTAGAAAACTCTATTTATTATTGATACCGTTAAACACATAAAGAATAATTCGTTTATCGCAGACTTTTAAATTAAGTTTGTCTCAAAAAAGGCCGATTGATTGTGTTGAACATTTTGTGAAGTCTCTATGGAATCTTCTTATTTGGAGTCAAGCAGTAAAGTGACTTCCTAGATCGAAGAAATATGAATCAATTTCCATATAAAATGAAAAAATTAGATTCCTTATTGTTTTGTTTTGATAAATGATGCTTTTCTAATACCTATTAATAATATTCTAATTCATGTAGTTATGTTTTTCTTTTTAAAATTTAAGAAAGCTTCATAGCATCTATGGAAGAAATATGAAAAGAATATCCTAATTTCTCCCAATTTGTGTCAACAGGTGTCTACATAGAAAATATGATTTATGACAATGTCAGTAATAAAATTATTGTTGTGTTGAATTATCTTATTATTTATTATTTCGAAGTCATAAACGCTAAATAGAAAAATAGCCAACTATCACTTATACTTGTAAGAAAATAAGAAGTACACCAATGTACTGATGTACTTACATACAAAGGAAGTTCTACCTATATATTTGCTATTGCTTTTAACTTGAAATTTCTATTGAGTATTGACAACTTTTAAAAAGGAAAGCGGATAGACTTTACTGTTTACATACATATACTATAGGTAATCCATGCAAAAAATGTTAATAAATAAAAAGAATTTTAGTAGGAATAGTGTATAAATATGTTGTAGGTACCTTATGGCGCCAGCACCTTCCATCTGCTGTCGATCTAAGGGCGGATCGAAAATCTGTTCACGATCCTCTTTGGATAGTTCCAAATCAGCAAATTGGTCTAATTCGGATGTCATTTTGTATTTTTATATTTTATACGTTTTTCTTTTTTAGATTTTGCTTTAAAAATGTTAAAATATTTCAAAAACCGTTTGATATTCACACTTGTTCTTAACTTTATAAACGAACAGAAAACAAGGTTCTTTTCAAATTAAAAAAAAAGGTAAATAACTGAATATTGACACACTTATTTCTCTTATTTCTTCAATTAAGAGTTTTTTTCATAAATATTTTCCTTTTCTTAAATGACTTTTATGCACCAATTATCAAACAATTTCTTTTATTTACAATTTATTTACAAATGAGAACTTAATTTTTGTTCATGTTGTTTTTAATTTTTTTTTAAACGTAAATTTCGAAAAAGGAAAATCTAAAATGAAAAAAATAAAAGAAAAATATGTTGTTATTGATTATTGTAACCTGAATATTGAAAAAAAAAAATAATCGATGAGCACTTGGTTTAGGATTTAGAAAATGTTTAATTTGTTTAAGAGTACCTAGGTATACTTTTTTTATTTTCCCACAAGTGTACTCAAAACAAAAAAAAAAATATGATAAAGTTACCTATACACGAGAGAAAGACGACAAAGTTCGAGATAAAAAAAGTGGGAGGAACAATAAAAATAAAGTCACGTTCTATTGTTATTTTTGTGCTTCTCTGTTGGGCGCCAGTTATATAGAGAGAGGGAGAGTCGGCGCCATAATGAGATCTCCTCTTAAAATTTATTAATAAAGTAGGTTTTTTGTGATTTCTTAACAAATGTTTATATGTAGGTACCTACTTACCTACATACGTATATACGTACACTTACACCCAAATAAAATTACCAAAAAAAAAAAATTCGAAGAGAACAAATTGTTTATACAAAATAATATATGTGTAGGTAAGGTATCACGTAAAAGCAGCCCGGTGCGATGTGTCAAAAAATGCAAATGCTATTTGATTAGATTTGGCAATGAAAACACTGACAGTAGGTAACTGTGATAGCAAGTGATGTTATAGTGATGAAAAGTTCCAATAATGATGATGGTGGCAAAAATTCAGCTGACTGCACTCTCTGTTTAAGATTATATTAAAAGAAGACCCATCATTGTAAAGGGTCAAATTTGATTGTTGTTTTGGTTTTAATCCTTTTTTTGAAGTTCGATTGCGGTCTCACTTATCTCAATTTATTGTGACTGTTCATAGTTTGACGGCATGACGAAAGAAATTAGTGGTATGTGGGAGACGACAGCCACGACAAAATAGGTATCCCTTTCTCTATTCTTTTTTTTTTTTGGGCTTTAATGTATAGGAATTTACCGAATTCCCCTACAATTTGGTGTTACTACGTAGGTATTTTATTCAAACACACTCTCACTTTTACTTGGGCCATCAACTCTATTCGAAGAAAACGCGGAGAAAAATTTGGGTTTTGTTGGATAGTTCAAGAAATGAACGGAAATTTAAACAATTTTCCGGCTTGGATCCTTATGAATAATATATTGTTGTTTTAATCCACCATTTATTTAACTCTCCCGACTTAAAAAAAAAATAACCTACTTTCTTATATTTTTTTCCGATTCCTCTAATTTGTTTTTCGTTTTTAATATAGGTTTTTTTTTAACTAGGAAGTACCTATTGCAAAAATCACAAAACCCGAAATAATAATTAATTTTTTTGTAAAACAAAATTATAAAACAAATTTACAAAAAAACGGTTAGCCGGAGAACGGGGGAAATGTGAATTTTTTGAGAAATGAGAAAAAGAGGCACACGGAACTGCGTTTCGCACGCTGCTCTCTGTTAGGAACGTTTTTTGACACTAAACGAGAGCGCTAAAATACAAAACTCATTGGGCTACCAAACTAAACGAAAATATTGGTTGTGTTTTATTTTTGTGTTCATCTTTACACAAAGTATTTTTGACAATGTGTACAATTTTGGGATCTCCGAGTGTGCATACATGTACCACCACTGTACACTCACTGTCGTCACTACTCAAAAGTTGGTATGCTGAAGTATTTGTGAAAAAAAAAAACATTTTTATAAGGAAGACTTTAGAGCTCTCCATCTTCTACACATTAACCACCACACCATACACATTCCCATTGCCATGAGTACCCAAGTGTAAAACCTTTAAGAAGAGTAAGTGAAGAGGTAGGTTTAGGTTAACCGAATAGAAAAATGTTAAAAGTATAAGAAAAAGAAGAACGGTGGTTCTAAGCACAGACAATATTTTGGCAATTTCCCCTCATTGTTTTGATAGTAGTTGAGCTCACTAATACAAACTTATTTATCATAAGTAAAGTTCTCTTGGTATTATAATATATTGCTAAGCTAAAGCTAAATTCGTGTCTTAAAAAAACGGCGAAGGAACTGCTGCCATTTAATTTACAAGCCATCATACACCCGAAATTTGTCGGTCTTAGAAGAAGGAAGAAACGACACGACCAAAACCGCTTACCTCAGCCCGTAGAGCATACCAACGACATCTTCTTCATCATCATCATCGTTATCCTTATCCTCGTATGTATTTGCATTGGAGGACAACGGAGAGAACGAAAAAAGGAACCCTTGGCTTTAGCCTTGTTTAGAATCAAAGTACCTACTTCTTGTAAAATGTGTTCCCTTTGTACCTCGACTTACCCAACAAACTATTCGATATATTTTTTTCTTATTTTGCTTCGTTCGTATCTTTCATTCTTCCTTTCGCCTCCTGTATTTTTTACGATGGTGGTGGTCTCGTTTTCTAATGCCCATTGGTATTTTTAGTTTTAGAAAACTCGTTGTGCGAAAAATAAGAAGAAACACAAATTTTTTGGACTTCCTTGGCAGGATTATGTTTTTTTTTTTTTTTTTTTTTTACATATTATTTGTTGAAGATGAGCATTGTTTAATGAGAAGGAGAAGATTTTCAACTACAAATTGCAGTTCGTTATGTATTGGAAACTAATTGCTAGGTATGCTAAATTTGAAAATAGGTATACCTACCTACCTACATTACATACCTACTTATTGATTCAAAAAATGAGATTACGTATTGATCTTTGGAAATATGTATACCTATAGGTAGATATGGAATAGGCTTTTGAACAATGAACACGAAATAGGTGCAAATCGACTTAAAACATCTTTAGATAAGGTTTTCCTCAATAGAAGTTACATAAATGAAACAAATCTGAATCTATGTATTGGAACCCTCGGCCTGAAACTTGACAAATCGGCCTGGCTCTGGATAAGAGCATCTCAAAGACCCTATTTTCATAAAGAAATAGGTACCTACCTTAAGTTTTGAAATAGTACAAATATTTCCAAACGAAAATTCTGTTGGTTTTCCTGAATGTTATTCGTTTTCGAGAAAAACGATATTTATGAAGAGGAAGAGACTAGATAAATAAAAATTAGGTATAGCGGCTAGAACACTTATGCGCCATTAAAATCGGTTGGAAAAAATAGCAAAACTTTTAAAGTCGATCAAACGATTCCGCATAAACAATAGGTACTCTTATAAATAGAACTTTTATAAATTGCCAGTGGACTTACTTCCATATAATGAATTATGTCGTTGTCTTGGAAGACCATCTTTCGTTGAATAGATATCATTGTTGTTCTAGTGCGACAAGAACCGTTGTATGAATTTTTCTATTCCCATCAGCACTCAGTTTCAACTTTAAGATAGTTTTTGGAATGTTCTTAAGTATATTCTCTCTTAACAACAAACTATTGTCATTTGAAAAAGACCTGGGGCCTATTTCAGCGCTAATACACCAATTACAATATAGCGGTTTGACTGTTGTATTACATCAGTTCCGTTTCATAGGTACGTTCGGTTTTTAGCTGTAGTACACAGGTGTAGATACAGAGAACGTATTGGAGAGTTATTGGAAAAATGTATGATTCTATTTCACAGCTTTTGATGCCACATTGTGGTAGTACAACTAAGAGTCAATGCTTGATACAATCTTACAATAAAATATGTTGATGTAGCAACGAAAATAAAAAGTGTATTAACAAATACCTTCGTCAAGATGAACATGCTCATATTTATTCTTGATTTCATTATATCAAAAATCAATTAATCTGCTTTTCTTAAGAAGGATATTTTAAATTAATTCATTCATATTTTCCAACTTGCATACATAATATGTACATCTTCCTTTTTTGGAGAAACCAAATCAAGATAGATGTAAGCCCACCATAACACACTTCAAGTTAACTACATCGACTAAATCATCCATTCACATCATACATCACTTCCAGTTATAATTGTGAAACAGGAATATGTATTTGATGTAGTTGATGTAGTTGATGTAGTAGTGCTATGTGCTATGGCCGAAATCAGGGAACAAAGCCTCAGAAAATCTTTCCTCAACGCAACGAAATGGCTCTGGACGAACTCCATCAATCATAACATCTGCACCGTGACCTTCGTCGGATTTCTAAGACCACGAACCCCCCAGAATTTTGAAAGTGGTTCATGGTACATAATGGACGGATGATCCCACGTTCGAACTAGTTTTCACTTCAGAACCATTCAACACAATGTACATGATTTTAAATCGGGCGGTGGTGCTATTAAGTGAGTGATCCGCTTATTATTATTATTTATTAATATCATATTCTCTTAACAATTTTTAGACATCTTATATTTTTAATTTAATAATATAATTTGAACAATTTATTAAAGAGAAAAGGTTGTACCATTTGAATTTTATGTTAAAATTGAGTTAATGCCAAATTCACAGATTTTGATATAATATGAGGTGGGCATAGTATAATATAATAACGTATATGATAAATGAAAATGAACAAAGAAAAAAAGTGTATTGTAAATTTTATCGACTATGATTGATTTGAATAAATTGATTTGTATAAAGAATATTTGAATTATTAGATATTCGTAAATAAACAAAGAGAACAAATATTAACAAATGACATAGTTTAGCAAAGTTTCAATGTTATAAGTATCGAAATCAAAAAGCTATAATTTAATGGTCGATCGTACTAAGTTAGCATTACTCATGTTATATGCATTATTTATAGGCCTTTCCAAGTAACCACCCCTCAGAAAAAATATCTTTCTTCAAAACCTTAAAATAGAACAATGGTAAAATACCTGTTTGTGTGAATAAATCTACATAGTGAGCTAGGCGGGCAGCGTAACATATCTTACTTAGGACACATTTTGTAAGTACTGTTAATTGTTGGATTTTGTTTAAGTACGCGCCTCCCCAACAACTGATACCAAATTGTAACTTCGAGTGGAAAATGCCATAGTAACCTTTTTTTCACGTGGAGAATGAACAATATTTTTTTAACCGATAAAAGCATCTTACGCTTGAAAGAAGATATTGCTTTAAATCCATAATGTGTTCAAACTATTTTAAATGTTGGTAAATGTTGGATTCTTAAAATCTTTCATTATTTCAATATTGAAGCGTGTACTGCAGCAGTTTTCTTCAAAATTAAGGCCAATTGCTATTGAAGAGTTTAGAACTAGAACAAGACGGAGCATCGAACAATACTTTAATGTCATTTAGTCCATAAAGTTCAGTGCTGAACATCATGAGTTTGGTTTTGTTACTTACTACAAGTAATAAATGTACATCATGGTTAATATCCAAAACCAACTTTAATAGACTAAGTGAATTGTATCCAATTGCTATATCATCAGCAAAGGCGTTAACTTTCCCCAAAAATGGTAGATTGAAAATGGAATTTATAAAAATTAAGAAAAGAATGGGCCCAAGAACTGAACCTTGTGGTACACCCAAATTAATATCTATAGAATCATTTAAAACATTAATTATTTTGACTATATGAGACCTATTACTCCGGTAGGATTCGAACCAATTGTAGATAAATCCTCGAAAACCAACATTACGTAATTTTTTTAAAAGATCTTAATTTACTTTCTAGTGATTGTGTTACCTTGCCTTTCAATTACATATTTTTCATTAATTTTTGTCTAGATAATTTCACATTTAACTGTTTGTTCATTATTTATCAGTAGATTTTCTAAGGGTTGGTGACATTTTCCCCGAAGGGAAATTCCTAAATCCAAAATCCCCAAATCAAAATCCCCAGCATCAAAATCCCCAAAAAAGAATCGCCAGGGCAAAAATCCCCATCAATTATAAGTATCACAATAAGAACATTTCTTTACATATTTTTTTTTGAAAACTACGTGCACATAATGGAGATATGCTGTTGACGGACCGGACACTGAAATTTGGGGATTCCGTGGGGATTTTGGCAAGAAAGATTGTTTAATTGGGGATTTTGTCCATGTGTATTATGTCAGTGGGGATATTGGCTAGTTGGATTTTATTTTTTGGGAATTTTATCCGATGGGGATTTTTTTTGGGGATACCCATTTTCTAACCATATAGTAAACAACAAAACATGCGTGGCTAATAAAAGCGCTAGTCGTTTCAATGCAATTAATAAACAACAAAAAAAAACCTACATTGGGTTGCGCTTGATCATGTAGGCTCGATGGCGTGATGCGTATTGTGTTGGCTTCCAAGGCTTCAATACTCGAAACATGAAAAATAAGAAATTTTTCAATTAAGTTGTGAAATAGCTAATATTCCAGCCAAAAATAATAAGAGAAAACCTTGGTGATAGCTCATTTAAATTGTTGTTGTTCATTCAAAGACATTGAATTAGTTTCTAACTTATTTGGTAAGCTCATAACTTATTTTATTAAATAGCGAAAAACAAAGCCAAACTATGCAAGAGTGTTACCTAATCGTAATCAAATAAGACCGAAATAAGTGAACCAAAGTCAAGAACTCTAAGTTGGCAGTATAAAATGAACTATACCCCATATCTTAAAGATAGATGATAATAGAGAATCTTAGTCCGAACTTGAAAAACTAATAAATACTTATATTTATGGTAAAAACCTACACCAGCCGGTACTCATAAATGATGAATAATGTTTAACTGCTAACTTAAGAGACAATCCCTGCTCTATAGACAATTATATATACCCCCAGCAACAACTGGATACCACCAATGGGATTTCTTGACATAAAAACTACCTTTAGGCCCCTCATACTTCCTATTTTTGTAATAAGTGATTTCTTCTGAAAGAATCTTTCAGAAATCCATTATCGTATTTTGTCACTTTAAACTTTCAACAAGAAATCAGAGCATCAGATCCTAAGAACTAAATTGAATATATGCATTATGCACTGATATAAATACATTGACCTCGGTAGCTGGATAGGGAAACATTCCTCGCCGATATTTTGTAACCTATTCAATGTCTCTGTTTCCCCCTAATTTTCATTTATAATTTCTAAAAATATTTCCCATTTCCGCACTATATAAGTTCCGCTCCTGAATGGAATGGCCTCCATTATAATAGATGCAGTATAAGAATTTATTTTCTACGCAAACGTCTCATACTGCAGGGCTGATACATTAGTGTTGCCAGTAGCTTTCAAAACTTCGCCGCAAAACTATTTTTTTAAAAGACATTTAGACTCCCGTCTAACTCGTTTTTAAATAATTGTTTAACTGCTTTGTTATTAAACAAATCTTTTTCAAAAATTTAATGTAAAAATAAAATACCCAATTTAGTAGACTAGGCTTATGTGACTCAAAAACTTTTTGCAGGACTCGCTTGATTATTGCTATACAAAAATCCCGATTTTCAATACTCGTGCTGACTCGTGAATTTTTTTCCAAAACACAAACGTTATGAAATCTGAGTTCGTAAGTTTTTGGTTTATTAATTCTGAGTTCTTTATGAATTTGTTTATATCAGTCGCGTGGTTAGAAAACAATTAAAAATTGATGTGAAAGTTAAAATTGTTGTTCCACCAAACAATCTTCTTTTTTTTTTTATAAGAATAAATTGTGTGAAAACCTTTGTCCTAGATAATCTACTTTAAACTTTCCATGTAGCAAATGAATTTCCAACAAATTAATGAAATTCCAAATTCCTTAATCTGGGTGGAAAATTTCTAAAATGGTAACGCTGAATAGCATTCTTTTGCAAAAGGGAATCCAGTCGTGCTTAGGGCCCCCCATACTCTATAATTAACAGAAGAAATTCCTTTACAAAAATAAACACATTTATCGAAATACACGCATCCACGATCGCAGATAAAACGCTCGCTATGCATGCGCATATACCGAAATAAATACAACAACGGCGCGCGAACGATAATAGTAAACAAAAACCTCGTGCAGTTCAGGGGGAAACAAAAGCGGAAAAACTACGGTTTGATTTCAATTCGATCAGTCTGAAAATTTCTTACTTTTCGAGGATGTGTTTTGTATCTCAAAACAAAAACAACAAGAACACTACTATTTTTGTATTAGAATGGGATATATGCTGAAAATTATGTCTCAGATTCAGAAGAAATCCAAAGAGAACAGAATCCTGCGTATTATTTCGTAGAAAAATCCTGAACTTCCTGTAATTTGTGTCTTTGAATATTGAATTGGATATGAAATATTTGAATATTTTATTTTTGATTTTATTTATTTATAGGAGAATTCTAAAAACAATATGATAGAATATCTTATAATATATAGTTATAAGCTGATTTTACATAAGAGCTAGAAATTTAATTTAATCAATTTAAAATATTTTAAGTAATTATTATAAGAAAAAAACTGAAAAATATGGCTTAACAGTTTGTGGTGTTCTGTAATTCTTTAAATTCTACCGTTCAAGTGGATCATAGAAATTTTGTGGACAAATGTAGAATTGGTTTGTTTTAGACTTCTTGTGCACTTAGATTATCGATTATCAGCTTGAAAAAAAATTAATTGTTGCCGCTGACTTAAGATAACTTCAAATAAACATTTTAATTTTGTTTTTTTATTTATTTCTAAATGACACAAAGTCAGTCGACATATTTAATATTTCTACTCTATGGCGAGCGCTCTGCTCTGTTCTTCCCAAAAATAAACAATTTGAAAAGCCTGGAACTGCCCATCATGCTTAAAACAGCAATGCCCGAGTATTTATTTTGCTAAGTTGTAAATTTCACACCAGATGAGGGCGACACTATCAGTAAAATAATTTAAGTCTGTATAGATACCAATGTCGATGTATGATTTGAAGTTTCTCTAACGAGAGAAACGTTTTCTAAATTTGTATCGCTTCGAAATTAATAACAAAATAATGGGTTATCCATTTTGCGGTTTCAAAAGTAAACGTAAATAAAACACATATAAAATATTTTTTTTCATAATATTTCTTTTTTTATTATAAAGTTTGAACGTTGACATTATATGTGAAACACTACATCATTTAAATGACTACAACGCGAATTGTTGCAAGCATCGATTCTTTTGAGGCAATTTTCGACCACTTTTTGACACATATTGGACGGTATCTCAGTCATAACTTGACGAATGTTGGTTTTCAAGCGCTCAAGAGTTAAAGGTTTATCTGCATAAATACCGTCTTTCGCGTAGCCCCACAAGAAAAAAGTCCAGTGGTGTCAAATCGCATGATCTTGGTGGCCAGTTGATATCGCCACGGCGAGAAATTATGCGTCCAGGAAATGTCTCTTGCAATAAAGCCATATTCGCTCGAGTTGTGTGGCATGTGGCACCGTCTTGTTAAAACCACATATTTTTCAAGTCGTATTCTTAAATAGAAGGCAAACAAAAGTCGGTTATCATATGACCAAAACGCTCCGAATTGATGGTGACAGTCGTTCCATGGTCGTTTTGAAGAAGTAAGGTTCAATCACATCTCCGGACCAAAGAGCGCCCCAAACAGTGACTTTTTGTGAATGTAATGCCCTCTCTTCAATTACTTGAGGATTCTTAGAACCCCAAATATGACAATTTTGTTTATTAACATACCCACCGAGTGGGAAATGTGCTTCCTCGCTGAAGAAAATTTTGTTCGAAAAATCGCCGTCCACCGCCTGTTGTTCAAGCAGCCATTCGACATATCTACGACGTTGTGAATGGTCAGCTGGTTTCAGTTGTTGTGTGAGCTGGACCTTACATGGATGTAGGTGTAGATCCAAATGCAAAATGCGCTATAATGCGCCGTAAGACAGTCCTAATTTCTGAGAACGACGAGGAATCGACACATTCGGGTCTTCGGCAACACTTTCATTTACAGCAGCGATATTTTTAGTGGTACGAGCGAAACGATGATGCACAGGCCTTACAATTTTTGTAACCAATCCAGTCTCTCCAAATTTCGTAAAAATTTTGCCAATTGCTTGAGTAGTTGGACGATTATGTAAGCCATAATCGCCTCTTAAGGCACGATATGTGTATGTGGCAGAATCACCATTTTTGTAGTAGGCTTTAACAATTTTTATGCGTTGTGCGATAGTTTAGCGATCCATTTTCGTAAATGTCAGACTTTCAACTGAAAAAAAAATTGGTTTAACAATTAAGTCTGACAGATGTCGAATTCCAGCCCTATACTTTTGAAACCGCAAAATTGATATTGGAAGCGTTCGCAAGGTTCAATTGAAATAACTTGTACCTTGTATCCACAGTAGTTGAAAATTGCAATAGGTACCCTAAATTTAGGCTTCACTTTGATTTGTTAACCAACAATTTTGTGTTAAGGCCTATAGGCAGGCCAGACCGTCCCCCGTCATCATTAAAGATGTTTTTAGGTACTGCGGGTTGTGTGAAATAATTGTGTGAAATAATTTTTTTGGAAAATCTACGGAAAATGTATTTCAACAAACAATCCTGGTATTAAATACTGGCATTGTGACGAAAAAAAATTGAATAAATATAAATAGTGATCATGTATTTTAAGCATTTAAAGCCTCTGGTATTCCTCAAGGTAGTTATCTTGACCCATTGCTTTTGCTTCTATTTGTAAACGATATAAATAATATTATGTTTGCGGATGATGGTCAATTACTTAAATGTGTCAACTCGCTCTCTGATTGCCTTTAACTACAGAGAAACCTTGATAATTTGGAGAACTTGTGTTTATCAAAAGTTTCTTAATTTTTTGCTAAATGTAACTTTTTTTTTATAATCTACACGCGCTCAAGGGATAATACTACCCTCTAAATGTTTCAACACAGCGCGGGCGTTAGGTTAGGAAGAGAAACAAGGATAGAAAAGATGTGTGGCCCGATGTTCTGAGATTATTTTTTATTCGTTGTCATATTTTTCGGTATACTAGTTTTACTCAATCACATGTTGTTAGTTCTATGCCTAAATAGCATGTAATGAGTGAGCCAGCAACTCGTATGACATTTATTTTAGAATTGATTTTTAATGGAAAAATAAGAGGACATAGACTACGGCAGGGATCGAACTTGTGACCATGAGGTTGACAGGCGAACACACAACTATCGCGCCACGGCCACCCCCACTGTTTATCTTTTCGCCATCATTTTTCACCTGTAAGCTTTTCGTATATTAAAGGTGAGGTTGTCACTTGCAAATTCGTAATCAAAGGTGAGGTTGCCCCTTGCTGATTGTTTCCGAAAAAAAGGATCTTCCACACTACATAGACTATATTATAGTTGCTAAAGCCAATAGTTTCTTAGGATTTGTTGCTCGTAACTCCAAAGAGTTTTCTCATCCATAGGGCGCTGTATTAATTGCAGTATAACATGGAACCCATACTATGCTATGCACTCTAACCAAATTGAAAACATCCAAAAGTGGTTTACCAGGCTAGCAGCTTTGAATTTTTTTGAATAAGAACACTTCTTATAGTACTAGATATAGTCTTCTCCACCAAGTCTGATAGTGTTAGGAAGAAAAAATGTCCACATTAAAAAAGTTTACTATTGTATCTTCCACTTTAAGTTACAATATATATCATTTTAAGGTTTTAAAGATATTTTGTATAAGGGTCGGGTATTTAGGAAGCCTTATAAGTAACCTACATAATATAAGAAATACTAACTTTTAGCGAATAACCCCTTTTTGAACTTGTCTTTTTAGACACTATTGTCTCTCGCAAATTATAAAATATTCTTCCAAGCGAATCACGAAGCATTAGACACCTTCAACTGTTCTTAAAAGTGATTCAATCATGGTTTCTTGATTTCGATACTTCAAACATCGAATTATTTGATTGACAACTATACTTGTAAATCTATTGATAGAGTATTCCAAAGTCGAATTGCTAAAATTTAGAAAGATCTATCTGCAATTGTAGATATAGATTAACGCGGTAAAATGACCGTAAGCCCTCTATGAGACTGCGTGCCCTGCAGTATGCCACACAAGTATTCCATGTAAGTCAGTGGAAACGTCAACCGATCCTTTCAATTTTCAATGTCTAATAATTGTTTGAAATACACTTCTGGCGATTCGTCTTTTCGAAACACAATTCGCATAATCGTTGTTAATCAATATTTGGTAGTTATATAAAGTTTGCATTTTTCAGAACTTACCACGTTAAATGTTAGAAATATTTCAAAATTTCTTTTTACCCAACTTTTTTTTCGGAAAGTGAGAAGTTTGTAACATTAAAACTAAATCTACTTTCAAAATCTTTAAATTAAATGTATTTCCTCTTATTCTCATATTGTTATAAGCTATTTCCTTTTTTCTATTTTTATTTTAAAGAATGTATTTAAGTTTTGTAAGTTTGACACGATGTAAGCGATTCATATACTTCTTGTTTTATTTTCATTTTGCTTATATATTTTGTCCCCTTTTTTGTTTACTTTTTGAAATGTTTTGTAATGTTAATTGTTTACTATTTGCAATGAAGACCTTTAAAGGTTTGTACCTTAGTCTGAATCAAATGGTCTTGTTTTAAGCTCAAAACAAACTAATAGCGAGTTTTATTCAAGAAAAGATCTGCTCTTTCCGACAAAAGATCTCATCTTTTTGAATTTTGAGAGTTTCATTCCAAAAAAAAGAGCAAATCTAGACACGAAAGATTGGGTGTCTGATGGGTTGGCAGGTTCGATCTGAATGCACACATACATGTAAAAAGTCTTTTCTGTCAAGGGTCAAATGTAAAATATTTTGTTATTAATTTATTGTGAACTTGTGAACTAGTGCTAATCCGTGCTAAAAAATAAAAAAATAATAGAAATAAATTCATAATATACATTTAATAGATTCAGTGGAGTTTTTCGTCTTCGTCTTCCTCGTCATCTGATGATGAAGATTTGTTTTTTTTTTTTTCAGAAATGTGTGTCAGTCATTCACCAATACTGCAATTAAATCTGGAAAAAAGTTTCATTGAAAAGATCAAATCTCGCTTTTTAGATGAGATCTTTGAAATTTGAGTGAAACTCGCTATAAGTGTTTGATTATATCGAGAACACAATTAGATCTGTCCTACTTTCCTGCAATTCATTTAAAACATTTAAATAGTCTTTCGATCGAATACGTTAAAACTGCAAAACATCTCGGGCTGACATTTAATAACTGTTTAACTTGGGATAAACTTGTTAACCTACTAGCCGGTAAAGTTTATGGTATACTGAGAAGTTTATGGGTCTCCCATTCGTTCACACCGGTTAAAATTCGGCTGTTACTCGCGAAAACTCTGGTAATACTAATTTTGATCCATAGGAAGTGAAATGTTTTGTAATTGCAACTCTGTAAGCATATCTAAGTAAACTTAAAATCGCCTTTAATAGTATTGCACGATATATGTATTTATGGGCTAAAGAGATATGACAGGTTGTCTAGTTACATTAAACGGCCGCTTATTATGTCTTTTGAAAACTATCTTAAACTCCGTAGCTTAACTTTGCTTTCAGATATTCTGCTGACACGCCAACCAAATTATTGTTTCGAAAGAATACGATTGGAATCCTCGCACATGTCTTATCAATTAATCCTCGTTATTCATTTCTAACTTCTGAACGATAATTTTTTGTATATGCTGTGCGTCTGTGGAATTCCTTACTACGTCATATTAAAGAATTACCGAACACTAAAAGCATAAGTAAAGCCTTAAAATTATATTTTTCAGAAATTTCATGAACTAATTTTGAATTGCAATTTGTAATATGTATTGTTTGTAAGCATTCTTAAATAATATTATATATACTAATATTAATATACGTATGTAATTAATTGAATTAAATTTTTAGCACTGTTGTAAATTTAGCTTAATACTAAATTATAATTATATTGTATCTTACAGTTGTAAGCCTTCTCGTGAAATAAATAAAAAAATAAAATAAATTTGTTTATTATATATGTAATTTGTAATGCTCAGGTAGGATACCAATTAAAAGATAAAATTTTATTGTATCTATCTCTTTGTATTTTTTTTTAAATAAATAAATAAAAAAATGTTTCGACTTGATTTTTGTCAATTCAAAACTTCGAATGAAAAATAATTCCCGAATATTGGGATATAAGTTGATTAATTCCACTACCGATCCACGCAATTATTCAGTTCAATTCCTGAATTATTTTTATCTTCCAGGGATACACCAACACTCAAATAGCAGATGATCATGTTACATAACCCGATCCAACCGAAAATAAGTAATGGATCAAAGCTCGCTGTTGAGACTGAAGCACCGATATAAAACTCACTCCAACAGTTTCCTGTACGCCTTGAAGTTGTGGAAGAAACATTTGTTTGTTTGGGAGCTCCTGCCCAAATGTGAGAATTATACCTAAATCCCGTATGATAATTCTATTTTTTTTCTCATTTTTAATGCATTAAAAATGTAAACAGAGCAGTACCACAATAGTTAAATGGAAAACCCCATTAAGCGTGAGTGTGTACACAATACAAACAAAAATGCCAAACTGTCAAGAAAAAAGTACTAAAACTGAACTAAAAATGAAAGTGAAATTACATTTTTCAGCCATTGGCAACTTTTTTATGAAATGTATACATTAAAATTTGACAAATCAAAAGAAGTTTTTTGTCTAATCAAAGTGTTTGGCTTTCATTCAGAAATTGTATTGAGCCAGATGAAAGATTACAATTAACCTTAAGATATTTGGCGACAGGTGGGTATTTCTTCGACTTTATTCAAAACAAAATTTAAAAATGCCAATATTTCTTTTAGCGTATAGACTCAATACGTAATGCTGGCCACTGAAAGTGCAAAACCTTCGCAGAATAAACAAATGGAATTGCTAAAACCGACATCAGATCAAATTTAAAAGAATCAAGTAATGAAGGTTTACTTTCGCTTCAAGATTTTATCAAGACAATTACATACATTAAATATAATTAGCTAAACGTATTTTTGTTCTTAATTGAATGGCTATATTATTGATAAATTTTTGAATTAATAAAATGATGTTTGGGGGTATACCATACATTAAACAATGTTTCTGTTTCGGTAAAAAAAATTAATTTTCTCTTTCACACAAAACTGACACTTTAATGTGATTTAATGCATTAAAAATGGGAACAAAAAAGAAGTATCATACGGACTTAAGCTCTGCACGAATGAAGACCTTATAGATTGCATCCAGATCAGACGGGAGAATAATTGTTTGCATCTTCGAATAAAGCACAAACACTTTGCAGCGTTTTTGGCGACCTCGAATATGTGGTCATTCCACAAGGGTGGTCTGCGATGCACATTCCAAGGACTAAAAGCTGGACAATGCTGTCAGAATTTAATAAGCTTATCATACGCTGACATTGCAGTTCCACACCCGAAGAACAATGAGGTGAATCTGATTAGAAGTTCCAGATAAGTGATCATTAATAAAAATGAGAAAAAAGAATTAGAGACTGCCTCAATGTTGATTTATCTAGGATTAATATCGTTTTCTCTAGACGATATAAGGATAATTTGCTTCTAATTTTTCAAAATATCATTGCAACGATTCCTAAAATCGATTCTCATTATTATATGTAATGTAATCATAATCACTATCAGGTACGAAGGCCACCACCTAAAAAGTGGTGATAACTACGAGTACCTTCACCTCGATTTTTTTTACCGTAATAGGCACATCGTAGAGTTGATGAATTTTGTGCTAAAATGAAAAAGATGTTTTGGCAATGTATCTGTCTATGAACTGAACGTATATTACCATTAAGACAAAAAAAATAAAGTTCAACGACAAAAAAACAAACAAAAAACAAAAAAATCCTCTCAGTTTTCAATTGGATATTTTCTTAAATTCAGTTTCCTTTTTTTTTTTGAAATCCCTGCAATGCACATTGCACATGCCTTCAATGTTTCACACAACGGCTCCACCTACAAACAAAAAGTGACCACTCGCGATTATATCGTTCTATAGTCAAAACAATACATCTAGATTGCCCTCTTGATGTCCAAAAAGATTTGCATTCAGGTATAGGTACCATGACCCTCGTGTTTATTTTTTTTTGTTTTGTTTTTTTTTTGTATAGTTATAAAATGCAACATGATATGAAACATATAGCGCCGTGCCGTGCCGTATACCTACATTTTCATTATACAATCCTTGCACTCAATCTGGCCGTAGGCAGCAATGTCCAATAGGATAAGTCGGTTTTCTCCATACACCACCAATGTCCACACTTCACCGTCAAAGGCATATCAACCAACATCCCTATGAAATCGCATATGCAAATTCAATATTTCCCCCATCAAGTGCAATGCGAGCTTTAATGCTGCTGCTGCTGCTGCGGCTGCACTTGTATCTATGCAAAAATCCATTCAATATGCAAATAAGTAAAACTGATGGTGATGGCGATGATTTGAGTCTCAAAGGACGATACGACACCGTCAACGGACGGTGGTGCGGCACAAGACGCATGCGTGCCAAGTGCAAGGCAAATGCATCGGCATTCATCCAAGTTAGTGTTATACCTTATGCAAAAGAATCCCCTCATGCCTTTTTATCCCTTTTTTATTGAGGTGATGATAGGACGCCCTCGGACTCGAATGCATTGAAGACTTGTAACTGTATGTGATACGCATACCTTCAAAAAGATGCAACATATCGGGTTGTAGTTTTGCCATCGCATATGGATTCGACTCCTAGCTTCAGAGTGCAATGCGGTGACATCAACCATGCGGCTGCCCTTGCTCTTTCTCCTTTGAGCTTGGGAATAACTTTTTTGCTGATTTAGTTGGTTGGTCTCGTGCCGTGAGGCACCTTTTTGTGTGTAGAGCATCCTTTATGTCCTACACTTCAGTATGATACTGCAAAGTGCATTTTTATGAATGAATTGAGAAAAAAGTTTTTTTTTTCATTTTATTTTGAAGCTGATGCCTACAATGAAATAACTTTTTTTTTTGTAAGGAGGATGAAGAATACTCGTAAGGTAGTTTTCTCCTCTGATGGTTCATATTTCAAGGTGTAAGCATAAAAACGAGCACAAACATTCATTGTTCGTGTTCCTTGTCAATGATAATGTAGGTATGTAGGTACACACACGTTTTTTTATATTTCATCTTGATTGTAGTGAAGAGAAATGGTGATGTCGCAGTATACTTAAGGAAATACGAAGCGTAAAATCAATATAAAATAATCCTTACTTATTGGAATCACATTAGTTCTAATAGTTAAATCATGTAGGTAAGGATAAATCGATAAATAAGAGGCAAAAAACTCAATCCACTTAACATTGAGTCCGTTGGAAAAGTGGACACTGGCAGATTTATAAAACTGACAGTTGAACAATTTGTTTAATACAGGGTGTCCGCCCGGAAGGTATACTACTTTGTTTTGCCGCCATTTTGGTAAACATTAGTCTTCACAGTTCCTATTTGGCAGTCGTGAAGTAGACACGTGGCAAATTTATTATGGAAAAATATTCGATGAACCAAGGTGTTTTAATCGGTAAAACTTTTTTATGAAAATCAATCATCGATTACTGTGACGATGAGAAAGTTACGTGAAATTTTTGGGAGAAACTTCGTGCCAACAATTTATCGTGTAGTGAATGATTTCGTAGAAAGAGGTCTGTAGGAAGGTGACAAGCCCAAGCATGGACCACAACGTACTGCAAAATCGGTTGAAAACATTACTGCTGCTCAAGGAAGTGTTCAAAACAATCCATACTTTGGCCACAATTTTGCACAAGGATTTGCATTTGTTTCCATTTAGGATTCAGTTGACACAAAAGCTTCTTCCACAAAAGCATTTAAGCCGCCGTACATATGCCAATAGGATGTTACAGCTAGCCCATGATAACCCCGATTTTCATGAAAAAATCATAATGAGTGATGAGGCACATTTTCATTTGAATGGATATGTGAATAAACAGAATAGTCGGTTCTGGGCAATGGAAAACCCTCAAATTATTCATCAGTCGCCTTTGCATCCATTAAAAGTTAGAGTCTAAAGTGCAATTTAGTCAAGAGAAATGGGAAGCGATATCGTGATATGATTGAAAACTTTTTAACGCCATAACTGCATGCTTAAGGTTTGATTAACATGTGGTATCATCAAGATCGTGCCACATCGCATACAGCCAGAAAGAGGTCTCTTTCCACAACAAGTTATTTCAAGAAATGGTGATGTTGATTGGCCTCCACGGACGCCTGATTTGACTGCTCCTTCTTTTTGTGGGGATATCTGAAAAGCAAGGCTTATGCAAACAAACCAGAAACGCTTGAGCAGCTCAAACAAATTATTCGTGATGAAATTAATGAAATACCGCGTAAAATTTTCGAAAATTTTTTTTTTTTGGATTTTTGAAAAAAAAATATTTTTTTTGAAAATTCAATATTTCGAAAACGGGTCAATGATTTTTCTGAAATTTTGCTTTTAAATTTATATTACTAAATATTTAAAATGATCATACCAATTGTGTTCAGAAAAAATTTAAGAATTTTTATATGTAAAAAATTAAGTGAACAACGAAATTTACATAGAATCGTTTGCATATAATGTAATGGAACATAGGAGCAAGTACGTGCGATCCAGTCGTGCATTTTATTTTTTTTTTTTATTTTGATTAAAAATTACTTTGGTTTTCACTGATTGATTTTTTCACGACCATGAGGATTAAAATTATGTTGATGAGGGGCGTATTTATCATATGCCCCAACGTGCTACCGTTACTGGGACGATGTCGATTTTTTTTGACGATTTCGCTTGACGAAAATAACGTTCATAGAGGTGCTTCATTTAGTGGCAGATGATTTGCAGCATCCACGTCCAAGTTAAAGACACAGTTGCAATTAATGTTTTTTCTTTAAAATTTTAATCAATCTTCCAATGTACAGAACGGGTTGCGCCTCATGGCATGTGAAAATATGCATTCATCGCTCATGTTTTGATGTGTCATGTGGCATGTGTCATGTGCCAGTGTGTGCCGTATCATACCAAGAATGTGAAGGGCCTTCGGCGCAATCATCACAGATATCTGAAAAAGACTTAAAAGTTTTGAATATCGTTGCACGTTGGGCAGGCTCAGTCCAAGATCAAACGATTTTTCAAAATTTACTAAAGAGGTGAATTACAAAACGGGCGGCGATATGGACAGTACGTCTTATCCTTTTTATCTATCTCCAAATTTCTTATAACCATTATCAGATGCAAATTTACCAAACTCCAATCTTTCGCACAAGAAATGTGGTTGAATGTCAGTACAGAAATCTTAAATGTTGTCGTTTTCCCGTACTACCGTATGGAATGCGCGTCAAGATCCAGCCCAAATTCAGACGTACTGTCAGGTACCTATAGATATTACTTCTTTAGCCACACTATACCAATGCGGAATGCTTTATCCGACCGAAATTTCCCTCCCATTCCATTTTGGTATCTCCTATCTACTCGTATTCATATCCCATTTCCCTAATCGCTAGCACTGCTTTTATACATTTCAAGGGTAGTCATAGCCCCTTGAGAGCCTGCATAATAAAAAAATATATATTATAAGCTTAAATGAATATTGTTTTTTTTTATTAATTAGCTTTTTCTATAAATTCATATGAACTATTTTGGCCAATATTGTAAAATTTAGTTTACTACTATCTTATAAGATATTATCTTATAGTTTGTTGAAAAATTACGAAATAAAATAAATAAATAAATACAAAAAAAGAAGCCTAGAAGAGCAAATAAAACTAACTATTACAGCATAAATTCTTCCTGATTTGTATGTATTACAATCTTATACAAAACCTCCATTTTCGCTGCTATGAATATTTCAGTCTTTTAGGGAACAACTGTTTCATTTTACATTTTTGAACAATTTTATAAAAGTGTGAGGACACTAGGTAACATACAATAAGCTATTACAAATCACTAGTATTGACATACCTGTACGTGTAGGTTAGGTTTCATGAAATGTTTCAAACCTTTAAGAAAATATAGTCTTATGGCAAATTATTTTCTAATGCGGTTCCAATTGAATCATAATAATACACTTGTAGGTACCTGTTAGTTCTATTTGCATAGATATTGTGAATTTTCATTAATTTCTTTCTTGTTACATATTTCACTTCTCTCTGCAAGCGCCCTAACTTTTAGAGATGTTCTACATTAGCCGTGTTTTATTGGGAAATTTATCCATCGTAAATTTATCCGTCGTAGCATTTTACATACAATTCGCTACGATCGATGAAAAGCTAAAGGAGAATGCTACGGTGGATAAATGGTTGATGTTTATTCGAGTCTCGACTTGATTTAGTTAGTTTTGTTGGTACGATTGATAGTTGAATTGAATCTCGACGGATGTGTTAATGGAGTATAGTTATAATTATTAGTTTTCATTCGTAAGACAAATCGATCTTTTTGATTTTATTTTTTCTTTTTTTTTGTATTGGGAAAGCTTATATTTTTAAAATCTTAGATAACTCCATTTTTCAACAAATATATAAGCTGTTCTTCTCATAAAAAGTTTCTCACTTTTACTATTACAAAGTGTAAGTAAAAGTTTTTTGCATTCTTTGCTTAGTTATTTTATAGAGCAAGTCTAAAAGTCCACCTATATCTACAATTTTGTATACCCCTAACGTCAACTGTTCAATTTTAACAAATTTCGATTTGCATTTTGAAAAGGAAATCAATCAATCAATTATTGGTGGTTATAAATAAACGGAGTTTAGTGAAAAAAAATTATCTCTTTATTTAGATCTACAAAAGAGTAATTTGACAAGTTTGGATGGGTGGATTTAAGTAAGAACCGCACTGGGTGGAATTGCACTACAGAGGAACTGCTCGACACTGCACTGCAAAATATCTATTCGTATGAAATTCTATGAGCTATAACGCACTAAGCGCCAACTTAACTTCACAAAATGTGCTTTTTGTCCACTGCTTAATGGACGTTGGCCATGGAAGGACTTCGCTTCGCTTAATGGACTGGGCGTACATTTTTATGATCCCATTGGTTTTTTTTTCTGGACATAGAAATGGCAAAATGTTAACTATAGTTGTTCCTTACTCCGCTTATGTTAAGTGAAGTCTGATTAGGTGAATATTGAATTGAAAGCAAAACACACTCAGAAATTAAATTTGTAAATTGACTTGAAGAATAAACTCTATCAGCCTTATTAATAAAAAACGCTTAGTCCACCTTCAGTCCCACCATGGACTTTCAAGACCATGGAATAAGAGTTAGACCATTGACTAAAATTTCCTATTAATAAAAAATCGAACAAAATCTACTACAAAAAGTATCAACTCTATCTCTTTTTATTCTATGTCCCTGTACATTTTTTTCTTAAATGTCAATCCTTAGTCATTCACTAGACCACCGTCTTAGATGGTCTACCGAAGGACTAAGTTGGTAAACATCAAATAGCAGAAATTCTGTTTTATTAATAGCATTCCGCAATTAGTCCACGGAATAAGTCCTAAGCCTTCCTAGTCTTTTTTATTAATTTGGTTGAATCTATCTATCTACTCAGAAAATAAGTAAAAGCAAGAAATATAGAGGCGAAATGTAAGGGGTGTGAACAATTTAAACTACATGTAGTGTGCGTTCAAACCAAGAAACATTAAAAGCAAACAAACAAATCTGCATCAATTTTGTTTATTCGTGTGAAAGGCATAGATGATTTTAAAGCAATACAAAAATTGCATTGTGTAGAAAGGCACTGAACCATAGTCTATGAACAAACCCATTCACTTATTATTTGATTTCTATTGATGCAAAATGAATGTTCGAAATTAAAATTGAAAATGCAGAAAAAAGGCAAACAAAAAATGGTTTTCACACATTAATTAATATTAGTTCTTTTTTCTACTTTCTATTTTATATATTTAAGAGTAAATTATTGGTCATAATTTTGATATTTTCTTAATTATTCTTTGCACAAAACTCTTTCATCGCTTGTGATAGCTGTGCAGGGGTACCATTCTTACAAAACTAAAAGAAAGGTTACGGTCGATGCGTTTTTTAGGGAATTACTTACTGTACAATGGATAGATTCCCAATAAAACACGGCTATTTTAAAATATGCATATTTGGTAACTAGACATTTTCACCAAGCTTAAGTTTTTTCCTATACGAGTACCTAGGTTTTGACACCAAAATGTGAAAATTTTTACAAATTCGTACGAATTTTAACTTTACCTAATAGCTATATCATTTATAACTACTTCTCTAACTAAATATATGTTGAGCGCAATCGGCGTCAACATAGTACCTAACTTTAAAAAAAAAATAGCTACGGCTATGCAACTCCATCGACATTACTAAACAAGGTTCCCACTACCCCAAATGGAGACCATGTAGAGATGAATAATGTTTTTCTGCTCCATCAACCCCCCTCGAATCACTAAATTTATGAGGAGAATATTATTTTTTTTATAAGTAAGCACTTTTAGGTATTTCGCATGAGTCGTTGTTACTAGATTTGCAATTGTGTAGGTGAGATACTATCTCATCAGCTCAGAGCTAGAAAAAGATATTTTGTGTTACGCTGACTACTTTTACTTTTGATTGTGTTTCGGTAGGTGCCTATTCCCAGTTTACATATAGCCTATAGGTACATCAGTATTGAATTAACACCATTTATAGTTTATATGAGAGCATTTTTGCCATGACCCTGACAATGATTTGTTGCGAAGGCAAATTTTTTTTTTTACTTTTAATATAAGTTCAAGGACATTTGAATGTGGAATTTATTTAAAACATAATAGTCATACTTATTTGTAAATAGGTACTATTTGGTATGCACCTAGTATTAGTACAAAACATTTTTTGGATTTTTGAAGGGTTTCTTATAGTAAAACTATATTAAATCGGGGCTTTCTTTTGTCAGCGAACTTCTAAGAAATTACAAAGCTTTTTAAGTTCATTTGAATATACCTACAAATGTTCATAAGGTATATGTATATGCTTAATGCTATCTGATCGAAGCAGTATAAATGTGTGTATGCTGTATATTTGGATGTGTGGATTTTCTAATTTTAATAAACGTGCAAGAGTGTAGTATCTATCTCATTATTAAATTACATTCAAATATTCAAAGTTCAAAAACCTCATACCAAGAGAGTCATTCATTCTATTTTGCTATTAAAGAGTGTAAGCTTTAAAAAAAATACAATGAACAAAGAGAACAAATCTTGGTCGTGAATCGATATAAATATTCTTCTTTACTCATACTTTTATGCGTCGTTCGAAATTTATATACGAAATTCTGCATTTTTATTTGTATAATTTTATTATATTTTATATCAACAAAAAATTTAAAATATATTTGAAGTACCTAATTTAAAGATATAATTTAGAAAAATACTTTGAAATAAATTGAGTTGAAATCTAGAATTATTTCAAATTCTAAAGATAATTCCGCCATTTTATCGGAACTTAAGAGTGTTGCCAACGGATTTGGATTGTTATAGAAAGATTTCAAAAATTTCGAATTAAATTAAATTTAATATTTAAAACAGTTTACGATTTATACCTATCTATAACGTTTAAAAAGAAAAAATAAGGATATAGGAAGATATCTAAACTTAATAATGACCGATTTTTGTTGTGTTGCGTTAGGAATTGTGAGGACATTGTTTGCTTGATTTGGATAGTATTATTTGTATTTTTGACAGTTCTACTATCACATGTTCCCATTATAAAAAATGGGCGTTAACTTTACGAGTTAACTGGTACTTATTTTCATAGCACAGTAAATTGCTTATTGAATAATAACCCTATTACGAATAAAATTTTAATTAAAAATCACTAAATTCTGGTACAATGTTTACTAAGGGTTTCCAAAAGTTATCCGGTGCAAATAATTTTTCCCGATTTGTTGCGCAATTAATTCACTCATAACTCTGAAATTACTGTAAATATCTAATGAAAATTTGGAAATTTTAAGTAATAGATGTCAAATCGTAATAAGGCTCTAAGCAGAGAAGTAGGTCCTTAGATTTCTTAATTACAACGCTTTTATTTGGAAGGGGCCTGGAGGTGGCCGGCCATAGGCGACTCTAACCGCTCTAGAAAGAATTCTGAACGGAAATGAAAGAGCCAAAACGAATGACCTCGCTGGTCACCAATAGGTGGAAAATAAAAATTATGCAAACATAGATAATCAGGCGCGAAATAAAATAGTTTGATTGATATACCATGAGGCGGTCATATATACAAACTGTTTTCATACCAAGTTAAATTGATTTTAAAATGCCAACAAAAAAGCCCAACTTTAAATACAACAGGGACAATTAGGCTAAATCGTAAAACAGATTAAAGCAGCACCAGCAGAATTGTTTCTCATTATCCTCACACTTAAGAAATCTATCAAGCCGAAACAAAATGCATGGTTTGATTTGAGCTGCAAAGAGTTTATTAGGGTAAGAGAAGTAAGTTTCCGGAATTATAAAGCCAACCCCACTGATTAAAACCGGAGTAAGTTGACATTATTACTCCGCCGGTACTTGAGAGCGTAAATGATTTCATGGGATGAATCTACTTTCGGACTCGTGCAGTTGCTTGATTCATTATAGAACTTGATATACACAAATCCGCCGGCCCGAACGCGAATCATCGAGGAAAGTTTTCGAGCCAAGCCATTGATTAACACGACATTAAAGAGCATGTCCACTGAACTAAAACGCGTTTCAATTTTGTTTTATCTAAACTAAAAGTCACTTCAAGTTTATTTTATTACATGCTAAAAGTTGATTTAACTAATTTAAAAGTTGTAAATATTTGTTTTAACTAAACTAAAAGTCCTGCTAAATTTTTGTTTTAACTAAACCAAAAGTAAAATTATGATAAATGAGAACATTTGCTCAGTTACAGTTATTAAAAGAAGTCCAATTATAATTTTGTATTTTAGATTAACTTTTTGCAAAAAGTGTAAAATTATAATACAATGAACATGCAATGATTGCCCCTCAGGCAGACGACATTTCATGTCATCCCTTATTATTTATTGAAGAATTATAATACCTAATGTATCTGTTAAACAATTTGAATTGAAGAATAAAGAATCTATCTATCTCTATCTATCTAATAAATATCTGTAAGAACGACAGCTCCTTAATGATCGGCAGTATGGCTTTCGTATCAATAGGTCCACTGGTGATCTGATGGTATACCTCACAGAACAGTGGCACAAATCCTTATATTATTTGGGAGAAAGTAAGATTATTGCGCTTGATATTTCAAAAGCATTTGATAGAGTTTGACATCAAGCTCTATTAGTCTTATCGAAAATGCGTGCATTTGGTATCGATGAATCTCTTCTTCGTTTGCCGTTCAACACAAGTTGTATTTGTCGGTTTCATGTCTGATAATCACAAAAGCGCCGTTTTGATACCAAGGAACTCGTACGGATCTGAATAAAAAAACCACTCAAGTGGAGCTAGTGCCATTTCCGCTCGTTCAGGCAAGAGATTAAATGTTTGACTTTTGTTTCAGACAGTTTTTTTGATCGGAAAAGAAAGTCTTTCCGAAGGATTGCATTCTTAGCCTGGCCAAAGAGGGACACTTCTATTTGGTTTTTACAGCTACGGAAGTAGTTGCATGTGGAATACGCAGCTTTGCTGCATGCTCACCCAAGGACCAGTGATCAGCGCAAGTAGCGACTACCCTGGTTATGTTCCGCCTTGGTGGACCATATCATTCTAGATATCGTACAGTCGGTTAGATTGTTCCATCTTTTGTTGGATTTCGGAAGGAAAACTGAAAGAATTTTGCGGTTCATAACAGCGAATTGGATAGAGACCTTCTCTGCAAGCGATGTATGAAAGGCCGATCCTCCCGTCCATTACCCTCGATGCCTCTGTACCCTGGAACCCAAATTAAAGTGAGTAAAATAGTATACCCATATCTATGACAATGAAATAAATAAAATAATGCGAATTATAAGAGACATAAACAAATCAGACACGGTAATTTTCTCCGCATTAGTTCACCCGCCATCCCTGAAGATAAATCTGGCACAACAACCACCTCGCGCCACACATCTTTCCTATCCCTCTTTGTCTTCTTTCACATGACGCTCGCGCTGTGTTAAGAACAAATAAAGGGTAATCACAATCCCTTGAGTGCATGTAAGAGTACATGTTTTATCAATAGTACTTCGCACTTAGTCCACCGAATTAGTCCTAAGCCTTTCCTAGTCCATGTTTATTAATTTGGGAGCAGGTGTTTAAAAATGCTTCAAAATCTTAATACTGTCTTCTGTTTCCTAAAGGATCACCCACACCTCATGCCACTCTCCATGACTGGCACTTGCATTGAAGAAACCGATCAGCTCTCGGTTCTTGGTATGAGCATCACATGCTCTTGTAGAATGACCACATATTCGAATCTCCAAAAACGATGTTTGGGCTTTCTTCGAAAATGTAAGAAATTCGTCACCCCTCTGATCTTGCAGTAATCTATAAAGCTTTTATTCGTATAACTCTTACATTTGGGTAGAGCTCCCAAAACTCATTTGAATCTTTTAGATAGAATTCAAAGTAGAGCTCGAACAATGATAGGCGATAGATCTATGTAAATATAATGGAAACATTTAAATCTCTAGAGCATCGTCGAAATGTCATATGTATCTACGTATAGGTATTTTATTGCTATTTTTATAAACAATGTTCTAGCGAAATAACCAGTTGCATTCCACCCCTTAAACTATTCAACCATAATGCTCGCGCTTCTAGAAATGCTTATCAGTTTACCCTTGAGCCCAACTTCGGACGCACTGTCAATTACAGAGATTATTTCTTTAGTCGAACAACACGAATGTGGAAAGCTTTACCCAACCCTAATTGCCCTTCTCATTTCTATAATTTGCTTGGGTTTCTCCTCTTAAATCCTTCCCTATTTTCCTAATGTCGCTTTGTGCTTCATCATAATAAGGGTAGTCAAAACCCTTTAGTAGATTATATATAAATTCATACATATAACAAAACCCATATGTACTTATGCGAGAAATTTGTCTTAACTTCTATAGGGCGCGTGGTGGCCCTATGGGACACCGGGAACTTTCCCGGGACGTTTCGATTTTAGGGGCGTTTTTTTCAGGAAAAAGACAACGAAAGTCAAAGAACAAAAGTTGAGTCGATGATGTATTAAGAAAATTTGAGATTAAAAACTTTAATATTTTTTTTGACAAAATTATTATGGCTATTGAAAAGCGTTTTGCACAACATAAAGATTTTTATGGAAACGTTGAATGTTTCGATCCACGAACGTTTAAAAAAATTGCCGAAAATGGTTTGCCAAACGCTTTGGACAAAATATGTGACTGCACCAATGCAAAAGAAGAAGACATACTTGATGAACTTTTGTGCTTTGCCTGTTTATTTCTTTCCATTGCTCTAAAATCATGAACGAAAGTGGACTATAAATATTGTTGGAATTTGGGATTGGGATCAATTGGGATCAAGTCCGACGAAGAAGACTTACTTGGGAAAGTTGATGAATCAGCTCCTATTCAGAACAAACATATTGAAGCTTGCAATTTTTGCGTCGGCTGTGTTTATAAATTAATAGTTGATTTAAGAATGTTTTCTTTGGAATATAAAAATTTATTCAAAATTTATAAATTTCTGCTTACCCTACCGATGACACAGGTTAAATGTAGAAGGATTCAATCTAAATTAAAAATTATAAAGAATAGATTAAGACCAACCATGGGCAATGAAAATTTGGAGGCGTATATGTTTATATAGGTTAAAACTAGATGACCCGGAGAACTTCGTTCCGCCTAAGTTCATTTATGTCAAAAAAATAATAATTCCGAACATGCACAATGCTGTTTCATTTAATGCGGTCGATTAAAATTCTTTATTCTAAAGTTTTATTAAATACAATAAAAATAACTAAATTAACAATGTCTATGTTTTTCAATCAAATCAAAATGATTGGCGTGTCGGACAACCTTACGCTTTTTTACTGAAGTGCTTTATGGCACAACATTTTTAGTTTTATTTTCGGGTGCATACACGTACAAGGCGGTAGGTTTGCCGATAAATGAGCAAGCCACATATAATTGACCATGTGAGAAACATGAGAATTCGAGATTGATGCCATAAACATCCATTTATTGTCCCTGCGACTTATTGATTGTCATAGCAAATGCGAGACGCACCAGAAATTGAAGACGATTAAACACGAACGGCAAATCGTTTGGAATAAGCGGAATCCGTGGAATGAGATAATTTTCGCCTTTGGATTTTCCCCGCAAAATCGTGGCTTGAATTAGATTTTATTTGGTGTTCTTCACAATCAATTATTACTATAAATAATAACTGAGCCGATTTTCAACTTTTGTGTGGCGGAAAGCCCAGAATAACCAAAGAATTAAAAAATTCCGTTGGATCTTCAATGGCTTCGTTTTCATCCGGAGTCCACCGATTTGAATAAATGTAACGCACCGGCAATTTTATTTTGAATGACAAAATTCAAATGATCGACATCCTTATTTTTCGCAGGCAAAATCGCTCGCGAACTCAGCCAATCATGGTTAATTTTTTTGATTTAATTTTTTTTAAATTTAATTTGACCGCAAAAGCAAGTACGTACAATTCAATTTGAATGACGAAACGAAAAGGACACCTCATATTCCTTCCTTAGGCCAACACGAATCCATCAAACCCAAAATTTTGAAAATCAAACGATGTACCAGCGTTACCAATTTTCCTAAAAATGTTCGTTAATTTCCATCCAGAGTATCCTATATGCCATTCCTAGGGCCAAAAGTCTTAAATCGTGAGCAGATGTTCCTCTATTATCCTATGACCTTTCTTGAGCCAATACGAATTTATCCAACCCTAAATATTGAAAATCGAAGTAACCATATTCTCGAGATATTTACTAAAAAAACAGGATGATCCCTGATTTCCAATTTTTCTGGAAATTTTTCGGGATTTCCCTACAGTGTCCTATGTCATTTCTTGGGTCAATACGAATTCATAAAGCCCAAAATCATGAAAATCGAAACATTTCTCTTTTATGATATCCTTCAAGAAATCAAGAAATGTACCATAGTATAAAAACTATGTTAAAGTTGTTCCGAATACAGTAGGCTTTTACAGTAATATAATATGGATTCCTATTAATATATATGTGTAATATGAACCTATACTTGTTAATAAAATTAGTTTTTAAATTATTGTTGGTATAATTGTTTTTAAAATTTTTTATTTCAAAAAAAAGGAGAAGAGGGCGTTTTTTATTTTAAATCCCGGTAGCAAATTTGCTCCCACCACGCGCCTGACTTCTATGGCCCAGCGGTTTAGAAAACCTTGTTCCGTTTAAAGTTTGAATATAATTCTTACATTTAGATTCATAAATTATAGGTTGTGAAAGAAGCAAGAGGTGTCTTTTGCATTTTGAAGATGAGGACACACAACATTTTAACACAATAAGGCTTCCGAAATCGAATTCCTCTAAAATATTGTTAAGGTTAGTTTTTACAAATGCACAAAAGTAGGTAGGGTTAGTAAAAATGGTAAAAAAATATTTTTTTCTAGCGTAGTTTGTTTCTTGAAAAGAGTATAACATTTATAACCAAAATTGAAGGTTTCTATATTACAACTTTGAAAGTTTTCCAATCGGGAAAACTATCTCAAAAAATGTTTGATTTTGTAAATTTTGAAAAAGAAATTCCTTATGAAGTTATATCTTATAGATTCAAAAAGAATGTAGTAGGTACTTTGTATAGGCAGCAAAAATAATATCCCTCAATTCCTTGAATGTAAGCAGTAAGCTTTGTGATTTTTCCAAGATTGCAAAGATTTCTTGAATAATAATTGTATCCAGTAGAATTTATGTGTATTCGAGTATATCAATTTAAATTAGAACTATAAATCTATATAATGCATAGGTACAATTCTTAATTTGTATATCTAGGTACATTATGTACGTAACAAAGTAGGTATATATTTTTATTTATTAGCTATGGGTATCACGACTTGGAAAAAAGCCACATTTCTTTTAAATGAAAGGAAGGTCAAAATATTCTATATAGGTACCTACGCTCGTAGTAAAAATCAGTTGTATACGTCTGACACATTAAAAGCACAAAAAAGGTTAAAGGACGAGTAGAGCTTTCATTCTACAAGATGTATACTCTTATATTTTGTATTATATAAGCAGATATACATTATATACATGCATACATAGTATTATAGTAAAAATGGAAAAAAAATGAGCAAATGAAAGAAACTAATATAATAAAATCCTTTTTTCTCAAGGTTAAATAAAGCATTTGAATTTGTGTTTTTTTTTCTACGATTTATATAAGTATGTATGTATGTACATAATATATATATAATGTAGGTAAAATTAATGAAAACTATTACACCAACCTTGAACTCTCTGAACCAGTCGAGAAGGAATCTTGACGTCCGTCTTCTGGAAAATCAGAATTCGATGGCATAACCTTTCCTTTCATCAAATTTATCCAAAAACTCAAAACCGGATATCCTTTTAAGTGGTTTGATCACTGTTTGTATATTAGATAAGATTTTACAATAGCCAATTTCACTTAAAGGTTTATTTTAGATTTGTTAATTTATGTACATAGATCCGTGTGTGTGTCGTATGTACATAGAACTATACACATATGGTTATTGACGTCATCGAACGAAGCTCCCAAATTTAAATATTTTTAAACACGAAGGATTTTTAAATATACGAGTAACAACAACTGCAGCCAGTAAGTATTATTCAATACATATATGAGATCGGATGACGAAAGAACGAAAAACGGCCGAAACACTAAACCCAGACGAATTCAAATACGAGTATGTACTAGGTAGAATTTTTTTTGAATTTTCGAAACTCAAATTCTTATATTGACACATTCACAAAATTGAAGTTTTAAAAACGGATTTTTTTTCCTTCACTAACTGAGTGTATAATCGGAATATTGACACGTTTTTTTCGCCGGTTACACACGCGTGGTATTTTTTGAAATCAGTTTTTCAATTCGAAAAACTAATATATTTTCGAAGATGGTTTATCCAGATTTGTTCATCAAGAGAATTTCGAGTTTTTGAAAATTTCTTTTAATTTTAAACCGATTATCTTTTAAATTAGATTTCAAAAAGTCCGCTTTCAGAAAAAAACGTGGAAAATCCAAAATGGCTGGCCGGTAGATTCGTTCTTGTGAGTTGTGACTCTCTTGTGTCGATAAACTGATAACTACAACTCTCGGCCAAAGATGGAAAAGAAAATCGGGATGAGAGGAAAATGTGCGTGAAAAGCGTCCTTCTTCCAAACTATATGCGTTTGTATAGTTGTTGTGTACGAGTATATGCAGTGATGGGAAAATTCATTGAACGACATCAGGCTGGTGTGTGAAAATCTAACTAGGAGCAAAATAATATCGTAGTAGTTGTAATGAAAATCTTTCTATCTCTGAAAAGAGAACCATTTCCCCTAAAAACAAAAAAAAAAAACAAAAAAAATGTCGAGATGATGTGTAATGGAAAAACAAAACTCAACGAACTTCTTGAAAAGTTCAGTTTTTCCGTCACATAGCGAGAGAAAGTGGATTCTAACATGATGGAAAAGGTGTCCCTGTCCCGGTCGTATAGTCCCGGTGTTGGAATAGGAAACCTTTTTATTGATCCTATATGTACATATACATATAACTGAGGGGAATGAAATAGGAATTAGAATTAGAATTTGACAGCAAAAAAAAACATGCTACCCTCGGTTTACGTATAGTTCTTTCACCCCTCGTTATAATGAAGGTAACCCAAGAAGAACGCACATCATCATCAACAAGGAGCAACGTACAGAACTATTGCCATCGACCGGTGTTCCGAATTCGAACGAATTTATGTCCGATCTGTGGATTGAGCGTATGGCCTGGCCAACCAACCTTCTAGGAAACTGGTTATCCTTTTGTCTATTGTGTTCCTATTGCTATTTCCAAGGGGATGCGAGAATATTGAATTTGTTATTGTTAGGCCATACTCTAGCTCGTTTGACAAGCGCAAGGATCGGGATTAATATATGGGTTGATTGTCGCGTTAGTTATTATATTTTTTCTTGCCTATGATTGTTCAAAAAATGGTGGCTAGAAAACTGCGAAGGGATGTCATATATGTGTGTGATGTTATGGCGGCATCCCCTATTTAAACAGGGTATACATTTGTTTGTAAGCCTATTGACACATGATTCTTGTATATGTAACATCTAGATATTTTTTTTTTTTGCAATATTAGATCTTCCTTGAAGAGAGCCAAGAACAGCGAAATCTTTTAACAAACATTGGCTAACACATCGTAGTGTTGGTAGTTGTTAGCCGTATTAACAAAAAACAACATTAAGAAGTAATAAATATCTACAAAATAAATGCACATTATATTATTTTAAATCATAGTAAAACTTAGAACTATTACAAACATCTATATAGGTAAACTTGTTTTTAATACATTTTTAAGACTATTTTTAGCACCATTTAAATCAAATAGGTTTGGGTTCAGATTGAAAAGCTTATGTACATTCGTGTTAAAGGCTCATATGTATGCCTTTATCAGTTATACCACTTATAAGTTGATAAATAAAAACAACATTTTTGAATAGTCTGATAATAAGTCTTTAGCATGATACTACTTAACAATTTACTAATATTTAAGCACTATACTAAAATATTCCAAATTTTAAAAATATTTTAAATAGCAACATATTAAATCAACTTTCTTGGTAAACTCCAGCTGAACACACTTAAAAGAGTGCGAAAAAATAACTTTTAGATGATTTTAACTTCAGTAAAATTTTAAAAGATATTTCGGTGATTAACTCGTTTATTTATTTATTATCAAAATCTTCCTCATTCTAAAACTGCCTTAACATCGTACTAAAAAGTTCAAAATTTTGCGCCAATTTCACTATTCATCTTACTGTATGATAAAGACCGAAGCATTTAATCGATGAAGCTTATAAGGATCGGACCATGGTAGCGCTTTGAAAGCAAAACGTATATATTTACCCTGTACGAATTCTTTCCTAACAATATGGATCTCATAAAAATTAGTAGGGAAGCATATTCAAGATGATCAAAATAGTTGCACAGCATGCGAGGTCATAATAACATAACATAGGGCCTGAAATTCTTTGTAACATTTGCTTACAGCCTTAATATATAGTTGGTTTTGTTAACGATAAAATGGATACTTATCGACATTAGAAGTAAAATGGACTCCGAACTCTATGTATATGTAAAATGTGCTGTTGTGTTTTATAATCGAACGAATATAGAATTGATTTTTAACATGCGATATACATTATGTACAATACGGGTGTTTTTTAGACGTATGGTTTTCAATCTGGCTATACTTTTTTAGGAGTTGATCTTTTTGACAGCTGCCACTTGATTTATGCTTAGTTTGGTCTGCCATTTCATAATGAATAGACCTGAACAACATTTGCAAACCTTGCAAATTTATTATCAAAATAATGGTTCGGCTTGCGCGAGGCGCGATCCATCACAAGAACATTTTGTTCAGCGATGAAGCTCACTGTTGGTTGAATGGGTAGGTTAATTAGCAAAAAAAATCGTATTTGGAGTGATCTTAATCCACAAGTCATTGTTAAGATGCCTTTACATCCTCAAAAAGTAACTGTTTGGTCTATGGGCAGAGGGAATCATTGGTCCATATTTTTTCAAAAATGAAGTTTACCTGGTACATACACACCTACATACTTCCTATTTTATACCCCAAGTGCGGTTCTACGATTGTAAAGTGCTTCTTAAGTCGCCAAGAGCTTCTATTGGCGATGTCGGAACTCGGGATTCCGAAATAAACTGATCCAACTATGCCGCATGACCTTACACAATGCGCGGTGCAACGTACAAATGGGTAACAGCTCATCCGAGCTATTCCAGACTTGTACAGGGTTCAGACAAGGAGATGCGATATCATTTGACTTCTTCAAACATCAACTTCACGAACGACACATTAGTGGAAATTCGACGAAGGAATACCCTACCGAACCGCTGCTACTTCGGTTTGGCCAAACAAATGGTTTCAAAACTCCTTTCTCAAAAGACGCTATACAAAACGCTAATTTTACCAGTTCTTCTCTACGGGGCCGAGTGCTGGACGATAAGTAAAAAAGGTGAATTGATACTGGACACATTCGAGAGAATTATTCGACGACTGGAGGGTGCGTGCGAGGGACCGCAACCGATGGAAGACCGCAATATGTCAGGCAGCGACCCTCCATGGATCGGGAGCCGGATAAGTAAGTAAGTAAAAGTGCTTCTTATATAATCTCGTCTTAGTAATTAAAATGTAAGAAAGCATTTCTCATTTTGTTCAAGCAATATAATTATAAAGATTGAGGTAAGGTGGGGTAAGTTCGGCCATAAAATCAAAAGTTCAGTTTTAAACCCATGTCAAAAACTCAGTTCTTAAAATCGATACTAACCGATGGTGTTTCCTTGAAGCCTTGCTTATTAGCTTATTACGGTTAGCTTAAATGCTAATTTGTTGTTTTTTCAAAACCGTATACATTTTTGAAAGACTATGACGCTTTTTGAAGTTTAAGAACCAGTCTTCTCCTGGTGTTCCATTTTTAAAATAAGTCAGCAAGTTATTACCTCGAAGGAATTGTCCTTCCAATTCCAAGACTTCCTTGCGGGTTAAACCAAAACCGCATTTTTCAAATGCTTTTAGTCCTGTTGCCAATTTTACTTCTTCGAAAGAAGGAAGAGCGCAAGGTTATTGTATTCTTTTGGAATTTTGTATATGACGCTGGCACGGTAGCTTGTCATTTGGCCACTTTTTACTTTAGTGACTGCTTCGAGCAATGCTGAAGGGGAATAATATATGCCTCGTGTTATTTTTCCTTAATAATTTCTCATTTCGGTCTGTAAAAATTCGAATAAATAATACATTAAATCGTAGCTAGTCTGATGTAATAATACTGGGGTAAGTGCATATTCAAAAAATGCACTTACGCCAGGCTTCAGTTATGCACTTCACCCTTTATAGTAATTGGAATCTGAAAATGCATACCATGGCCAAAAACGTGTCTATATCGGAAAATCACTAAAAATGAATACCTGCTTAACATTTAAACAATACACTTACCACTTTTTTTTGTATTTCCTTAAAATATAAAAAAAAACTATCGGAGTTAACTTCTACCAAAGCCGACTTTACCGTCAACCAAAAACAAACTGATTTGAAAATGTCAAAAATATGTAAACAAAAACATTTGTCAGTGCTGCAAACTTTCTTGTTTTAAGGCCCATTTAGACAATCATTTCAGATTCAGTTAAACTATCAGTTAAGATTTCAGTTAAACTTATGTTTAAACGCAAAAACTGAAGCGTTTAACTGAAACTGAAACTGAAACTGATGGCATTCCCATAAGTTGGCCGTTCAGTCACCAGTTAAACTGATATGTAAATGCGTTTCAGCTCAGTTCTCAGTTCAGTCGTCATTTCAATTCGAGTTTTTTTTTTTACAAGGGATTTTGACTACCCGTAATATGTTCAAGCACAGTACGAGCTTTAGGAAAATAGGGAAGAATGTATAAGGAGATACCGATGTGCCTTGGTTTTAAAGTTCAAAATATCAAAATGAGTGGGAAAAATAGAGCATGGTAACGCATTCCACATTCGTATTGTACGGCTAAAGAAAGAATCTCCGTACTTGAAGCGCGAGTATTACGGTTGGATAGTTTGAGAGGAGGAATGCAACTGGCTATTTCGTCAGAACATTGTTTATAAAAATAGCGATAAAATAATGAAAGACATGATACATTTCGCCGATGTTCGAGAGATGAAAATATTTCAATTATAGTTCTATCGCCTATCATTTTAGAGCCCTGCTTTGAATTCTATCTAAGACTTCCAAGTGAGTTATAGGAGCTCCTGCCCAAATATGAGAGTTATACTCCAGCTTTGGACGAATATAGATTATTGCCAGATCAGACGGGGAGAAGAATTTCTTGCATCTTCGAAGAAAGCCCAAACACTTTGCAGCGTTTTTGTCGACATCGAATATGTGGTCATTCCACAAAAGGTGGTCAGTGGTGCACATGCCAAGGACTGACAGTTGATCGGTTTCTTTTAATGCAAGTGCCACTCATGGACGGGTGGGTTATGCTTTAACGACAGAAGACAACACTGAGTTTTTGAAGCATTTAGTTCTACACGTTTTCTTATTCCCCATTGGACAATGGTGTCGAGATCAGAATTTAATGAGCTAATCATAGGCTGCCGTTGCAGTTCCACATCCGAAGAACAAGGAAAACGAATATGAAAAGCTGAGAGTACTATCGTCAGCAAACCAATTTAGTAGATTAGAAGTTCCAAATAAGATATTATTAATGAAAAAGAGAAAAAGAGTTGCTGATAAAACGGAGCCCTGGGGCACACCACAATTTATTTTATGAATTGGTTATTTCTAATCCAACCAAGAAGAGATTCGTCGATACCAAATGCACATATTTTCGATAAGAGAGCTTGGTGCCAAACTCTATCAAATGCTTTCGAAATATCAAGCGCAATAAACTTACCCTATCATGAATTCCATCGTAATCGGAAAGTCTTACGAATCCCGAAAGAAGTTATCGCAGAATCCGTTCCTAATGGAAATTTGTATGAGCATTTCCAGTACAATGGATTTTGTTACAGATGTTTTCAAGATTCATAACAAGTTTCCGATCACGATGGAATTCGTGATAAGGCTGCGAATATGTCGAAACGGAATGATATTATGGTCGATTTCATTGAAATATTGAAAATATTTTTAACGCCCGTGTTCATAAATTAAACTTTTTTCAAATTAAACTGTAGCTTTGCTGGACAGGGTATCCACTTACCCCGGATATGCACTTACCCCAAATAACCTTATTTCTTTTTACATGAAAAATAAAATGCACGACTGGATCGCACGAACATGCTATTATGTTTTATCAAATCGTATGCAAAAGATTTCTATTAAAAATCTAAATATAACGGGTTATCCATTTTGCGGTTTCAAAAGTGAACGTAAATATAACACATATAATATATTTTTTTTCATGATATTTCTTTTTTATTATAAAGTTTGAACGTTGACATTATGTGTGAAACAGTACATCATTTAAATGACTACCACGCGAATTGTCGCAAGCATCGATTCTTTTGAGATAATTTTCGACCACTTTTTAAAACATTGGGCGGTATCTCAGCCATAACTTGACGAATGTTGGTTTTCAAGTGTTTAAGAATTAAAGGTTTATCTGCATAAATACAGTCTTTCGCGTAGCCCCACAAAAAAAAGTCTAGGGGTGTCAAATCGCATGATCTTGGTGGCAAAGTTGATATCGCCACGAAGAGAAATTACGCGGCGAGGAAATGTTTCTTGCAATAAAGCCATATTCGCTTGAGTTGTGTTGCATATGGCCTTGTCTTGTTGAAACCACATATTCTCCAAGTCGTATTCTTCAATAGCAGACATACCATAACGCTCCGAATTGACGGTGACAGTAGTTCAATCGTCGTTTTCGAGGAAGTATCACACCTCCAGACCAAAGGGCGCACAGATTTATATTTTTTTCGAAGTAAATTTCGACAATTTAATTTTTAATCGATTCATGATGTATTGCCAAACCTTATTGAACAGAAATGTTAACAGAGTTTGACATTCTCAATTGTCAAACCATAGACAATTACTATAGAAACTTCTCATGTGTATTCACGCTATCAATGAAAAATTGGGTAATTTCTTTTACGATAATCAGTCCTATCACGAATACCATTGTAATCGGAAACTCGTTACTAATCCCGACAAAATCTATCAAAGAATTCATCGTATTGGAAATGTTCATACAAATCATTACGAACGGATTCTACGATAACTTTTCTCGGGATTCGTAAAACTTTCCGATTACGATGGAACTCGTGATAGGCATATGACTGAATAATTAGATACTCGTATCTAATCCGCCTTAAAATAATTGTAATTTTGTTAATATCATTTTGACTAAGAACTAGGTCATTCCTAGGTTTGCGTAAAATGAATAGGTTTATAAATATATCATTGAATATCTATAAAAGAGATTTTAGATTTAAGCAATTTGTAAATTCGATTACATTTTTTAAACTCTAAAAAATCGAGCTTCGTTTCATAAAATTTGGCAAACTTTTTCGTTATAAAAAATATTTTCCTTCACAGCAGCGCGTAGAAAACTCTACACAAATGGTACTACTGAAGTATGTAGAAAGCTTTTTATTAATTTCTCTATCCAGAAAATTGTCCATAAGCCAGTTGTTGGAGCGCAACGTATATTTTTAAATAATTATTTTATCTACTTAAAGCTATTTTAACTTAAACGAATAAAGATTATAAATTTAACGAAACATTCAAATTTGCCGCCACAATGTTAGGGCGAACCATCTTTTATACCTACAAAGAAATGTATTTTACATAGAAAAAAACATAGAACAAAGCTAATGATAAACTAGACAGAACAATGAAAATTTACTTCTTGAATAAACATTCAAAGAGTAGTCTTTTCGTTCAATCGGTCATAATTTATTTTTAGCAATTAGTGGAAAAACGCTTCCATCTATCACCAGTGATACCTAAAACAATAATCACGCACAAATCTTAAAAATGAAAAACTTACTATAATAAAATAAAACTATGATTGGAACAATTCACTCATAGCTGCAGGGGAAGCAATCACAATAAAATCAACCCCCAAGAATCTTGGGTTGAAGCTTAGGGGAAAGTATTTTGGAATTATTTTTGGTGCCTACTTTTAATGACGTTTGGATGGACCTCAGGTATTTGCACAATACGCATGTGTTATTTGTTGTACTTACATAATGCCTGTAATACATCGGAAAATATCCATTGCTGCAGTTCCATATGATTTCGTTTCTTTTTGTATTTACTATACATATGCAGTGCAAGTATATACATATGTATAATTTTTGTGCTTTGAGATGTGTGGTTTCTATCTTCCTGTGAAATAATATAAAATACGATTACATTTTATTTTATTAGCTTCGTAGAATACCTACTCACAATGAAGAACGCATTGTTTTAAAAAACTTTCTCTTCTGGTAGGTAGGTTAGGTTAATTTGTAATGGCCGTCAGGAAAACAACTGACACACTTAGACCTTAGATAGGTCTATTGTGATACCACATGAAGAGAAATTTACTCTTAAATCAAAACAATTGGAGCCTCTAACGAATCGGTGTAGCCGGTGAATTTCTATGTGTCTAAGATCACTGGTGTCGTCGAAAAAGTATTCCCCCAGGTGTAATCTTCGTCCTTGGGAGAGAGCAGGACATGAGGAAAGAAGATGGGATCTAGTCTCCTCTTCGTCCTCATCCATACAGCTTCTGCAAAAATCATTGGAGAAAACGCCAAGTCTCTTGGAGTGTCTGCGAATTAAACAGTGTCCAGTTACAACACCTATTACGGAGCCAAAATGTTTCCTGCTCAAGGAGAGTAGAACTTTTGAGCGTCTTGGGTATATAACTGGCCAGATTTGTCTGGTAGCCAGGCAAGTATTGATGTTTGACCATCTGAAATTTATTTGTTTTATGGAGTTTTAATGTAACAAGAGCTTGCTTGCAGCGATAGGCATACCGATTTCTTCCATTTTCGGTAGAATAGGTATTTTCTGGCGAGTTCATCGGCTTTGCAGTTTCCCAAAATATATCTCTATGTCCCGGCACCCAAATAAGGTGAATATTAAACTGTTCTGCCATCTCCCTGAGAGATGATCGATAGTTACAGGCACTTATAGAGTTTGTGGAAACAGCGCCGAGTGGTTTGAGGGCTGCTTGACTGTCAGAGAAGATACGGATATCCGATGTGGATATCACGTTTTCCCTTAGCCAGGATAACACCTCTTTAATCGCCAGAATTTCCGCTTGGAACAAGCTACAATGGTCAGGGAGACGGAAAACGAGACTAAAATTTATTCTGTCTGAGTACACCCCACCACCCACTACCTCTTCGGTTTTCGAACCGTCCGTATAAAAGTGGGCTGACTCATCTTTTATTTTAAGAACCTATCATCCTCCCAATCTGTTCTTGGTGGGAAGTAACTTGGAAGTTCTTGTCGAAGATTAGCTTGTGTGTGGTGTAGTCGCAACGTGCTAATTTTGGTCCGAATTTGTTCAGAATATTATAATACCCTAGCGAATTGCTAGTCCATTGACAGATGGCTTTGAGACAAATATCTGTATTCGCGGCCATTTGTTTTACTAAAAATATCGAGGGGTGTAAGGTTAAGTAGTATGTTAAGGGCAGCCGAGGGTGGAGAGCAGAGTGCTATGCTGATATATAAGCTGACTGACCTTTGGACTTTGCTTATTTTGTCACAATAAGTGATTTTGTCCAATGCAGTCCATACTGCTACCCCATAAGTAAGTATAGTTCTGATAATTTATTCCCAATGGCTTTTTT
Source organism: Philhelius pedissequus (assembly GCA_910595825.1). Lineage (NCBI taxonomy): Eukaryota > Metazoa > Arthropoda > Insecta > Diptera > Syrphidae > Philhelius > Philhelius pedissequus. Next base: position 123,738,459 of record OU343162.1, read on the forward strand.
GCAAGAGGAGAGTGTAACTGTTGCTTTCCTTACTCTTTCTTGTATATTGGATTTCCAGCTTAGCTTCTTGTCTAGTATAAAATATTTGGCTTCATCTGAGAAAGTCAGTGGCGTACCATTTATTGATGGCGGTATAAGTTGTGCAATTTTATATTTACTAGTGATGAGGAGAAGTTCTGTCTTGGCTGGGTTAATATCACCAGACAACATTTGGTTGCCCAAATTTTTAGTCGATTAAGAGCATTTTGCATTAAGTCTGTTAGAGTTGGAGCGTGCTTACCTGATACAATAGTGGCAACATCATCAGCAACATATTATATATGTAGATATCCATTTGGAATGACGTCAAATGATCTAACGTTTCTCGTGATATTGTTTAAAATCTTTTTTTTTTTAATTATAAGTGTTTTGACCAATTCGATATGTTCAATTTTAAAATTTGAAGATTTCACTTCTTCGGCTTTTTTGGTCGTGATAATTTATTAATGAAAGATATTCATTAGTTTTCCCAACGTTTCGACTGAGTTTTCAGTCTTCTTCATTTACATTTAGTTGTTAAGATTTTACACTTACAATTATATGAACGAAACTATTTTATCAAATTACATATATATATAAAAAATAAAAAAAAAATAATGACAGTTTTGTAATTGAATATTTAAATTAAAGCACTTCTTCTTAGTTAGAAGTTTAGTCAACAACTGTTCAATAAAATTTTCTTTTAAAGGAGCAACAAAACTATTGATGTATGTATGTATGTATCGCAGTTAACAAGAAAAGTAAAAAGGATCAAAGTACAGGCGTTGTATATAAGATCAATTGCCTAGGCACCGAAAGAGAAAATTGTGAACTATGTTACATTGCCACTACCAAGCAGCTTTTAAAATAAAGGATCTCAAATCACAAATCTGATATCAAGTCCAAAAGTTCTCAGAAAACAGCTCTTGCTAGTCACAGCTTAGAAAGAAATCATGCTCCAGACTTTAAAAATGTGCAAGTTCTTCAAACGGAAAAACATACATCGAAACGATATACGTTAGAAACCTTGCACATTTTGAATAACAAAAATAACATGAACAGGAAGCAGGATACACAGTGTATCTCATCGGTGTACTGTTCACTAGTCTCTACATAACTGCGATACATACATACATACATCAATAGTGTTGTTGCTCCTTTAAAAGAAAATTTTATTAAACAGTTGTTGACTAAACTTCTAACTAAGAAGAAGTGCTTTAATTTAAATATTCAATTACAAAACTGTCATTATTTTTTTTTTATTTTTTATATATATATGTAATTTGATAAAATAGTTTCGTTCATATAATTGTAAGTGTAAAATCTTAACAACTAAATGTAAATGAAGAAGACTGAAAACTCAGTCGAAACGTTGGGAAAACTAATGAATATCTTTCATTAATAAATTATCACGACCAAAAAAGCCGAAGAAGTGAAATCTTCAAATTGTTTAAAATCGCCACCTACCTCTTTACACTGGGTTAAATTTTAATAATGTAAAAAATTGGTGAATTTAGGAAGTCAAAGGCTTGTAAGCATTGCTGTTAATAGGTTGCACTCGTCTAAAAGTTTTCATTAAAACAAAAAAAGTTTTTTTTTTCAGTAAGTGCCAATGATTACTGACTCGATTTTCAAAAACTGACTTTTCGAACCTGAACGAATTTTGAGGCTACCACGTGCCCACGCCACCAAATTTCATCATTCTACTGTAGTCCGAAGGTGTCTATATTATTGATAACATTTCTGAGAAAGTGGGCCACGCTAAGCAGACATTTTCAAATTTTATATTTTTCTCTTCTTATGAACTACTATACCATTCTACAAAGTTCATTATTCTACAGCAATCGGAAGAGCTCCATATAATTGATAACAATAATTCTAAGAAAGTAGCCGAATACCCCCACTCCCCGAATGGAAAGCCTTTGATGTTTTATTTTTACCAGCGATATAGGTACTAGCAAGTTTTGCATTTGGAAAAATAATTGAACTCGATATTTTAATCAAAGTTGACTTTACGATGATAGAGAACACCAAAAAAGTAGGTCCCGCAATTCCGTCTATCTGTCTGTAGAATGATCTACAGATCTTACAGAACCAATTTTGTTCAAACTTGGTGCTTAGGCGCCATCGTTGGCTTAGTTCCAAAAATAACGGTACTTGCCATAAAATGTTGTCTACCATCCTTATTCTCTCGGAAACGGTTCTAACGATTTTGATCAAAATTGGTGTGTGTACTACTTTAGGGTCTACATTTCGGCCGAAATTTGTTTGTTAATATTTTGTTATTAACGGTATCTGCCATACAACCATTTTATTGATTTTCGACTTTCCCACAAACGGCTTAACGGATTTCGATCAAAATTTTTATGCAGGAGCTCCTTCGAATTCTAAATAATACTGGATTTCAAAATTTTTCAAAAATTGTTTTTTTAGATTTTTGAAAAAAAAAAATTTTTTTCTTTAAATTCAATATTTTGAAAACGAGTTAATTATTTTTTCTAAAATTTTGTTTTTAAATTTATATTATTAAATATTTAAAATGTTGATACCAATTTCTTTTCGAAAACAATTTAAGAATTATTATATATATATAAAATTAAGTGAAAAACGACTTAAAATGCATTTAGTCGTTTCTATTAAAAATCTTTTGCATATAATGTGATCGAACATAGGAGCAAGTACGCGCGATCCAGTCGTGCATTTTATTTCCTTTGGTTGCACCATGAGGTCTACCGTTGTACTAAATTTAAAGATTCTACGATGTCGGGAAGTGCTCCATAATTTTAATGATATGTCAGTGAGTGAGTCAATGCTAATAAGTTGAAATTTGGTAAGACGCCAGTGCTTGACCAGCAAACATTTTGAATTTGAAGTTTCTGACTTCTTTGGTACTAAAGATAGAGAGGGTCGAAAATCGCCTGAGTTTGTTCCTGTAAATAAAGGACGTAGTGCCAGAACTTGGATGACCACTACCTGATATTTCAAGAAAAAAACAAATATCTTAAAAATATTAAATGGGATGAAGGCATCCTATCGTTCAGCCTTTATTTCGATGAACGATAGGATCGCGTGGTTGGTAGTTCGATGGTAGACCTTCCGAAACCAACCACGTGCTGTTGACACGTGTTTCTTCTGTTGTTCTGATTTTAAATCCAAAATCTACTGCTTGTGGAATGAAAATGTACATATTACATAGTGTCAAAGCTCGATTTGGATAGGTTTATGTTTAGTAAAAGCTGGGCTTTTAATTTGTTTGTTTCCAAACTAAAGCTTTTTGTTTTGAGTCATTTTTGCTTCTATAAATGTCATGCATTATAGAAACCCGTTCTACGAAATAAATTAATTCACAATGTGTATTGTCATTTAATAAAGTCCAAGTCCAAACAATTTTGGACTTTCAATAAAGTCCCAATCTAAAATGCAAATACATCCAAATATTAGAGAACAACAATTTTTTTTCGGACACTAGTTACTTATGTCTGGCCCATTTCGCAGGTTCCAAGGATATATATACAAGAATATATGTTAAAATGATTGCACATTGAAAAATTTACTAGAATCGGTACCGGTATCCAAGCCATTGACTAATATATTCCGTCTTAAGCCTAGTACGCTGCTGATGCGAAACGAAATTTTTCGGTGGTCTCCACTAGGAGAGCGAAATGCTAACGAAAACCACAGCGGAAAAATATTTGCGGAGAGTTCTGTAAGCTGTCAAAAACAAATGACAAGTTGTAAAAAAAAAGTAATTTTGTCGCCAAATTACTTTTAGGTGTAATTTTCTTGAAATAATCCTTGGATTTAAAAATTGTTCTTGTAACACATAGAGGATTTAAAATAAAACTCAGAACCGTTTAAATGGTGGAAATTAAGCAAATGCTTTGGGACTTATTAACTGGTTTATCTGCCGATTTGATGAAATTTCTATCAATTTTAAGAAAATCAATGAAATAGGGAGGTAAACCACTCTATAATTCGAAAACTACGTCCTTCATTGGGATGGTGTAAACGGTTATGAGTTCTAATTTATGGTTTCTTACTAATGCCGGATACCATTTTCAAGTCCAAGAATTATTTCAAAAAAATTATATATAAAGGAAATTTGGTGACAAAAAAAATACATCTAAAAGTAATTTGGTGACAAAACTACTTTTGGTTTTGTTAATGCTTCCTTTGAAAGTATGAAGTTTTGATTCAAAAAAGATATCGCTCGCCTTTATTGGACAACCCGTTCCAAAGATACACTTCAAAGTATTTTCAGATTATGTATTTCAAGGTGAACAGTGAATAGATTTTGAACTATATCTTTGCAACGGGTTGTCCAATAAAGGTGAGCGATATCTTTTTAGAATCAGCACTTCATACTTTCAAAGGAAGCATCAAGATTTTTTGCAAAGAAGTTGTATTAAAAAAAATAGCTCCAGGAATACGCATACATCATTCTAAATATGCGTATTTCAAGAGTGATTTTGTGCAATAAGGCTTCTACATAAAAACTTTTGATGCTGATTTTGAGAGCATCCAGAGTAGATTACAAAAAGGTATCAACCAAGTTTTTAGGATAACCCGTTCCAAAGATACACTCCAAAGTATTTTCAGATTATATATTCCAAGAGAACAGTGAATAGCTTTTAGAATATATTTTTGGAACGGGTTGCATTTTCACTTGTTCATCAGTGAGTTTTCTTAGTGGGTTTATACTTGACCGCTCTGATACGCTGCGAATGCTCTTTGATCGATTCCCATTTTAACTATAGGTCTTGCTTCCTCAATTGATACATTAAAAAAACTTCGTCCAGAAAAGAAAAAGCAGTTAGCGATGGCAATGCGAGGTAAGTGATTTGTCATCATCTTCTTTCTATCAACACAACAAAGGACTAGCGAGGTCATCACCAGAAATTGTAGACTAAATAACAATGTCCATCCCGTGCCGATTTTCACGAAGTAAACATTAAACAGATTATCTTAACTTGAGAAATAAGTTCTGGGGTATGGTATAAAATCGCCAATCAATGAGATCGGAAACAGGCTTTCTAAATAGAGGTGGGTATCGTTTAAGATGGCCTTTTTGCAACCAAACATTATTGTGTTAACGATGATTTCCTTAATTGTCGTTGGTGCAGCGGAAGGCCGCTTACCTTTGGCTTCTTTGTCCCGACCAGGTCGGAAATTCATATTCGTACTGCCAGTAGCGGGCGGTCGATTTCATTTTTTCTTTGTGGCAATTGAGTTTATTTATGTGTTGAAAGTATGTAGTTAGAAATGGTGAGTGTTGTTTTTTTATATTTATATGGTGTAAAAGTCGGAGTAACAAATGTATTTTAATAATCATGACATGGACAGTTAATTGCAGAACAAACTACTGAATCTTGATTATAATATTTTTATTTAGTAGTCACTTAAAATAAATTAATTTTAAAAGGACATAGGTTATTTTTAATCTAAGAACTAGCACTAGGTATGAGAAAAGTCGATAGTTGGTTATAATCAGCACTCCAAATAAAGATCAGCTATATCTTGTTCGCCGATAAGATATGTGAAGGGTGTGCTTCTTTCCAACTTCCCATTTTCATTTTGCAGATTTAGTTTAGTCGATTTTGAAATTGGTTGTGATACAAAATTAGAATTGAATGTATTTTGAATAATTTAATACAGGAAATGCACAGAAAAACCAGACACTAGAGAAAATACAAAGCCAAAGAAAAATCAAATAAGCATTACAAGAGCTTGACTTTTTTTTTATAAAAAAAATGAAATGTCAAAATTTCGCAAGCAATTAATGTGCAGGTCAATTAAATTGAGAACGAAAAGAGTGGAGAATTGTACTAAGAAATCTACTACAGCTATCCACTAAAATTACACATTTCGTCGTTCAGCAGCGTACTGGAAAACGAAAAGTAGAACGAAATTTTTCGTTCATGATTTCGTCGTTTCATTTTTGTATGGGATTTTTCGTTTCGCATCAGCAGCGTACTAGGTTTTAGAAGCGTACTAAAGCATATAACTGATGACTGAACTTTCAATTGACTCTACATACCGTTACCGTACGCGGAGCGACGAACAATGTTTCCATAACTCACTCACTGACAGAATCGGAAAAAGAGCATTGAAAATGAATGAACAATAATTGTACCTCTTGAATAGCGCCTTAAAGTTTCATGTCATACATACTCCTAATGCTATTTTGAAAGACAGTAATCTAAGAAAATACCCTGTTGCATTCCTCAACTCTAAGAATTCAACCTTAATACTCGCGATTCAAGGAAACCCCATCAGTTTACCATATAACCCAAAAACGGACTTAAACACATGAGAGCGACAAACGACCAACGAACGAACGAATATTCGTCCATTTTGACATTTGGTTCACATGGCCTTAATTTTATTCTGATTTTGAGGTTAGACCCTTTGACAATTTATTTGTCAAAGGGTGGAGGGTATGTTTTTTTTTATTTTTTTATTTTATAATCTACACGCGCTCAAGGGATTATACTACCCGTTAAATGTTTCAACACAGCGCGGGCGTCAGGTTAAGGAAGAGAAAGAATGGTAGCAAAGATGTGTGGCGCGATGTTGTGAGACTGAAGATGGTTGTTGTCTCAGATTTTATCTCCAGGGATGGCACCTGAACTATTGGGGAGAAATTTCCATGTCTTATTTATCTGTGTCCCTTATAATTTGCATTATTTTTTTTTTATTCGTTGCCATATTTATCGGTACCTATACTAGTTTTACGCAATCACATGTTGTTAGTGCTATGCCTAAACAGCATGTGATGAGTAAACCAGAAATATTGTATGGCATTTATTTTAGAATTGGTTTTTAATGGAAAAATAAGAGGACATAGACTACGGCAGGAATCGAACCTGTGACCATGAGGTTGACAGGCGAACACACAACTTTCACGCCACGGGCACCCCCGCGAATATAGTTTGACTGTTCGTAACAATCAGATGCAATTCGTGACCAGCAATATTGTTTGCGCAAATCTATCTTATTTTGGTGATTGACAAGTAAATTTTTGTGTCTAAACATTAATATGAATTACATTTCTACAATTTTGTTTAGAATTGGTTAAGAATTTAGGTTGGTAAATTGTTCTAAATGGAATTTATAAGCTTAACAAGATAGTGTAGGTTGCCTAATTTATACTACATACCAATATTTTTAATTAATATTGTTTTTGTATATTTAAAAGCACTAAAAAAAATAATTTATATTTTGAAAACTGCTCATTAATTTTTCTTCAAAAATTACAGTTATATGTATTTGTTGAATACCTATGAATTGGCGTTTTTGAATTTTTGTACAAAATGTTCTTAAAAAGTTAAAAAAAAAAAAAAAAAACCGCTCCACAGATTTAAAATGTTTATATTCATAAATTCAAATTTATCCAAGAAATAAAATGGCGAACTTGTTTTTCGGCTCAAATTAGTTTAAGTATTTATTTGAGAATTTTCAATTAATTTTTCTTTGATTAAGCCGATTTAATCTTTTGTTTTTAAATTTAAATTATTAAATATTTAAGATTGTCACACCAATTTTTTTTAGAAAAAAATTAAAGAAATTTTGTATACGTATAAAAAATTAATTAAAACGACTTTAAAAATATTTATACATATTAATTATCTTATTAATTATTTATAGTAGTCTGTAAGAGTTGTACTCTGTTTGATGAAAATAAACTAAACTAAAAAAAATATATTTAAATTTTTAATAGAAATATTTTGCACACGATGTGATCTATCATACGAGCAAGTTCGTGCGATCCAGTCGGCATTTTATTTTTACGAATCCATAACTTGCCATAGAGTTCATATACCTAATCGAAAGTAAAAAATACAATAATCAAAAATTCACCAGTTACATAAACTTACTCTTAATATTTAAGTTTGGATTAGCTATTGCATCTTAAATTTATAAAAATAAAACGGATTACAAAATAACGGCAGATGTACCTATATAATCTAAATATATACGTTTCTATACGATTTCGTCCTACAAGTCCATGTACAATGAAAATGAAGCAAATTTCTCATTTAGGAGCAGACACAAAATTATGGAAGCACCTCCATTTAAACCATTTTTTTTTTAATTCCAGAAGGGGATCTGTTGCTGTTGGCGATTGTGTGTCGCGTGCCGCTGCATAGCATGATGCAAATATGGCAACTGTTATACACGGAGCACGTGCTGTTGCAATTTCTTCAGAGATTTGAATATTTGTATACGCCCTTTTGTTAATTATTATTGTTCTTATTACAGTTTTTATGTGTGATTATTTTCATTGAATTTTAAAAATATTAAAATTTTCTTAATATATTTACATACCTACAAATGTACATACATAAATATTCTAATTTTTCTATTGTTAAAATAACACTACAAAGCGACGAATTTAACCTATACCGAATATAAGTAATACATAAATGTTATTTACATAATATAGATATACTGCTTACATAATAGGTATATAATAACTGTAATAAAAAAACATAGATATTAGAAATTTGTTTCTATCAAGATTCTGTGTCAGAATGCAACAGTGCTGCCACTAAGAAATTAAAAAAAAAATAAAGTCTTGAAACATGATTTGGGATAAAACAAACATGATAGACCTATCTCGTAGTTAGATACTCGTTAAATGAAAAATAAAAGAAAAAATTCAAATAGATAATTTGGAAACCATATCATGCGTAAAACAAATATATTAAATTAACAGTTTATTTATGCAATTGATGAAAGCAAAATGGTATCAGGAGAGAACGATTGACACTTTTAATAATTGGAAAATGAAAAAAAAAACTAAAATCTACATGGACTGATTTTACTTCGTTAAGCCATATCCGACATGTTTTTGTCCATTCACTGACATTATTCCGAGCTTTTTGTAATTTAGTCGTAGCATCATTTGTCGTTTGGCCCACTGCTAGTATTGCAGTGTCGTCAGCAAAGTGTCTTCTATTTGAGGTATATCACGTGTAAATAATAGGTACAATATTGGATCTAAGATACTTCCTTGTGGTACCCAGCCACTATTTTTTTGAGATCAGAGTAATCGTTTCCATGTCTTACTCTAAAAAGTCTATTCTCTAGATATGCTTTTAGAAGCGTATAAGTGCAGGATTTGTCTTAATTTAAAATTTAGGACTTCGTGCCACGCCGTATCAAAAGCTTGCGACACGCCTAGGAAGACCGCCAAACAAATTTTCTTTTCTTCAAGAGTTTTCTAAATGATGTCAGTGATCCTATTCGAACTGATGTTCAGGTATTAGGCACTTGTCTTCTATTATTGGCTGCAGGCGCAGAAGTAATATTCTTTCAAATAATTTAGATATTACGGGCAGAAGCGAAATGGGTATATAAGATTTCTTATCATGTGATGGTTTTCCTGGTTTGAGAACCATTATAACTTCCGCAGCCTTCCATTGGCTCGTAGCGTACTTTAGCCTTAGAGTGGCATATATTATATAAAGAAGATTAATTAACCCTATGCCAGGATGCATTTTGAGAACTTTGGCCGTATTTAAGTCATATCCCGAATCTTAAAATATAAGGCTAATTTTACTAATTTTGAACATGATGAATAACATCGAACTATCTTTTAACATTTTACTAAAGTTAAAATCGCGAGGAGGCTATTATATATTTTTAGCATCATACTACATTCATATGAAACTTTGACAATTAGAAACGTCAAAATGCTCGCTTACTTGTTTCCTGCAATATTTTAGGGGTGTTTATCTGGCGTTTATTATAAAAATGGATTTAGTATGATGTTAGCTAACAAGTTTTTAAAATTATGAAAATTTAAGTAAAATTGGCAAACTGTTAGTTACTATATCATGCTAAAACTTAAATATATCAGACTGTTAAATTTTTTGCCAACGTCTATAGTATAGGAAATTTAATATTTTAACTTAAACATTTATACATATGCCAATAATATTTCCAACTTTTCCGATTTTCAAAATATTCTTCATACGCTGTGTCCATAATTACGATCAAAACGGTCGACCCGTACACATGTGATGCTTTTTTGTCATTTTATGTAAGTCCTAGAGAAGAATAAATGTATACGATTATCTATTTATTGCAAATCCTTAACCCAAAACTATATTCAACAACCTTTCCTATTTTTGAAGAAAAATATTTTACTTCACTAAAAATGTAACTCAGTTACTGAGTTTACTAGATACCTATAGATATGTATATAGGCCTCAAAATTTTATCAAAGTCTTATAACTTATATACTAACAGTACTGGAAGCATTTAGATCGCTACGCTATGCCTTACTAAATATTTATCAGTCAAACCCAAAAATTATTTTTAAAAATAAAAGAAAATTAACTCGAAACAGACAGCAGGCACAGATGTTCCGCAAAATCTTCAATTTAAAGGATTAGCTCATCAGGAATGGATCGTGCTATTCGACTCGAATAAAGTGTGCGCACACATTCGGTTATCCTGCGTGTGCCAATGCCGCGCCCCGACCGTAAAGGTGCAATTTCTGTGGTTGATTACATATCCGAACCCACGACAATGATGACGGCAACGACGACGAGGCCGACATCCAGATACCCAATTGAAGATAGTTTGTCGAAATGGCTAACAGACTTAAAACTAACAAAAAAGGACGAATCGGCCTTAGGTGCTTGGATTCTTAATGGAATCGCAACCGTGACGCCAAATTTGTAGGTATATGTATTTATAGTCCTCTGTGTGCTTTGCACCCCCATAGCAATAATATCCCTCTATACCAATAGCAATTATTGTCCTGTCGCGTCAGATCCAAAGCCGAACCCAAAGCCAGAGCTAAGCCTCGCTTTCCTTACTTAATTCTGCGACGATGACGGTCAATACCCTTTGGTTATCCTTGGCCGCTGAATACCAAAACACGAAACGAAAATTTGTTGCACCTTTCACATCCGCATATCGAACTTGCAAGAATTTTCGGTTTTTAGTTAGTAGTGAGTCGTGACTCGTGAGTGTGTTTTCGGCTACGAAACTCATTATTTTCAAATGATCTATGTCGTTTACGTATATAATAATATCGTTGGGTTTTTTTTTTTCAATATACACCCATCCGGTGTCTTGACAATGGCAAATCGCTAAAAGTATTGCTATCTAAATTTTCTAGAAGTTGCGTTGCCACCGCATTAGATATTAAGGGTGTTCATATAACGAGATAAGTTTACGCAAAAGTTTGCATGAACGCCCTTTTAATAATATTTTTTAGGTAAATGTCGTATAATTGAATCAACTGTTCGTTAAAAATTATTTTTAAAGTCGTTTTTCACCTAATTTGTTATACATATATACAAATTATTAAATTTTTTCTAAAAAAAAATTGGTATGAACAAAATTTCAAAAAAAATCATCCTCCCGTTTTCGAAATATTGAATTTTCAAAAAAAAAATATTTTGTTTTCAAAAATCCAAAAAAAATATTTTTCGAAAATTTTGAAATGTAGTATTATTTAAAATTCGAAGGAGCTCCTGTCGAAAATCAATAAAATGGATGTATGACAGGTACCGTTAATAACAAAATATTTTAAAAAAATTTCTGACCAAAATGTAGACCATACCCAAAGTAGTACACACATCAATTTTTATCAAAATCGTTAGAGCCGTTTTCGATATAATTAAGATGATAGAAAAATTTATATGGCAAGAACCGTTATTTTTGGGGCTAAGACAACGATTCAAAAATCTATTTTGAACAATCACCTAAAACGCCTAATCACTAAGTTTGAACAAAATCAGTTCAGTGGCTTAGACCGTAGAGCGTTCTACAGACAGCCGGAATTTCGGGACTCACTTTTTTGGTGTTCTCTATCATCGTAAAGTAAACTTTGAATAAAATCTCGAGTTCGATTTTTTTCCAAATGCAAAACTTGCCCTATAGTACCTACATATGTAAACATATCGCAAGTAAAAATGTAAAATAAACAATATTCGTGTTTCCTTGCTTAAGGCCAGAGGGAATTGCATAAGAAAACGATATCGATACGAAAAATAGCTTCAATAATTGCCAAATAATCTGGGTTCAATAGTTACAAGGCACGGGAACAGTTTTTTTTAAGTTCTCTGAAATCTGAGATAGTTATTGCATTTTCGAATGGTAATTCGGAACAATTCGGAGTGCTTGAAAACCCTTCTATTGACATCCTGAGTGACAGTTCTTCTCCTGAATAGAAGAGAAAACGATTCTGTATTTCATTGCAGAATCGAAATCAGAATTTCTAACATATTCAAACATAACTAGTTTTCAAAGGTATGGAACGTAATTTAATGTTAACAGTTATTGCAGCTTTAATTTCAAATTGAAAATATTTTACAAAGTTAGGTAATACGACTACAAAATTTAAAAAATAAAATAACCAAAATTCTAAAATAATTAAAATGCATTTTAACATGTCCACAAACGAATTTTTATTGTCTTCTTGTGTCCGCCATTTTTACAAATGTGAAATTACACACATACAGCTATACAAAAACTTCAGAATCAAATTGGATGTGTTTGTTTGTTTTATTGGTGTTCTGGATCGAAGAGTTCGTCCGAATTGTCAGTGCCATAACTATCTCAGATTTCATATTTTGGAAAAAGTTTGGATAAATTTATCCAAATAAATTTGAATAAATTTCCGCAGCACATTCCTTAGATAATTTTATACAATTTGCGTAACCATGGGCAAAATTTGACAGTTCATTTATCAAAAGATAAACTTATGTAGTGTTTTACGACGTTGCATGAATACCCCTATTATAAAATGAATTGTAATCTTACATTCAAAAATGTCATATAAGTTTATTAGAATATATGAGAGAGCTTTATGAAGAGTTATACAGCGATACTTATCCCTCAAAAAGAGACAACTGTATATTGTTTCAAATAAAATAGAGTTGTTTCAATTAAATGCTTGATAATAGGTTAGTCCTAAGGATTTTGATTAAAAATATTCTGGACGATCGACAAATTATTTTTCTTTCTTAATTTATATATCACGTTGGGGGAAGTTTAAGGTTATAACACTTACCATTAGCTCATGAGGCTTGGTGATCTTTAATCTCCGAACATTGTTTTGTACGTGGTCTCTTTGTCTCAAGACCAAGGGCCATTAATTATTCCACGAAGAATATTGCTTTGGAACTTATTGATGAGTTCAGCATTTGTTTCCTTTGTACAGACCCTCCCCTTAGTTGGATGCCGTATGTACAAACGTGTTTCAGTACTTGCTTATATAACATTTGTTTGTTCTAGAATAGGTCAGATTTCTTTCCTAAATGGCAACCTTTTTCTGAACTTCAAGATCAGTTCTTCTCTTTTCTGTTTGATGTGCTTTGTGCTCTTTCCATTTAAGCTTTGCGTCCCAAGTCATTTCAAAGTGTTTGGCGGTATTGATAAGTAAGATGCATATACTGCTGAACTGTTTATACAAATTGGAACATTGTTTATTTTTTTTTGTAAAGTTTATAGGAATGCGTCGGTTTTGTTTCGCCTAATTTGATACGGCATTTTTGTGTCCATTCACTTACCTTATCGACTGGATTTTGCACTTTTTGTGTAGTGTTTGCAACCTATTTATCTGGGCACCAATATTGCAGTATAATCTGCAAAGGTGACCATAAGGGTTGATGTATGGAATATCCCTTGTAACAGATATAAGCTTTGTCCTAGTGCACTTCCTTGTGGTACGCCAGCTAAAAATTCTGCCTTAGTTCCGAATAATTTTGGTCCTACCGTTCTCTAAAGAGTCGGTTCGTAATGATAGGATTCCAGTATTTCGTAGTATTAACTGGGAAGATGCCTATGGAGTTTATACTCAAGTCCCAAATGCCAAACATTGTCAAAGGTAGAGCAGAACATACTTTTATTTCTTCTTATCCCCAGCATCACTGATACCTCATAAGTCACAAGAAGAGGTGAAATTGACTTTGTGACTTTTTCGGATTCTCCTCCACAGTGGTCACAGTCAGAACTTGTGAGAGTCATAAAAACAATCGAAGTTGTGATCTACTTCAGAGGCAGAGCAGGTCACATCACAACTCACAAATAGCTTCAGTGTGTCATTTCCATTCGGCATTCGATATATTTTTTGAAACAATTTTTTGTATTCTTTATTCGAGTTGGTATAAATATTAAATTAAAATGGAAGTCGATTTGAAATTCGATGAAATTTCACCCGAAAATGAAAAGTAAAGGACTGGTCAAACCGAAGGCCGGTTGCGGGACGGCACCGCTGGCCGTCGCGCTTAGGGGTGTTAAATACAACCCGGGCAGCTCTCAGCGATCTATTTAAAAAATAATTTTCTTCTGAATATGTTCACAGGTGCAGCAAGACAAAATGAGCAGAAGTTCTGATGAAGATGAGTTGCTTCTTCTTTTACCCTCAGTTTTAAGGAAACAAAGGAAATGGGCTCATGAACTAAACCAAAAACTAGGAGATTATGGAGAATTCCAAACTATTTAACTACTATTAATAAAATTTATTTATATTATTTGTATAACCGCAAAAATTAAGTTAATATTAAATAATATTTCTATTTCTAAATTCCTTTAATTCATAATATTAATTATTTGTAATTGTATGTCTGGAGAGCAGTTTGAGATAATCCATAGACTCATCGCACAGCCGATTACAATAAAATGCACGACTAGGTCGCACGAACTTGCTCTTATGTTCGATCACATCGTATGCAAAAGATTTCTATTAGGAATCTAAATTATTTTCTGTCGTTTTTTACTTAAATTTGTATATAGGTACAATTTTTTTATAATATTTTCCTAAAAAATAAACTTGGTATGACAATTTGAAATATTTAATAATATAAACTTAAAAACAAAATTTCCAAAAAATCATCCATCCGTTTTTGAAATATTGAATTTTCCAAAAAAAAAAAAAAAAGATTTTTTTTCACAAATCCAAAACAATATTTTTCGAAAATTTTGGTAGGTACGCAGTATTATTTATAAACTGAAGGACCTCCTATCTAAAAATTTTGATCGAAATCCGTCAAGCCGTTTATGAGAAAGTTTAAGTTCAAAATGTAGTGCACACACTTTTATTTATCAAAATCGTTAGAGCCCTTTTTGAGATAATTAAGATGGCAGAAAAAATTGTATGGCAGGTACCGTTAGTTTTGGGCCTAAAAAAACGACTCAAAAATCTATTTTAGACAATCACCTCAAACACTTAAATACCAAGTTTGAAGAAAATCGGTTAAGCCGCTTAGGCTGTAGATCGTTGTACAGACAGACAGACCGATAGACAGTTTTTGAAGCTAAAAAAATATAGACTAGAAAATGTCTCTGAAGCTTTCGTACGCTTCTTTTAATGTCCTTGCATTCGGTGAACTGGTTTTTCACGAACAAATCAATATATTTTTCGACGTCACATATTTTGTATAGAATTACCGTCGAGGTCTTTGTAAAAAAATCACAACTCGATTTTTGCCCGTCGCATTCTGTTTGCCCGCTTTGTGTTTGAAAAAAGTGGTATGATTTTATACATCATAAAGAATGCGACGGGAAGAATTTTTGACCGCACTGCCAGCCCGCGTTCTTTTTAACCAGGCCTTAAGAATCTTATAATAGAATACGATTTTTAACAAACTAAAACAAACTAAAAACTTTTAAGACCACAAGTTTTTTTTTATTCTTTCTGGATATGTTCGATCATTTTTGTTGGCCAGAAGCGGAAGGTAGCTTTTAATAACAGAGACAAAAAAAAACTCCAACTGCAAAAAAGTTGTCGTCTTATTATATTGATTGTTTTCTTCTGAAAATACATAAATTTTATTTAGTTCATATGCTAAGAAAAATGTATTATCGTCTGTAGGATGTAACTTCTGTTGATGGCTAACCTATTATAACAATTCTTTCCCAATAATGTGGCACTTAACTTAGTTTAAGGCATGTGTTTATCAAGGCGTATCCACACCAAAGAAACTTTTTTTAAACTTTTCACAAATATTCCAGAAACATTTAAAAATCATTTCGAAACTAGAGAAGCACTTCAAAACAATTTCTGAAATGTTTACTTTGGTCTGGACGCTCGCGAAACATTCCTGAAATGCTTATGAAATGTTTCTGTTTCCCATTCCGAATGGAAAACTTTCCTTTATTATCAAGCATTTACAGGTAGATAGTGCGTGAGTGGTTCTTCATAAAAATATAAAAATGTCGCGAAAAGTTTGGAACAACGAAGATTTTATCCAATTGATCAACACTTATGAATCAAAGTTTTGTGGGATGCACTTGACGAACATTTTAAAGATCAAATCAAAAAATGTTTAGTCTGTTTTTTTTAAATTTTTTTTTCATGATGATAAAACACAACCCTGCCAGTGCTATTTCCTTACAATCCATTTTCACGAATGTAACTGGATACATAAATGGGAAACAAAGAAATATTTCACAAAGGTTTCTCAAAGTGTCCACACTGAAAAAACAATTCTGAAATGTTTTTTTTAGACAAAAAAAAAAAAAAAAAAAAAAAAAAAAAAAAAAATCAATTTTTTATGTTTTGAAGGTATTTCTTAAACTTTTTGGAAAATAAATAATTCTGTAAATTTAAAATTTAATTAAAAACCGACATTAAACTTGGAGTGGCCGTGGCGCGATAGTTGTGTGCTCGCCTCTCAACCTCGTGGCCGTAGTTTCGATTCCTGTCATTGTCTATGTCGTCTTATTTTCCATTGAAACCCAATTCTAAAAATTGTCATAAAATAAGTTGCTGGATTGCTCATTACATGCTGTTCAGGCATAACACTATAACAACATGTGATTGAGTAATCTAGTATACTAAATATGACAACGATATAAATAAAATAATGCGAATTATAAGAGACATAAATAAATGAGACACTGTAATTTTATCCGTATTAGCTCAGCCGCCATCCCTGGAGATAAATCTGAGACAACAACCAGCTCTAGTCTCAGATCATCGCGCCACACACTTTCCTATCCTTCTTTCATCATAAATATTTATGTTCAACCTCAAACTCTTATGGGCTACTTTTTCCTCTGCGTAAACTGTCACATAAGTCCTTAAATAGAACTTAAATGCTCATGTTGTGTATCAGCAAACGGGCCTAAATATTTTAAGCTGGCATCGTACTGGTACTAAACTTCAAAATAAAAAAAATCTTCGCTTGAATGTGCCTGGAATAGTGACAGCTTGTGAAAAAAAAAAACTAAACGATCACGTTCTTGACATTTATAACTGTTGCTCTCTAACTAGAGCCCCAGATCACCAATCTAATGTTGTGCCTTAAAAAGTATCAGAATTGCAGTATAGTGGCAACGCTGTTTCGAAGAAGGACATTAGTATAGAAATAAAAGAATACTTTTAAGGAGTCAATGAGATTCATATGACATGGACTGTGTTGTGCTGTTCGATACTTATCCTTCACTTCTGCAGGAGTTTCTCTCTTCTGGTGATGGTATGTTTTTACGACTGGACGTGCGCCGATGGACGTTATTAAAGTGCCTCCTTCGTTCACTTACATGCTGTCGTCATCTCTCTCTCGGGATATAAGGACAGGTGCTTTGATGGTGAAAATTTAAGTTTGCTGATTTTTTTTTTTTTTTTTGTAATTGGACAACTGTTTTGAGATTCTGATCGATAAACAGTGTTTCGTTATGTGAATTGTTATTTTTTATTTGGTTTGTATTATTTTGGTGTCTGCATTCGTTGTGCAAATTTTAGCAATACAATATCCAACACAACGGTAGCGGAATACGAATGTATCCTTAGCGTGCGTTGACTCGGCGATCCGGGTTAGGTACAATTTTTTTAGTGATCGCGTAAAGTGCTAAGATGCCGCAAGAAGTAGGGAAAAATTCTGTGCTTTGTTTGAAGTTAGTTTGATAAAAGCACACGTACCTACTTATACTATTTTGCAACTTATCTGCTTTATTTAAAAAAAGATTTGTTTAATGCTTAATATTGAATAATGTAGGTACCTACAACATTTTTTTTTAAAATGCAATGTGTGTGAAGTTAATTGGTAATGAACTTGAGTATTTTCAAAATGTTTTATAGTATCCAGTGGTTAGGTACATAATGTATACCTAAGCTAATTATAACAAAATAAGAGAGAAGGATTTCAAGAAATTATTATGTGTGCAGCATTTATGCAAATGAACGTATCGCTTAAAAAATACATAATAATTTGTACACATTTCGTAATTGAATTCGTCCAAATGCATAAAAAAGTTAATTAGAAACTGGTTGGCGCATGGATCACAAAGAAAAGATAGGCAGAAGGTAGACATAGGTACTTATTTCGTTTTATAAAAGCTTGTTATTGCGGCACGCGTCCTGAATATGTGCGAAAGGTGTAGCGTGTAGGTACTTTAAGATACTTTTAATTGGAAGAAAGTTTGCGTCCTACACATTAAAAAAATATATCTGTAAGATATTTTATTATTTTTGGTTTCGTGTTTTTGTTAATTGGAACATTATTTGGTTTTGTTCTGAATTTGATCTATCAATTAATCTACAGCGATTAAATACATATAAAGGCTTATAGGCCAGTAGCTCGAGAAACTGTCAAGCAAACAATTGCACTCTCCCGCAATATCTGATTATTTCAGTATAGTTGTTAAATTCCGAATACTTGCTAGTCAAGCACAGGCGAGGCTCCCCACCAAATCTTAACTTTTTAGCATACGTATGCGGTTCCTGTGATATATGGTTTGCTGCGGACGCTAAAAAAAAACAAAAACTATAAATATTTGTGGTTTAGAAATTCGTCATTGCTTATGAGGAAAAATGAAGGTGACAAATCCATTTTTATTAATTGTAAAGAAGATTTACTTAAACTTAATTAGAATATCCCTCAAAAATTTTGTTACTCTCAAAAAAATAACAATTTACTGTGAAATTTTGTATAGTGTTTTTCATAACAATTCGGTATATCAAAGGCATTTCTTTTTATTCATCAAAGCATACAAAGTCTTCGCAAAAATGTTGATCTTTGATATTCATTCATATCGATTCCTGTGTTAATAAGCCTGATTTTATATTTCTAACTGAAATTTGGATTTTTAGCGATGCAATTGATAATGTTAGTATACCTGGTCAAATATCACAAAATCGGTAATTGACTGACAGATCATCAAAATTATGTAGCATTTCTCGATATCATAAAAACGGTAGGCCTTTTGATGCAAGTAAAGGAATAAATCGAAAATTTGAGGTTTTCTATTCAGGGGGCGAGGGTGGTAACCGCCCATTTGCTCAGAATTCGTTTTAGTTGAATGGAGCTCTTCCGATTACTGTAAAGAGATAAAATTTCGTAGAGTGGTAGAGCTTGATGTGATTTTTCATTCGAAGTGTCTGCTTATTTGAAAATCTACATGCATCCTTGTTAAATGCATGACATTTCTAAGAACTAATTTGAACGATGTGGTATTCAATGTCAACATGAATAAAAAAATAAAACATTTGCATACCGGAAGAAATTATGAGTTTTCATAAACAAAAAACTCTTAAATAATTACATATGCATATGTGTGATGTGAACTAAAGTCCTACCTCTAATTATGCTATTAATTGGAGGGCTACCTTCATTAAAAAATGCAACAAAAGCATCATTGCCATCCTCAACAATTATTGCATTAGAATCTTTGCAAAAAGGAGTGATATCAAACCAAAATTTAGTCAGTATTCATTAAATAATGAAATGTATATCTTAGTATATTGTTTGGTATTAAGACTTCGTGAAAAAAGAGCTTGGCCCCAAAGCATTTCTCTGAATAAAATCTCTGAAATTGCAATTTGTGTTTGCTGATATGGTTTGCAATAAATAAATTTAAATGTTTCTTGAATTGTCCATCAAGGGTTGCCAGGTGTATTTTGATTCTCTTTGGACTTTCGCCAGAACTTTTTCGAACATTAAGTTTTGCGACGTTTTTTAATCCCATATACATCACACTTAATTTCGAAAGGTTTTTTTGCTCTTCTAGAAGGTTATTTTATTCGTTGAATTGGTCTTCGAAAATCGAAAATCGTAAGAAGATTCTTTTATTGTTTTCCTTGAAGATACTAAGGTAGCTTGGCTAACATATAGCCACTCATATTCTAACGCGAGCAATTAAATGCTTTTCGCATTAGAACACGCATTCATTGCGAACAGCTGGACCAATTTGGCTCATTTTTTGTCGAAAAATGCTCATAGAAAGAAAATTTAAAAACTTGTTCGAATTTTCGAATTCTGGAGAAAACTGTATTTGGGTTTTATTATGGTTATGGTTTCCATATGAACGAGAGACTCATGCGATAAAATTGTGTAGTTCTTCTTTTCTTTATGATAGTAAAAAAGTTGGCAGACAAAGAAACACAAGATGCTGACTAGAAACGGGTAAATATATTTTGAAAGTCGGTTTTTCAATTTTAAGTATATATTTAATAATACAAACTTAAAAACATAACTTAAAAAAAAACAATGGATGATTTTCTAAATATATTGAATTTTCAAAAAAAAAAAACAATTTCTTTTCTTACAAAAAAAAATATTTTTCGAAAGTTTTTGTATGCAGTATCACTGGGAATTTGAGGGACCTTTTGTATAAGCTCTTTGATCGAAATCCGTTGAGTCGTCAATGAGCTGAAAAACGAAAACCAAACGGTTATACTTCAGAAACCGTTAATAGCATTTTAATTAAGAATTTTTACTGACCAAAATAATTTAGAATATACTTATAATAGTCCAGTAAATTTTTGTTATCAAAATCTTAAGAGCCATTTTCGACATACATAATTAAGATGGTAGACAAAATTGTATGGCAGGTACCGTTAGTTTTGGTGTGTATCATCGTAATGTCAAGTTTGATCAAAATCTCGAGTTCGATTTTTTTCCCAATGTATAACTTGCCCCTTAGCCTATATTTCGCAAGTAAAAAAGAAGTAAATTTCACACTAGTTTTAGGGAAATTTCTTCAGAGGTAAATTCCAGGTAATTTTCTAATTATTGACCTATATAAGATGGTTTGGTTTGCATGCTTTTTGTTCCAGTAAAAAACCGATAGAAATATTTTTTTTATGATACCTTTACTAACTTAGTTTACAGTTTATAGATTGCATGCCACGTACGTACTTTTAGCATATGAGTCATTCGTGTGAATAATCATAAGCAAAACCACTTTGTATTTCCTTAGCAATAAAGTTAACGAACCTGGTATGTATTATGCATACTCATTGATTTATTCTTATATATTCTCTTTTCGCAAAAAACAAAACTCATCTCATAGGAATTTCCGGTGCGTTCAAGCTTCATTAAAGTGATGCCTAGCCTATAGCTATCACTTGAATACTTTCATTTCGTTTCATCTCATTTCACTTATTTATTTTGTATACTATTAGTATAATTACATTGATTTGAAGATTTAAATCTTTTGGAGCATCTAGGTAAATAAAGTTTAAACGAGATAATCTCTTGAAAAAAAGGAAAGTTAAAAACAAAACAAAAAAGTGTAATAAAAATAATAACGAAAAAGCTTCAATTAAATAAATAAGATCCAATTGGATTTTATTACATTATAATAGATTAATGTTAAGTGAAATATTTGTATTTAATGTTAGATAGGTGCAAAAATAATTACTCGTAATACGTGTATTACGAGTATTTCCTTTAACATTTTTAATTGAGGTGAAGATAATACAACACAACAAAATAAAAAAATAAATTTTTAGTTGCATTGCAACTAGAAATTTAGCAAGACCAACAATTTGCCAGTAGTAGATAGTTATATGTATATACTTCAATAATTATTGCTGAAGTCTCTGAACAATCTGGGGTTCTAAAACTTGAACCGAGTAAGAACATACCTACCTCGGTTCAGAACAACATTGTCAGTTACCATTTAAAAAAACTCAATGAATGGCAAAGGCAATTAGAAGACAATACAAAAAAAACGAACTCTATTCCTTATAAATAAGTATATAGGTAGGGTATGTATATCAAATAATATAAAACGAAAACAATTTAGGAACGCAACGACAAGCGTCATTCACCAGACCATATTCCATGCCAGCCCTGCTCAGCCAGTCGAATGGCAAAAACAACATGTCAAACAGAAACAGAACGATGCGACGACGACAACGAATGGACTGACTTAAATGACAAGAACGAAAACAACCCAAAAAGATTAATAACAATCTAAAAATCGATTAATTTGGATTCCATTCAAATAAAGCAACGAACATTTCATTCTCAGAATCTCGAGACATACTTGGCATACCTCTGGAACTCTGTTTCTGGTTCTCTGTATGCGGGATATGGAACTATGGTTAGTATACCTACCTATTGGTATTCGGAATGTCGGCTATTGAGCTCAGAATTATGGATATAATATGGTATTAGCCAGGTATCGAAGGCAGAGGCAAGTCTAGCGAAGGCGACTGATATGTCATTAAAATCTAAAATCTTAGTTGCTAGTTGGTGCGGATGTTATACGAGAGAGAAAATGCTTAATAGTCTGGGAAGTAGTGTTGAAATTATGTTATTCTGTACAAGTCTATGCATTGCGACATCCCGTCTATCATCAATCATAAATCTAGAATATGACATTTATAATTTTACTATAAGAAACAATTTCAACATCAATTTTGCTTTCGATATTTGAAAGACTACCTACACCGACCTGATCCCGTATGGCCTTTCCAACTTATTTCGTCTGCAGACCAATAGTCTTAACTCGTATTAAAAACTGTAAAACACAAAGTGTATGGTTAATTGCAGACTTTATTTTAGTGCAAAAAAAAGTATTACCAAATAAAAATGCATTCCTTACTTTTTCAACGAATTACACTCTAAACTTTTGACAAAATAAGTGATGAACATATTATTTTTTAAGTTTACGCAAAAGTTTGCATGAACGTCCTTTTAAAAGTTTTTTGGGTAAATGTTATGCAATTGGATCAACTGTTCATTAAATGTTAAATTTGTGCCTGTTCAGATTACCTACTGAGTTGTTTTTAAAAGGAAGTACCCCTCCCCCCCCCCCCCCCCCACCGCTCCAAACAAATGCAAAATTGGAACGAGACATTCGAACCGATAAAAAATAATCGTCGCTAAAAATTTCAAAAAGTAGCTTCTAAATGGATAATCTCGGATCAAAAGTTACAGACCACGGGAACATTTTTTTTAAGTTCTCTGAAATCGGAGATAGTTAATAAAATCATATTTTGGAACAAAACAAATTTTTAGTACAGTATAAGCTTATCCAAATAAATTTGTATAATTTTATCGAATTTGCGTAAACCAACTCCCATATAAAATTTGACAGTTCATTTACCAAGAGATAAACTTATATTCTGTTTTACAACGTTGCATGAATACACAAAGTAGCAATGTTGTTGAAACATTCAAACAACAGCGATGCAAGTTTCGTAAGTTCTAAGATTGTTACACTTTTAAACAAATAAAAATAAATATATTTTCATTGCGTTTAAAAAATATTTTGATGGTCAAATTTTCGACGCTGACACAACCTTATGTCAAAGCGATACGGTGTGTCCAGTGTCTTACTTTCCAGCCGTTCTTCTGGTGTCAATTTTCTTGCATTAACAAGTAAGTTAATTTCTCTGTGTGTAGCCCTTAGACGTCCCCTCCATTAGAAATAGTTATTTCCAAGATTTTTAGAGACACTTTTACTGAAATGTATGTTTCTTCAACTATGTGCTCAAAAATATGTCTTGAAATTTGATTTTTCTCCAAGGATGACAGTCCTTGCGGAGGCTTAGGGTTATAAAAGGAAATATATTTTTTTATAATCCAAGGTATAGCCACATTGGATTTCAGGGTGCAGTCAGGCATTGTGGCTAGAAGGAAAATCAGCAGTGTTTCATAGCATAGTCAAATTAGTGTCCAATTTCCTTCCACTCAAAAAATGCATGTATGTTTAATTTGCAGGGAATAAGATAAAAATGAACACTTTGTGTCACGGTTTTATAAAGAAATAAACACAACTGAATCGCACGTACTGAAGAGTTATTCGATCACATCATATCATCAAGATTCGTAGCAGAAACAGCTAAATTTATTTTTAGAATCGTTTATAACAATCAAAACCGTTTTTTTGAAATTTTGAAATTTCAAATAAAAAAAAATATTTTTACTTTTCAAAAATCCTTCCATTTTTTTCCAACATTTTGGTATACAGCATTATTTAGAATCCGAAGGACCTCCTGTGCAAAAAAAATTATCCAAATCTGTTGAGTCGTTAATTAGAAAGTCGAAAATCAAAAACCGTTCTCTGGCAGCTACCGTTAATAACATTTTATTTAACAAAATGTAGACTACTCCTATAATAGTGTACTAATTTTGTTTATAAAAATCGTCAGAGTCGTTTTCGAGAAAATTAAGATTTGCCATGTTTGGTATAAGCAAAAAATTGTATGTCATCTACCTTATTTTTGGGGCTGCAAAAAGAAAAAGATTAAAAAAAAAAACGCTTAAATACCTAGTTTGAAAATAATTGCTTCAGCTTACATACAGATAAACAGACGGAGGCACCCACTTCTTTGTGTTCTTTATCATCGCAATGTCAATTTTGACCAAAATCTTGATTTCGATTTGTTTTCCAAATGTAAAACTTGCCCTAGAGTTAGTACCTTAACTACATATATCGCAAGGAATAAAATATAAGTCTGTGCAGGTATTGATATTAAATGTCAGTAAACATATTGTAAAATACCTTGATCTTCATTGGTCAGTTTTATTAGATCGAATTATTCAGTGGAAGGTACACAATGAGATATAAAAATGCAACACTACCTCTCAGAATGTAAGCAATCCAATTGACAATAAGGCGCACAACGGTATGGTTTTGATGTTTTCTATTATGGTAGACTGGAAGAGGTAAGGTCTAAGGTTTGTGATAATTAATGAATTCCTCTTAGGTTTACCGTTGAAAGGTATGTAAATTAAATACCCTGTTTTGTTGTTGTCTTGAAGTAATTTTAAAATTAAATTATAAATTTGGGTATTGAGCTACATATGTATGTAAGTAGGACAAGTTTTGCATTGGTAAGAAATAAGTTCCTAAAATAAGACTCTTGTTTGAAAAACTGTTCATACGAATGAGTGAACTGACAGTTCTAAACAACATTAAACTCTCATTATTGGTTATATTTTTTTTATATTTTTCTAAAAACGCACATATAATGTTTGCTCTATTTTCAAAAAGTTGATTAAATAATTGCTTAAAGCAAGAAAGTCACTTTTTTTTAATTTTAAAATTTTTA
Source organism: Philhelius pedissequus (assembly GCA_910595825.1). NCBI lineage: Eukaryota > Metazoa > Arthropoda > Insecta > Diptera > Syrphidae > Philhelius > Philhelius pedissequus. The sequence continues at coordinate 123,763,732 of OU343162.1, forward strand.
TTATTTAGTATTCATTATTTTTTTTTAAATTAAACTTATAAAATAATAATTGAATAATAATTGAACTTGTCCAAATTTATGTTTAATATTTATTTGTTTTTTATTACTTGTGAATAGTGCCTTGGCATAGATACTCTCTACCAAGTTGTTAAGGAAATGCTCAGGAATTCGGCTCCATCAGTGTATGATGGATTAATTTCGTAATGGCCTAACCGTTGATTCACAATTTACCAAAGATTTTTAATTGGATTGAAGTGAGGGCTCTGTGCTGGCCAAGTCATTTTCTGAAACACTTGATTTTTGAGCCTTTTCTTCTCAATTTTCGAGGTATGCTTCGGATTCTCATCTTTCTGAAACGTGATCTCAGTTTTCCTGTGCGCAGTTGTTGCTAAAAATGATGGTTAGTTTTGTTTTAAAATATCAAGCAATTTTTCCTTTCTCCTTTTCCCCATGAATGTGATATAGGTCCAAGAGAACTCCACGAAAAACATCCCCAACTTATGTTTTAGATTATTTTGAACTTACAATGTGATTGGATTGATTCAACGGGACGTGACCTAAGTAACTGTCATCAGTCCTTACACTATTGACTTTTGTTTCGGCAGACCAAATAACTTTCTTCCCATAGCCAATGATCCATTTTTGTATTTCTTGGCAAAAACTAACATGGCTTTTAAATGTTTGGCTATGAAAGTAGGAGTTTCTTGGCTTTCCCCATGCCGACCAATCCATCTTTACAAGAGAACTCCAAAAAAGTGGGTTCCGCAATTCCGTCTGCGGGTCCATCCTAAGCGACTCAATGGATCTTTTTCAAACTTGGTAATTAAGCGTTTTCGCTTAAGTTTTTTTTAGCCACAAAACTATCGGTACTTGCCATACAATTTCTTCTACTACCTTTATGATCCCGGAACCGGCTCTATCGATTTTGGTAAATAAAAATATGTGCTCTAACATGGAGTAATTTGTCGACATTTGAGTTAAAATGTTTGTAGGTAAATATTTTGTTATTAACGGTATACCTCCCATACAACCATTTTTTTGTTATGTTGGACCTTCTCATAAACGGCTCTACGGATTTTGATCGAAATATTTAAATAGGGGATCGTTCAACTCATAGATACTCGTAATACTGCTTTTGGAAAAATATTTGTTTTGTTTCTTTTAAATCAATATTTCGAAAACAGATGACGATTTTTTTCGAAATTGTATTTTTAAGCTTATAGATATTATTTAATACATAAAATTGACATAACAATTCTTGTATATTAAAGAAATTTTGTATACTTATAAAAAAACGAATTTAAAAATATAACGGCTTAATAGGCGTTTCTACTAACAACACTGTAGATACCTACATATCTACTATGTGAGCAAACATAAGAGCAAGTACGTGCGATCCAGTCGTGCATTTTATTTACTTTGTTAGGCGCGTTCAGCTGATGCTTATCAAGAAAATAGGTGTAGTATGTAAGATGCTATTTAAAAAATGTTTAAACTTAGGAAATTTTTACTGAAGTGCTTTAGTTAAATTTATTTAAATTGTTAAGCAGTAGGTATCATGGTAAAAACTTAAAATGAGGCTGTTTAAAATTTCGCTATTTTTTTTTAAATTAATTCGCACACCTTCAGAACATACATATAGGTATACGCATACACCTACCTATCACAGTTTAAATTGGTTCCAATTCCAATTGGGATGACACACGAAAGAACTGTTATGCATATGCGAGCAAATTCCTTACGGCTCAAATTGAGGGGAACCCTCCACGTTCTGCAGCGACCACTAACTAGTGGGCACTTCTGCCCTTTGACAATTTGCCTTTGTAGCCTTAATAACTGCAAATTAAGAAATAAAGATCAGTGCAATGTATAATCAATACACACTACAATAAGATGCCCGAGAGCCGAGACCCGACTCAAGCAAACACAAACAGTAAAGGAAGAACTGCTGCGTGCTGCAAGCATGTAACAGGAATTACCGCAACCAAGTTTCATTATAACAGTAAACAAGAAAATTGCATCGCCATACTCAAAAAAAAAAAAAAATTATAATAAGGGTGGACGACGAATCCGCGCTGGGTATTGCTTGTTGTTAAAAGACATCTGTTGGATCTTGGATGCCTTTTTTGGTATTTTTAGTATTATCGGGCGTACGAAATTCACCTTTACTTTTATTGTACCTGCCGCTGCCACTGTCAAATGGTTTAATCGCGTGCCAATATGTAAGAAGCATGTCATAAAGAGGATCACGTTGCAAGTTACATACGAATACAAAATAAAAAAAAATCGACAAGAAGTTCATCAAGTAGAATAGTGCAGTGCAGTGTGTGTACTTAAACTTTGTAAGGAACACGGGATTGAAAGATTTATATCTACATTGCATTGATGTGATTGTGCAAATTGAATTTATCAGGTAGGTATACTTATGCATTAATATAACAGGTCAATGTAGATGTCAAATTTCAAAATATAGTCACTCACTCATAAGTTAACTCTTACCATCACCGAGTTTCAACTAATTCGAAACCGCAGTGAGTGAGTGAGATGAGTCACTTTTGATTAAAAACCGATTCAGCTAGTAAAAGTGAGGGAGTGAGTGAGTGAAATGAAATGTCAGATTACTCGCCTGAGATTTCAGCACTGATTGGCGAGTCATCTAACTTTACTCGCCGGAATAGCTGAATCTCGGTGCATAACCAAAATCCCAAAGAAGGAAGGGAGATTTTGTATACATCGGCCACCGTATATGCACATCTAAGCCTACGTAAGTATAATTGGACATTATGGAATGCTTAAAGTCAGTGGCAAACCAAAGCGATATATTTTGGGAAACAAACTGCTTGTAATTTTTTGAAGCTCTAAAAAGACTATTTGAGATTGATCTGCAAGAGATTAACGGCCGATGAAAACGTAGTAGGTACATATTAGTTAAGTTTGATGATTTTGTTCATTATCTACATTCAAAAATCAAAGCTTTGCTAACTGGAAAACTGTGAAAAAGTGATGAACACTGATAAATTGTGGAATGTAAAGTTTTTTAATGGGAGGACTTTACTACAGTATTTTACGGATAAAACATACACTCATATAAGAAAAACTCGCTTATAAGAAATGAAATGGAAACACCGTGCCTTTTTCTTTATATTCCCTCGAAATTAATCGTTTATAAGAAACTCGCATTATAAGAAAAACACTGTTATAAGAAATCCTTTCTCACACACTAAAATCAATTCTTAGAACAAAAAAGTACGCTTATAAGAAATTTATTTTGGCAGACAAACCTGTGCCAAACCTTTTGAATATTCATAAGTTAAGACCTTCATTACAAATTCACACTTTCCAAATTAATGACAGCTGAAAATTTGATGATGAGCAATATAAATATCCGAAATTTCGGCAGCTATTTGTGTTTACCTACAAGCTATTAACTTTATGAAACTAATATGCTTGCATCTGTGTAGGATGAAACTGATATTTTTGCATTTGTGGGTAGTTTAATTACACCACATATTGTTGCTCGATTTCACATTTTTTTTATAAAGAGAAATTCAAATTTACAAATACAACAATATCCACAAATGTGATTCTGACATTTGCACTTGACTTCTTTTTGCTAGTTGTCTTTCGACGATAAATATACCAGTAATACAAAAGAAGTTTTTATTTTTTCGTTCAGAGCAGAGCACTGAACAGAGTTCGAACACATAGATTTGGCACTGAGCCTGTTCCAAACAGAGCGCGCTCTGAACAATGATATGTTTTTTAAACACACTTGAACCACACAAATCAGAATACATTTTCATTTCAACCATAAAAAGCAATATAATACAAAAGTACCCTTTTTTGTACACTGATACACAGCAGGTACAGAAAATCAAAAAGCGATAAACTTCTTTCTCCAACTTAATTGTATCTGATTATTTTTTTCTTCACATTTTCCTTCTTTATACACATGGAATTTAGTAAGTTCAGAAATTTACTCTCATGCTCAGTCAATTATGTCCGAGCACATCGGTTGCGATCCACACATGTTCAGAACGAAGAGAGAAACACACATTTGAGCTCTGAATGATCTGAGTTAAAAAGAAACAAACTAATTTTCTGACAACTCAGACTCTGCTCTGAACTAAAAAAGTTCCTGTACATTTACATATATGTAAATATGTATCAACCTTAATTGCACAGGCTGACAATATTTTGGTTTTATTTAAATTTAAATTTTATTTATTTGAGGACAAGACTTATTTATTTTATTTTTTCTTACTTTTTGAACAAGAGTATATTTTTGTTACTTTGTTACATTAAAGTTTTTTATCTTTAAAAATATTATAGGAGAAGTTTTTATATGAAAACACATTCATTACGCATATAAAGTTTATATGGCCTACTTCGTTTTCCCTAAATGTCTAAATATTTTCCCTTGCCCATAGTTTTGTTAAAAGAAATTTACTTTCTTATATCCGATGTTTGGATATAAGAAAAACTCTGATATAAAAAAGAAATTTCTTGCATTTTCAGACTTTCTTATATCCGTGTTGCACTGTTATAGTTATTTATTTTATGTCAGATAGCTGAAGGATACGAGTAGTTTTTAAGCCTCGCAGAACGAAGCAGAGGTTTTAGCTATCGCGATAACAATATAGATATCAATAGAAGGTCACACGCACACATCTACGCGATATGTGGAAAGCGAATAAGTCCCAATGTTGGATTCAGTACTGCGTCTTTTATTGAACGTACATGCAGCATTTGGATATTTTAATTCAGCCAAACTGTCACTGTGTTTATTGTCTTGAAAAAATATATTTCGAAGCATTGAAAATATGTACTTACAAAACTATGAAAAAAAACTTGGAAATATTCTGATTGATTAAACTACAGCATACAAGGAAAAGTGAGTAATTTATAGAAAAAAATTAAAAGTGAAAACTGTTTAATATCCTTCTATTGCAAATCGCTTATCGTAGATTCTTTGTAACTTTCAATAATAATAATATTCTTATGGTTACATATTTAAATTTGTAATTTACATTTTTGTTTTTCTTTAATTTCTTGTTGTTTTTTGACAACTTTTCCGCTACAACATGTATCGCGCGACCAACGCTATCGTGATCGCTACCGCCACTGCTTCGGTTTGCGCAGGGCTTTATTGATTTAAAAAGCATATTAAGTGTCAAACCTTTTGTAAAGCATATTTGTATGGGTTGGTTGGTATGGTATACATACATTTTGCTCATGCAAACAAGAGCAAGGTACCTGCGAGCCATTGTTAACTTTGATAGTCTATGTATACCATACCAACCAACCGCTGTAAAGCCGTAGCTCGCTAATATATATTCTCCTCCATACTCTTTCGACACCGACTGGACCGAAGATCACCCGAAGAATGTTTCTTTCAAAGCATCCCAGTAGATTCTCATCCCTTTTATACATGGTCCATGCTTCTGCCCCATACAGTGAGATTGGGATGATTAGGGTATTGTACAAGATCTCCTTGGTTCTTTGAGAGAGGGCTTTACTACTCAATTGCCCTCTTAGCCGGAAGAAATAGCTATTGGCAATAGTGTTTCTTCGTTTAATCTCCAAACTGATGTCAATTTGCGAGGTAATAGAGCTCAGGTAGACAAAGTCTATCCATTGTGACGTTTTGTCCAAGTTGACGAGAATATTTTCTCGATGAAAGCGTATACTTTATCTTGTCCTATTTAACAGCTAAACACATGCAAGCTTCCAGGTATCAGCTCACTTCGTTCTCTAATGATATCAATATCATCTGCATAAGCAAGTTGTTGAACGGACTTATGAAAAATTGTACTTCTGTTGTAATTGTTGACTAGCGAGTTGCATACAAATACTTCAAGAACGATGTTAAACAGGTTGCACGATAATGCGTCGTCTTGCCTGAAACCTTTCTCGACATCAAAGGGTTCGGTGACGTCTTGCTGGTAGCATCAAATTGTTGCTAGAAAGATGTTCAAATTTAACCTCATATATTTAATTGTTGTTCAGTCGTAAAATTGTTATGTATGAAAAATTTATTTAATTTATAGAAGACAAAATTTATTTTAGTTCAATAATATGTTTCAAAATTTAATAATTATTTAAAAAATACAAAATAATTTTATTTAAATAAGCGACGCGTTTCCAATAAAAGTATCCATCTTCGGCTGAATATAACAAGAGAAGACTGAAGATTTATACTTTTATCCGAAACGCGTCGCTTATTTAAATAAAATTATGTTGTGAAAAAATTTAATATTTATTAAATTTTGAAATATATTATCAAACCGAATATTTTGAAATTTATGACGCATAGTTCTGTCAAAATGATGGCCACATTCAGAAATCGATCCATAGCTATCCCTTCCAACCTATCGTTGGTGTTGTTGTAATCCTACCTAAAATAAAGCTGATGAAAAACCAGCTGCTACCAAAAAAAATAAATCTCAAGCTATCCGAAAAACTTTGGTATACTTTTGTATCACATGAGAAATGTCATAAAACATATACATCAACATAGGTTATAGGTACAAATTTAACCTATCCGGTTTTGGGTGTTCAGGAACTTAAATACTAATATATACTAAGGCTATCGTACCGACATCTGAACGCGCCCAATTAGAAATGTTATTGTGCGGTAAAAAATTTAGTTTAAAGTCAATGGCGCAAAGTTTTAATCAGCCTGATATTCAGTTACTATCATGATACTACTTAACAATCTGCTAATATTAAAGCACTTTTTTAAAATATTCCTTATTTTAAACACTTTTTAATAAGCACCATACTAAACCTGATTTATGGAAACTGCAGCTGAACACGGCCAAAAGAGTGCAAAAAACTAAGCAAACATGACTTTTTGACGTTTGTAAATGTCAAAGTAGCATACGAATTTAGTACGATACTAAAAAGATAAAGTAGCCGTTTGGTGATTTTAATTTTAAACTTTGGTAAAATGTTAAGAAGATAGTACGATACTTAACTCGTTTAAAATTAGGAAATCCTTTTTTAACCTAACTAGTATGATACTAAAAATGATTTGATATACCTACTATATTACTAAATTGAATAAAATTTTGCGCCAGTATGAGTAATGCCAAATCGCATTTATTTCAGATTTTTTTTCTTTGCTGAGAAATAGAGACATCGTGCAGCGACGAGCTGAGTGCAGGCCTTGAGTGAATCTGCTCCAATAAGAACCTGTGTAATTCAATTACGCTGCATAAAAAAGGCTGCAAATCTGTTTAGCACATAATAGGTAGGTATACATGCTTTTATCTAAAACTAACGGTTTTCACTAAGTAGGTACCTACTTCTAATCACAATCTAAAACTCCAAATTTCATTTTTTTTGTCACAAATCTGTTAAGATTAGATTCACCAAATTTTGACAAACCATAAAGCACAAATTCTAATGAATGAGCTTTTAGAATGGCCGGATATTGGAACGAACCATTACGGAAATCATCTTTTGAACTTAATACTCGTACTTATGAATACACCTATTTTTTCGGTATAGGTACTACTAAAATAAAAGGACATGTATACGCAACGCTATAGGTACTAAAATGAGTTCAAATTTAATTTTATCTTCTGAAATAAATCTGAATTCCATAACCACACTTAGTCCAGAATGAATTTTTTTATTCCATACGTAGATAGGTACGTATTGCTTGCCTTACAAAAAGAATTTATAACGTAAACAACATCAATGGAAGCACATTCCATTCATAAAAAAAAGAATTCAAGTGCATTTTTATATCTAGTGCCTCGTTGTTGCATCTGTGCATTCCATAGATATGTACATAGTTACCAATGTAGTAAGATTGTGTACATATATTTATACACACACTTGCACTTACTGCGGAACCGCACAAGCAAACAAACAACAACCATAAAGAAAAACTGTATCTGGAGATTACAAAATAATAATAACTCTTTCTCTTCAACATGCGGTATTGTCGGTTAAGCCTGTTACAAATAAAAGTAACAACATTGACTCTTGGCCCAAATAACTTTATTTACAAAACAGAAAACCAGAAAAGTTTTTATATTCAAAACATCACCAATACTAGACGCTCTATACCTACATTTTTATAACAGTTGAAGAGAAATGAATAAGAAAAAACAAATAAAACGAAAATAATAAAAAAAGCAATAAAAAGTTATCAACGGAAAATGTCAAGCATCAAGCATGCATCGTGAACGCAACCAAACACCATCAACAAACGAGGAACTGCATTGTCCACTATCACACTATACTCGTATCATGTGTCAGATTTAAAGTTTTTTATTTGATTGAGAAACGGTATTGTTTGATCATTATTTAGTATAGATATGTGTGTACTTTGTTTTAGAAATAAAGGTCTGCTATGAATTCCAAAAATAAACATTTAAAAATGCTAGTGTCGCTAGAGGTGATGGTAATATTGAACACGAGGGCGGGTCAATAAGTCCGTGACTTTTGGAATAAAACACAGATTTTTTGATAAAAAAAAAATTTATTTTTCAACGTAGTCTCCCTTGAGCTCTATACACTTTGTCCAACGTTTCTCCAATTTTTGTATCCCTTCTAAAAAAAAATGATTTGTCGAGGTCCTCAAAATAGGCCTTTGTTTGCGAGATGACTTCATCATTGGAGTCAAATCTTTTTCCACCAAGTCATTTCTTCAGGTTTGGGAACAAGAAGTAGTCGCTCGGAGCCAAATCTAGAGAATAGGGTGGATGAGGGAGCAATTCATAGCCCAATTCATGGATTTTTGCCATGGCAACTGCACATGTGTGCACCCTTGCATTGTCTTGGTGGAAAAGAACTTTTTTCTTGGCCAAATGAGGTCGGTTTTTTTTTCAAATCGTCATTGCATCGGTCCAATAAGTTGGCATAATATTCCCCATTGATTGTGCTTCCCTTTTAAAGGTATTCAATGTGGATTATCCCGCGTGCATCCCAAAAAACAGTCGCCCTAACTTTATTGGCTGACAAATCCACCTTGGCCTTCTTTGGCGCCGATTCACCCTTAGAAACCCACTGTTTTGACTGTTTGGTCTCTGGTGTGTTGTGATGGATCCATGTTTCGTCCACGGTTACAAAACGGCGCAAAAACTCCTCCATATTGCGATTAAACAACGCCAAACCTTCTTGTGAAGTTGTTACACGACTGTGAGCAAACGCGGCACCCATCTTGCGGAAAGCTTTCTCATGCCCAAGTGATCATTCAAAATTGAAACCACTGAGCCATGCGAGATCACTACGGCTTCCACAATCTCTCGCACTTTCAATCATTGGTCGACCAACACCATATCGTGAATTTTTTCGATTGTTTCGGGTGTAGAGACCTCAACTGGGCGTCCAGGACGTTCGGCATCTTCAGTGCTTGTACGGCCACAACGAAATTCAGTAAACCACTTTTTTACCATTGAAATCGATGGTGCAGAGTCCCCATAGTATTTATCAAGCTTAGCCTTGGTCTCGGTAATGGTTTTTTTTCGCAAGAAATAATGCTTAATAAGCACACGAAATTCACTTTTTTCCATTTTCTCCTCAAATTAGTGAGTAGTCTGATAAAAATAGCTGTCAAACACAAACTAACTGACGCAGCAAGTTTAAATTTTGACAGGAGTCAACTGACAGATGCCTGTTGACAGGAGCAGTGTTGCTGTTTCAGTAAAGAGGTCGGAAATTCAAAAATTGACCCGCCCTCGTATTTAAATACTGTGAATTTGGTGAATGTGCATAGTAATTTGTAATTGTCGTAAAAATTGTGCAAACAATTTGAGCATTGCGGCTTTTAAACGCCGCACGCCAATCATCAATATCTCCGTAAGAAAAGTATCAGCGCTTTTAATTTCAAAAAATTATGTTTGTTTTTTGGACCACGGCTAACTCCTACAACTTCACCATCCGGTGATAATTCATTACATATAAAACATGTATCACTCATTATGAACTATTTAAGAGCAGAAAACAACTAAAATAACGTGTGTAACACACAGTTGAAATAATTTTCAACTGAACTAAACACAGGCCGACAGGCAGTAGCAGGTATAAAGGGACGGGTCTCGGGACAATGAAATACGGAACATCTGCCAGTGGAAGTTTTTTGGAGAAGTTATTGTAGATTTTACTAAGTTCCTAAACCTCTATAAAATAAGCCTTAAGTCTTACAGGCATATAGTTAAAATTAAAACGGTTGATGTTACAGAATAAGAAAAATACATTTTTTGTAGATAATTTTACTAGGAACAATTTTTATATTGACCACTATTGACCTCCGAGCCATAGGTCGCGAGATATTTGCGAAAAACAGATTTTCGTGACCTTTTGACCTCCATAACTTTTATAACCAGCACGATTTCGATGTCGATTTTTCACATCTTCATTAAAACGCGCCGTCATAAAGGTGTATAGAAAAATTCAGCTCACTAGGAATTTTTCGGCAGATAAAACCTAAATGGACTGAACTAATATGCAATATCTCTACAAACTCTACCGCGTTAGAACGAGGCTTTTAAACATGTTAAACGAAAATTGTTCCCAAAAAGTGAAACGTGTTGGGGCGAGGCCGTGTTAAAAGAGGTACGCGTTAAGTGAGGCCTACCTGTACTCTTTTGAGGTTCGTACAGGCAATTAATTGTTACTAAAATTCCTGTTAATAAATGTCTGTATTCTTCTAACATTGGACATTTTTCGGGTGAAAGATAGGGCTGAATATGAATGAAATAATTTCCAAAGTATTCATAAGCAATTCGAATTTATGCAAAGCAATATCTTAACTCAATGTGGAAATATAAAGTTTGCTATAATTCAGCAGTTGTTCTCAGCTCACGAATAAGTTAATGCAGTTTACGTGGTGCAGTTTACCTATGTACATACATACCTATCCTACATGATTTCTGTTTTATAGCACAAGTGGGTTCTACGATTGTATAGTGCTTTTTATCTAATCTCGTCTTAGTGATTAAAATGCAAGAAAGACTTACATGTCCTTTCTCATTTTGTTCAAGCAATAAGCAGTTTTAAAAAATAAGGTAATTCTTTTTCTTTACAAACGTGTAGGTATACAGGAAATATATTAAGGACATAATTATTTAATTCCATTGTATGATTGAGGCTTCTTTTCAAAAAGTTAATTAAAATTGAATTGATACATTTTGTTGCACAACAACTTTTGTGATTTGATCGCCACTAAGCATTTTTCAAAGCGAATTGAAAAACATTCGTAAATAGCTAGGTGATCCTCATAATAAAATTATTTAGATTGCTTAGCTAGTTTGAGCGAAAAAATTCATTTGAATTCGAGGGCGAATATGAATATGTATATAAAAAAAAATGCTATTACAACACTGCAACAGTACTATAATCGAAATTATCGATGAGACGAATTTAGTACGCCGCCTGCGAAGGACAAAGCCTTCCGATCTGGTGCACTAAACGAGAATCAGCTTTAAAATCGCGGTATAAGCAGGAACTATCACCGGATAGTTACCTGCAACACGTTAATTAAATTCGTTAAAAATAAATTTCTAGATAAGTTTCAACTTAGTTGCAATCGGGAGGAGGAGGTGTTTTAGTGCAGTAAGAATCTCACACTCCTATGAGCACGCGTTTTTCGGTCCTCATAGAGCATTTTGAAGGTTTTACACCTACCCACGGAAAAAAAAATGAAAAAACAAAAATCGGTGGAGAAGTTTTTTTTAAATATTTTTTTATTTATAAAATTAGAGAAGAAAAGTGAAACCCAATTTAACGTAAGTACAATCCAGGGATTCGTTTTTAAAAATCGATTTTTCAAACAAAAAAAATATTTATTTTCTTAAAAATCGAAAAAATATCTTTTTTTTTGAAAAATTCGAATACCCAATATTTTTTATAGTTTTAGGGAGTATTTGTCTTATTATTAAAAGTACTTTCCATAAAACCACTTTCAATATTTTGGACTTCTCATTATTGGATGGCCAAATACAAGTTTCTTCTTATGCAAATATTTAGTATAAATATTATTGCATTTTCAAATTTTCTAAGAAAATGTTTTGTTTTTCGATTTAAAAAACATACATATGTAAATTGTGTTTTTGAAAAATCGATTTTTCCAAAACGAGTCACTGAATGTTTTAAATTAAAATTTTATACGTATACATATTAATAATTACCTTAGATTGGCGTCTCAATTCTTTTTTCCTAAAAATGTTTTTAAAATAAATAAAAAATATTACGGTATATTGCACCTATTATAAAGTTAATGCATATATCTACTTACCCACCTTTTTGGCCACTCTCCTCCATTTTCTCTCACTCTAAAAAAATGACTCGAATTCAGGAAATGAGCCGTTATTTGGAATTTAGTTTGGTTTTTTCTGGGAAATGTTACAAAAATTAATTAATTTTTTTTACGACAGCCGATTAGCGTCTCCACGCTTTTCTATTAATTTTTGCGTCATTAGCATTAATGTTCACTTACTTTTTCGCACTATTTTAGGCGTGTTCAGCTATAGTTTATCAAGTAAATAAGTTAAGTATGGTGCTTGTTAAAAATTGTTTAAAATTAGGAAAATATTAGTAAAGTGATTTAGTATTAGCAAACTCTGAAGTATTATCTGCTAAGCCCTTAACATAGACTCTTTAAAATTTTCAAATTTTCAATTTGCTCCAATTATTTTAATGATTTATTTTTACCAAAATTATTTCTAATTTCAATTGATGTGGTAATAAACGTTTGACATAGAAAAAACAAAATAAATACCTAATACATACTTATGATTCCTGTTTATATAAATTCTACGGTTCTCCGTTGTTATGCGTGTTTTGCCTTAAAAAGTACACGTGTTCGTGAATATAACTTTTTCCTCACTGATTTAGCCGCCATTGATGTCGTTGATTGAATCTACATCATTCCCCACAATTTAACATTGGAAGCAGGTGTCTAACCACGTGTTTCCAGCTTTATTTTAAATGTGCTAATTACATACATACCAAATACAAATATTGCTCCTATAGTTAATTCAGAAATAATCAATATTTTTATGATTTGTATGAATAGAAAAAAATACTAGGTATAATATTTAAATTTTAAAACTAAATAATGCAAAAAATATAACAACTGACTTTCAAAAGTGTTTATGAAACAAATTTCTACTCCATATTAATTGTATTAGAAATTTCAGTCTGTCAGCCCGTCCGTCTGTCAGTCTGTCCGTCTGTGTGTATAACGAGCTGCAGCCTAAACGGCGTAAGCCATTACCTTCAAATTCGGTATGTGTGATTATTTTGGCATTCCTCAGAGGGGAAATTGAATTTTTTATTTCTTGGTCCTAAAAATAACGGTACCTGCCATATAACCTTGAAAGCAAATCTAATTTTCTCGAAAACAGTTCCAACAAATTTGATAAAAATTTTTGAGAATGTTTTTGTTAGTACTAGCTATCATTTGATATGATCCAAGTTCACGGGAAGAGTCTAATAACGGTACCTTTCATACAGGGTGGCGCACGAATCGTGCTACAATAAGAATTTTAAATAACTTTTATTTTAATCCATGTATTTCATTAATTTATTTTTATTGGATAAACAACTAAATTTTATTTTAAATAACTAGTGGTTTTTAAAGATGATAGACCGCAAATGACATCTACGCTCATCCACGCATATGCTGCACCTGATCAGAAAATTGTTCATTGCGGCCTGAAGGCTTGAAATTGGGATCGCCTCAATTATTTTTATATGTGTTAATTTTTGCACATTCAAATATTTGAAAAAAACCCTTAGAACAATAAACACTTTTCAGAAAATTAAAACAGACAATTCACATTCATTTAATAATCTCGACTACGTCTCTGACTTGGCGTGTGACGAGTAACTTTATGATTCTATGTGGCAACTGGAAAGCTGCAAATTCTATTAGAATCCTGTAATAAAATGTTGTATACCTTAAATTTCAAAATGTTCGTTATAAGATTTTAAAATAGCTTAGACTCCGAGAAGTCAGTTGTTATGGGATGGAAGGTATATAGGCGTTTAAATTTCATAACAAGATTTTTATAAAACTCTAAGTTCTTGGAGTCTTGTAAAAGGAGGTAAATTTGTTTTAGGTATAAGATTTAAATTATTTGAAAATTGTAGAGAGCTTATAAAAAAAACGTTATGCGAATAATTTAAGTTTCGTAAAAAGAAATTAACACTAAGGATAGTTATGGGACCTAAAAGAGGCTTAGAAGATTGTTTTTCAGATTTTGGGATCTTAACTCTGGAGAGTATGTTAGTTAGGTAAATACAAATGTACATTTAAAGGGATTTGAATTATGAAAATTAGGAGGGTATTATGTACCTACCTATGTATATATGGTGAACCTAGGTATGTAGATATATACATACATATGTATAAATGAAAACCGAATGCTGCATAGGTGGTTAAAAATCGATTTTTAAACTTGTAAAAGCTGCCAAAACCATCACTGTAATCGGTTTCTCGAAAAAACCAAGAAGACCTTTAGATGCCACCGATCAATGAAAATTTTATAAAAAAGTATTTCGAAAATTGTAGGACGGATTTTGATGAAATCCGGTTTTTTATTTTTAGTTTTTTTAAAACAAGTGTTTTTTGAAATTTTGGTATGCAGTTTTTTAGAGTTTATTAATATACACCTGACGATAAAATTTAAAACTATTTTTTTTATTAGTTTTAAAAATATTGATTTTTCAAAATAAAAAATTCAAAATTTAATTTTAATTATAAAAAAAAGTTATTTAAAATTTTAATATGCAGAATTAGTTTGCCTATCTATGTCTTCTCAGATATAAAATTCGACAGAAGTCCAATGTACAGTTACCGATAAAGCCAAAAAATTTAAAAACCGTTATATGAAAAGTACCGTTAATAGACTTTGCCCGTAAACTTGTTTCATATCAAATGATAGCTATTAGCAACAAAAAAAATCTCAAGTTTTTTTTATCAAAATCGTTGTAGTCGTTTTCGAGAAAAATAAGATCTTCCTTCAAGGTCATATGGCGGGTACCGTTATTTTTAGGCATAACATTAAAATTTCAATATCCTCTCTGAGGAAAGCCAAAATAATCACACATACCAAATTTGAAGGTAATCGCTTACTCCCAGCGGATCTAGTATAGTTGCTTTATCTACATTATTCCATAAGTTCTCAGAATAATTGAGATCTGGGGATTGAGCTGGAGCTGCCATAAGCGCGATCTTGGATAACCATTGCTTCATACGCCTAGCAGTGTACTTTGGATCGTTGGCCTGTTTAAATATCCATTTCAAGGGTATTTCTTCATCAGAATAAAGAAGCATTGTATTTCTCACGATTTCCTTGTACTTTATCTTATCTGATAATACGTTCTATGCGATAAAGTGGCCCCACGCCATACGAGGAAAAAATCCCTAAGCAAGAATGCTACCTCCACCATTCTTAACACTTTTAATGGTAAACTTTGGATAATATTCCTGATTTTTTCCGCTTTGCTCATATTTTTACTTGCGATTTTAGGTACTAAATATAAGGCAAGTTATGCATTCGTAAAAAAAAAATTCCAACGATCAACCACGACATTACGATCATAGAGAACCCTAAAAAAGTGGTCGACAAAAAATGTCTGTCCGTCTGTCTATCAGTCTGTCTGTCAGTCTGTATGTATAACGAGCTGCAGCCTAAACGGCGGCGGCGCTGGTTTAAATTTTGACAAAATTTAGCAGGAAGTTCAGCCAGCTTGGCACTCTTCACCTGTTGAACAAAGTAATAGTCTTGTTTTATTTATAAACAGTCAGTGTGTGTGCCGCGTGAATTAAAATAAATTGTATGTCACTAAATATTAACACATAATTTTCTTTGTATCATGATCAAATGTTATGTTATTATGCTTGTTTTTATTTTTCTAATGAAGGGTGCTTATTATTTTGTCCTAAAATAGCTTCACTTGTTTACATAGATTGGTTTATTTTTGTTTTGTGCATTCAATACTTATTATTTTTTGTTTAAATAAATCCAACATATCGTTGTTTTAGTATCTCATAAGTCGAACAGTTATTTAAAGTTTAATAAAGTACGAAAAACATTGATTACAGAAATCATAGGATACATATGCTATTTATTTCACCACTGTAAGTGTTTGTTAAATAAATTGTTCCGAGAAAATTATTTTTGGGAAACTCATCTATCGCCTGCTTCCTGAAGCGATGCACATGTGTCCACGTGTCGGGCTCGAAAAGTGGGAGACCACGATTTTATCTGCCGACGTAGGTATTTCAAAGTAAATGACAATTTTGCTCTTGGAATTGATGAGGGGTAATTTGCCTTACACTGAAACGCAATGAAATATCTTGAATATTCTTTAGCTTAAATTATGCTAACTTACACACATAATGTGTAGATCGCGCGAATAACGACCAACTACCAAATTATTGATTGTTCTGAGGTATTGCTGATTTAATTGGCGTAAGTAGACAACATTTCATCGTATTAGGAAGTGGGTGTCAAATACGAAAATATTATGATATAGCCAAATTTCCAAGAACAATTGGGACATTCAAGTATGGATTATCTGAAAGGATACAATGACCCTTCCCAATCATCTGTCTATGTACATTATGTAATAAGTGAATTTCTTTAAAACTGTATTTGTTTGTATCATAACTGCGCAACAAACATTATTTTTGATTTTGATTAATTTCACGTACACAATTATTTTCATATATGTGCCTAAATACAATCGCATTAAGACTCAGAATCGTCAGAATGAAAAAAAAGTGTTCAGTTGGGATCCCGGATCGGGAATGGATTCCAGATTGCCATAAATAAAAACGCCCTAACTCAATAGTTTGGTTGAATGTTATGCCAACATTTTGTTTACGTTTGTTACGTACTCCACCGTACAGTCCCCTAATATAATTCACAACATATTACATCTAGAATTATAAAGAACTGAATAAATCTCCTTTGCCTAATATGACAAAAGGAACATCTGCGCTTTTAAAAGAAATTTTAAATTTTATAAATTCAAATCTAAAGTTGAAACATACGTAGGTCTGTCAAAAATTTCACAGGGAAATTTAAAAAAAAACGCAAGTTGGCTAACTTTTGAATTTCAACTCTCGAGTTGAGATTTTAAATACCTAGTGAAGAAAAACAAATTTTAACTTGTCACTCAACTCTCAAGTTTATGTCAACTCTAGAGTTGGCCAACTTGATAGTTACCGGTAAGTTGACAAATATAGTTAAGAAAATGGCCCTAAATTATTTTGCTGACGATAGTATACTTTTCATGTTCGTTTATAGATTCACCTCATTATTTTTCGGATGTGAAACTGCAATGGCAGGCAGCGTATGATAAGCTCATTAAAGTCTGATGTCGACAGCATTGTCCAATGGGGGAATAAAAAAACGCGTAGAATTAAATGGCCCAAAAACTCAGTGATGTCGTCTATATTCAAGGCAGAGCATGAGCGCACTTTCATTAAGAAACCTTTCATCATAATAATTTTACCTTCATCCAATTTTCTTTTTTGTTTTTCTTGTATCTTAATTCCTTGAGAATTATGTATCTTACCTATGTATGTATGTATGTATGTATATAAATGTAAGCTCAATAAAAAATTCTCATTTTTGTATATATTTAAGTAATTTTCTAAGCCTGTAATATTTTGATTTGTTAAATAAAATTGAATTGAATTGACAAAAAAAAAACGATCAGCTTTTAGTCCTTGTTATGTACGTCACAGACAGAACACTTCTTGTGGAATGACCACATATTCACTGTTGCCAAAAACGCTTTAAAGTGTGTGGGCTTTCTTCGAAGATGCAAGAAATTCTTCTTCCCTTCTGAACTGGCTGAGCCTCTATTTGCATCCTTTTCTTTAACTATTATCAATTAGGCCCGTTTGCTGATACGAATCATAAATATTTATGTTGAGCTTAAAACGCTTATGTGCTACTTTTTCAACTTCGAAAACTGTCACATGTTTAAGTTCAATTACTAGTATTTTATCTTAATTATTTATTTTATTGTTTAATATGATAATTACACTATTTGCCGATTCCAACACTTCTTTTTTATTTGTCCAGATATTTTTTAAAATTTCTATTAATTGTTTTATCTTGGATCATTCGTTTTCTTGTTTTATTTATAACTAGTCTTACCCAGCATACGTTGTTACGCACAAGAAAGAGAAAGAGATTTTGAGATTGATTCCAACTCTTGAGCAAGCAACATATAGCTGGCCATGGGAAAAACATGGATTGTCAAGATTCAATCCCGCAGCAGCAAGCGATTGTCCTTGAGCTTTATTGTTTGTAATCGTAAAGGCTATAGGCAAGCAGTAAATTGCAATCGCTTGAAATTGAACGGAGATCGGTGGGTATTATTAGAATTCTTGGAAACAGACATCTTCTCCTTTACTTTTCCCACTAATAATTGTTGCTTTAATAACATTTGGCATTAATTTTTCTTGTATAAGCGTAAAATTCTACGCGATGATTAAATTCCAGTGCCATCTACCGGGGGTCGGACTGCTCTATAAACCTTCCTTATGACTTGCAGAATAAATTCCTTTTAGCACTCAAGAGTATTGTATGCTTAGTTTTCGAGACTATAGCATAAACACATATAAATTTTGAATTTTGTGTATAAAGATTAAATTACAACTTCGTATAATATTTTAAAAATTATTTTTTAGTAAAGTATTTTATTTAAGAAAAACATTTGAAAAAATAATTAACTAATTGTAGTATGATCAAAAATTCATATATGTATCTATAATAATTATCAAAGTCATCTTTTCAGCATATTAGCTATATCATACTTAAACAGCTTTAGTATGGCTACTTTAATTTTGCGCCCTTGATTTTGCATTAAAGGAACTGAAATTATATATTTGTAGTAGTATACATATTTATTTAAACCATTCCTACGATCTGGTTCTTTGCATCAGTTCATCATGTCCTGTACCAAAACATTCCCAGGAAATTTTTTTACAATCATTCACATCTCACCTTTTGGAGAATGGAAATATTTTCAGGGAAATTTTAAACGTGATCGTTATAATTAACAATTAAATATGTGTAAGTATAATATATTATAAAAGGGTGACCAGTTTTCATCTCAAAGAAAGAATCTTATGCCTCGTAAATCTTCATTACACTATACAATTCCAAAACCGGACGGAAAACCTTTTTTTTTTTAAATAATTTGCATATTTATTCGGTTTAGATAGGTAAGTAATTATTATCGTGAGAACTTTTCTTTCGGGATTGCAAAAACTCATTGACTTAGAGTCCTGTCTCTGGAAAATTATATTTCCATAACAGAATGAATAAATGAAGGGCAATAGATTATGTATTTTATTTTAAGTTATATCATTATGTATACTACAAGATCGCAAGAACCTGTTCTTATTTCAAGACACATTATAGACTGTAGCTCAATGTAAATAATGGACGCAAAGATCGAACAACTACGAACGGGCTTGCAAATTATATGTTTGGGGTTATGTTTATGAAGGTTTTATGAAAATCTCAATTTTTTAGGCTTGAAACCTTTCTTGACCCGTGATTTTAACTAAAGGTACTCACATAAAGTATAAAATTTTATTCAGCTTGATTCCAGTTAAAAAATAAATTTGTGTCTGGTGACGGTGAGTCCTGTTTATGACCGTGGGATTCATATGTATCTATATATTATACATACCACGGACAATACCATAACCGGACATGTCTTACGATAATAGTTGTAGACAATTTAGAAAAGTAGATCTTCAACATATAAATTGGCAACTATAGGTTTTGTGTACTACAATTAAATTGGTGTATTCTTAAAATTTTATTTGAATCGAAAATCACATAGTACGCACCTATAACCGCTTACAGCCTAAGGACATTTTTTTTTCTCTTTTTTGAAAGCAACTACGTACTCCGATTTGTGTCGGTTTTTTGTATACTGGTTCATAATCTTTCAGTACTTAATGGTTACACCCTTGTTTTTTTTGACAACGGCGTCCCATGGAACTAACCAACTTCTCCCATGTCTCGAATAGAATATATCATTCATTTGTATCGTCCTGTTTTTAGCTCTAGAGACAACGATCTTTCTTTAAGTACATATGTTCCATAGATGCTCTATTGGGTTCAGATCGGTGAACTGTGGTGGTCACTCCATAAGCAAATGCTCAAATATTTGGTAAAATACAATTCGAAGAGGGTGCATTTACCTTCTTAAATACACTCCAAATAGACAAGTTTCTCAATGAAATTATCCTCAAGGAAGAGCTGTGAGACTAGCAACCTCATCTGTGTCTAGAAGGACGCACAATAGGTACATCAAAAATCTCACAGTTCAAACCAATAATTATTATCAAAATATCAGCCATTCATTCATCTCATTATAATTACCGAACTTTTCATTCGAACGTCCGTCGTCTACGTTGTAAAATTGGCACAATCTTATTTGCGAAAAAGTAGCCGCAAATCATAATAAATCAGAGTTCTGTCGTTGTCTGACATATATTTTCCCATTAGAACTAAATAATTTTATCTTGGTTTCGTCCGTCTACGACATTATTCCAATTTGAAGGTGATTGTTTTTAAAATTACCCCTTTCTTGAACAATTTGTTTGCTCAGGCTCCTTCAGTATTTTGCAACTAGCGTAAACCGGCGGACGTTGTTTCGCTTTTCCATTTTTCTAAAATTTATTTGATTGTAATATTCGTATGCGCTTATGTATTCCAATCAATCTTTAAACTTTTACAATTTGTGTTTGATTTGGTTATTACATTAAACTCTTTCGTTATTCAAATAAATTCACTTTTTTGCAAAATCTTAATTTGATTTGCAAAAATTTGAATTTGATATGAAAAGAATGTAATATATTATTTTTTTTTTCTGTACACTGCCACAAAATAAAAATTAATTGACAACACTACAATTGAGAAACTTCAAAATAAATATTGTAGTATATGTAAGAATGGTATTCAAGAGAGCTGCGTACACTCCGAAACTCCCGAAACGGTCTGTGGCAAAAATATTTGAGATATAGAACCGAAACCGATTATTCTCTCTATCACTCTTTGCAAACTACTATATGATGTATACATTAATAAAAAGCAATTGGATATCATCGCTGACCCTGAACGTTCTTGGCAATTTAAAAACTTAAAAAAGAAGTCCGATGGCTATCCAGCTAAACTTACCTATTTGGATCATTCTTCTAATGACTCTAAAATTATAACTAATTTATTTCCAAATTTCTTCGCTTTTTCCGATGATAATTTCGAACCAGATATAAACTACTTCTCTAATTTAAATAATTGTAACCAAACGTCTTTGGTATCTATCAAGATTAACATTGATGATATGGTCCACAAGATTATCAAACTAAAAGACGATTTCTCATCGGGCCCAGACGGTTTGCCTGCAATTGTTTTAAAGAAATGTGCAGCCAATTTAGCACAGCCTCTTGCGACTCTTTTCCAAAAATTACTTGGTTTAGGGATTTTTCCATCAATTCTTTTATTATTCCTATCCATAAAAAAGGCAGTAAAGCAAATGTTTCTAATTATAGACCAATCGCCAAACTGTCATGTATCCCTAATCTTTTCGAGAGTATTGTCTTCGGCACAATGTATTTTCATTGTAAACCATTATTTTCCACCAAACAACATGGGTTCCGTAAGGGTTAGTCTACGATCACTAACTTAACTGAATTTGTTTCATATGCCCTAAATTCTTTAGAAAAGAAAGACGAAGTTGATGTGATTTCCACGGACTTAAGAAAAGCATTTGACAAAATTTCACACAAACTTATCATTTTCAAGCTTATAGCTCTTGGATTTCCTCCTGGAATTGGTAAATAGATGCATTCCTACTTTTCTGATCATAAATATCGAGTCTTTTTGAGGTCTTCTATATTGGATCCTTTAATTGCTAAATCTGGCGTCACACAAGGTAGCCATCTGGGTCATATTATCTTTATCCTGACAATAAATGACGTAGAGTCAGTAATAAAGGATTCCGAACTCTCCACATACGCAGACGACATGCAAATTTTCGAAGTATTTTCTTCAACTTGTGATGCTTTGCGTCTGCAAAATGATTTGAATAATTTCTTTGTGTGGTGTCAAAAGAACAATCTAGAACTTAATGTCGATAAATGCCAAGCAATCACATATTCTCACAAATGTTTTCGTCCGACACCATGGGACTACTACATAAATAATGACCTTGTTTCAAGAGTAACATCCATTCGGGATTTGGACTTATCTGTGATAGTGAGCTCAATTTTAGATCTCATCATGAAAACATTATTTCTATGGCTAACTCTGCTCTTGGTTTCATTAAGCGTTGGTCTCAGGAGTTTTCAGACCCTATTGTTAGGAAATCTCTGTACACAATCTTTGTCCGATCTTTACTTGAGTATGTTAGCCAAGTATGGTCCCGTATCACCTTGTTCATATTAAAAGAATCGGAGCAATCAAGCGTAGATTCCTCCATTTTGCTCTAAGGGGCTTTCCTTAGGTTGACAATTATAACCTTCCCGCATATCAAGATCGTTTAAGGCTCATTAACTTACAATCTCTCGAAAAGCGCCGTGAGGTGGCTGATATTATTTCACATTCAAAAAATTTTATTTGGCGTTACTGATTCGTCTAACTTACTCACGTTAATGAGTATTAACATCAATTCACACACTCTACCCCAATTTCATCAAGCTCATCACAGAACTGACTATGGTAGAAATGAACCAGTCACAAGAATGTTGAGGGAAGTAAATGCAAATTCTGATCTATTTAATTATAATCATAGCAAGATGACACAAAAAAAAACGTCTACAAAATGCTACAAAAATAAAACGTAATAACTTTTTTTCAGTGTGAGTAATCGGTTATTTTTTTTTTATTTTATAGGCTACTATTTAGATCTATCAAAATGAATGCTTGGGCTACTGAAAAAAGGATTTGGATAGTGCAGCGATGCCATTCTTTGCAGTCCGTCATTTCCGAAAGGGAATTTAGGCTGGAGTTTGGCGGTACTCCCCCGAATAGATGGACCACTATGAGGCTGGTGAAAATGTTTTCCGAATCTGTAAACATCTAACGAAGATCGTATCATATAGATCCCAATGTTCGGGTTCAGGATACAATCGTGGTTGTTGCATCGGCAATACAGACAAATCCAAGTGCTTCGACTCGAAACTTATCGGGCCAAATTGGAGTTAGCAGACGGTCATTACAACGGATACTTCATGATGACTTAAACTTGTTTCCATACAAAGTCCAAATTAGAAGCAAGTTAAACCCTCAGGATTTGTTAACAAGCAAAACTGCCGTATATGGAGTGAAGCTAATCCAGAAATCCTCCATGAGACGGAACTGGACCCAGAACGAGTCACTGTGTAGGGCGCAGTTTCATCAAGGTGTATTGTCGGGCCATACTTCTTTGAAGAAAACGGTGTAGCACATTATTTAAAGATGTTAAAGGAGTTTTTTACCCAGAACTTCGCCGAAGACGTATCCCTTTCAGCAGGATTTGGTTTCAACAAGATGGAGCAAGTGAACACGTAGCCACACAAGTTATGGCGGAGCTGCAACGAAAATTCCCAAACAAATTGATATCCAGAAACTGCACTTTCCGCTGGCCCCCAAGGTCACCTGACCTGACTGCACCAGACTTTTTTTATGGGGTTATATCAAGCAGGAAGTGTACAAAACGAAACCCAGGAATTTGACTGAATTGAAGCAGTCCATTAAGACAATAATTGAGGCGATCCCAATTTCTACCCTGCAGGCCGCAATGAACAATTTTTTGATCAGGTGCCGCATCCACTCATGATGAGCGTGGAGGTCATTTGCGGTATATCATCTTTAAAAACCATAAGTTATTTAAAATAAAATTTAATTTTTAATCCAATAAAAACAAATTAATGAAACACATCGGTTAAAATAAAAGTTATTTAAATTTATTATTGTAGCACGATTCGTGCGCCACACTGTATAAATGTGGATAATAACAAAAAAAATCGAATTCACTACAGAAACTGCAAACTCTTAAATTTAACAAATGCATTAGCATGATATTCCTTTCAATTTTTTAACATTAACGTTTTTTAAACTTTTTTTAAATTATTTTTCTTCTCTTCTTTCTGTAATTTATAGATCTACTGATACTATATTTTTAAATTTTTATATTTTATTTTTTAAGTGCTTGCCTTAAGCAGGCTCATAATCCTATTCTTCTTCAATACTCGCATATCGTCTATAAATACAAGTTGTTGTGTTAGGCTGGCATTGGCAAAATACAACAATTTTTAGTTAGAATTTCTTTTTAAGTGCCGATATGACTGGCAACCGAATTTGCCGTCGTACTCGGCTTAAACGGACCCAAGCGCTTGCGGTATCTGGGGGGATAGAGGCGTGGGATTATTAAAAAAAAATCTGTGTATAAATCCGTCTTGAATCCATCTCCAAAAAAGAGATTCAATACGCATCTGTTTTTCCAGAAAAAAATTGGTTTTAATTTGAAACAAATCTGATTTTGAGAAAACAATTGACGGCGGATCGACGACAGATCGATCTTTTTATTGAAACGAAATCGACATTAGTTCTTGATTTCATTTTTATTTCTAGCGTTGTGTGTTAAGCTTTGTTTTTTTTTTTCTTGATAATTTCAAAAAATCAAGTTATTTTGGTTCGTTGATGGCAGTAGTGCAAATACAAAAATTCTATCCTTGCCAATAAATGTTGGCAAAATAATGCAACATTGAAATCTGCTATTCATTGAACTCGTGTAGATGAATGTCATTAAAAAATTATTTCTGCCATTATTTTGCCATTCTTTTGGTAGAAATACTGGCAACTTTGCCATTCCTGAAAATGGGGCATTACTACTACTTAAAATCTTACTAATTTCAAACATCATCTGAATGCTCCTAAAACATTGCGAAAAAACATAAGCGAACTATATATGTTAACCTTTTTTCCTTCCAAATCTTTTGGAATCATCGGTATGCGTGGAATCAAAATATCCCCTCCTTTGTACTTTAACTCTAATAAATTTAGCCTCGATGATGTTTTCCACAGCTAGTCTCGTTCCGTTGAAGATGCTTAATTCATTGATATAGCTTGAACCAAATCACTTGGCTATTCTACTGCGCAGATCTTTTCATTTTTTTTCCTCATCTCATGAATTTTGAAAGATGCACAAAACCACATTCCAGGGATGGGCGTTATGTACATGTGGTATAATCGTGGTTTATTGTGCAGTTTTCAAAAAAGTATTTCATCACTGGCATTGTACCTATCTCTTGCGCACCATTTTTGTCCTCTTGAATCCTCTCTCTGCGCAACCGAGCGGCCGTTGTCCAAGTAATTTTGTTTAAGCTTACGCAACATATTAACGATGACTGAGCCTGCTTTCAGTTACAAATTGTGAGGTGGTAACCCGGGCAATTCTAGTGAATTCGCCGCCAATATATATTTAGCTTGTTCAAACATATATGGTTTTTGAAGTTTTGGAGTATGATTCGAAAAACACTGTGAATAAGCTTCCTTGGATTCGGTCAGGTGGTAGAAAAGGGAGCGTATCGGAATCCGGATTTTTAAAGCTCTCTTATTCAAAATCCCAGTCTATTATAATCCCACTTATTAAAATCCCGTTTAATCCCGCTTAACCCGTTTTATAAGTTGATAAATGTTACACAAAAAACTTTTCATACACCCAAAGTCGACCCCAACTCAAACCTTATATTGGGTCAAGCAGTGGGGTTACAGGAGGACAACATGCCCCCCTTATGTACAGTCCTTTTTGCACCTTGTATTCCAAAAGCGGGAATTTAATAGCCGGGATGGTAAAAAACGGAATTTTAGGGAACGGAATAATAAAAAGCGGGATTATTAAAATCAGGAAGCTGGATAAAAACCGGATATCAAAACCAACCCGATGGAAATGTATTGTCAAATTTAAAAATCCGGTTCAGATGTCAGCTGCGATTTTGCAATTTCCAACGCCTGCCTTGAAAAACTATCTGCCGTCCGGTCTTGTTGCGAAAACACTTCCATGCGTAAGTTGTCATATATGGGTTTCACATTTCACCGAAACTTTGATGATTTTAAGAACGTATCTACGACTGTAGAATGGGGGCCTTCGATGGCGCACAGCTTTGCTAGCGCTAAATTTCTGGTATACTTAGGTATCGTTGTGTATAGCAGACTACGAAATCAGCTGTCTTTTCAATTGTTGTTTGTGAACTTTAATTACGTGCCTAATACAGCATCTTCCTCTTTTGAAACATTTGCGGGCTTACTTCCTGATTCATTTAAAATTTATAGTTTACCCAACAAAAGTATGTTTAATTAACTTTGAGCTAAGGCGTAATCGTAAGCAACTAGTTTTTTTTTCTCTGTTTTGACTCCTGGCAGAAATGGTTACCTATTGGGTTTTATACGTTCACAAACGCACAGAATATTTTTCAACAATGTATCAGAAAGCTGTGCGACACCGAACGTCCCCAAGTGCTGAAAGGGTCTGACGAAAATTTGCATTATATCTTGGCGACACGCGAACACCTGACATACAGTTGTCCATCCAATAGCCATGCAAAAAACACAGAAACTCTCAGTTAATTCCGCAAACTTCTAACTATGGACAAAAAATAGTACTAGTAGGAATACAAGGTAGTTTGTTACGAAAGCGATTTGCTTGTCAACAACGAAACGTTACATTCGGTGTCGACACTTTGAGTTGAAACAAAATTCGTTCAACTATCAACTCGATCGTATTAGGTATACGCAATTATTCCTGTGTTAATGTTTTTTTTAAAGAAGCCTTACTTAGCGTTAAGCCATTGTCATAAACTTTTTCATTAGTTTGACTCATCAAAGAAAGAAGTCACGCGAATCACCAAATACTCGTACTTGCCTTGCAGCAAGTATTAATATTGAATGTTTTGAATGATGGTAGCTATTTAGTCCAATCGAAGAAGTAATGAATATTCATTGTTCATTCATGCAGAATATTCATCACAACGCACCTATCAATCTTGTTTATTTATAATATAACGCAAACACAGCATTTTACATTTAATTTATATTGACAGTAATATTAAAAGCTGAATGAAAAAAAAAAGATTTTAATTGCTATTAATGGACTTTTATATATATAAACGGTGATTTTTTAGGAGCTTGGTTTTTGAAAATTCAAAAAAACACAGAAACTTGTAAAAAGTGAATGAAATTTTTATTTGGATCGATAAATCAATTTCTGCCATTTACTTTTTAAAAATAATTTCACTTAAATGTTGCCCGAGGCTACGCTTCAGGTGGTCCATTCTGAAGGTCCAATTTTGGCAAACTTTTTCACACATTTCGGCCGGAATCTCACCAATGACGCGTTCAATGTTGGCTTCTAAGGCAGCAATCGTGTTTGGCTTGTTCCCATAGACAATAGACTTAACATAGCCCCACAAAAAATAGTCTAACGGGGTCAAATCACATGATCTTGGTGGCCAATTGACTGCGCCAAAACGTGAGATTAACTGCTCACCAAATTCGCCTCTCAATTGATGCATGGTTTCGCGTGCAGTGTGGCATGTGGCACCGTCCTGTTGGAACCACATGTCGACCGAGTTCAATTCTTGCATTTTCGGCAAAAAAAAATCTGTTATCATCGAACGGTACCTTTCTCCATTGACCGTAACCCTGCGGCCTTCATCGTCCTTGAAGAAGTACGGCCCAATGATGCCGCCTGCCCATAAACCGCATCAAACAGTGCATTTTTCGGGATGCATTGGTAGCTGCTGCATTGCCTCTGGCTGCTCTTCACTCCAAATACGGCAATTCTGCTTATGCACGTATCCATTTAGCCAAAAATGAGCGGAAAAAAAACGGACGTAGCTTGCGAAACACATTTTTCACAGAGCACGAATTTTGATAATAAATTTCAATAATTTTCAAACGTTGTTCAGGCGTAAGTCTATTCATGATGAAATGGCAAACAATACTGAATCGAAATGTCAAATGTTCGTGGAATTTGTCATGTGTGATCTGTCAAAAATATAAACGTCAAAAACTAAGTAGCAAAAAAATCACCCGTTATATTTACCTTCTGAATTCTTTTTTTTTTTTTTTAATCTTTTAAATGTCTTTTAAATGCAACCTGATTTACACGGCACTAGTTTGGCACAGTGGATTTGAGAACCAGGTAATGACTGTCTCATTTTTAACCCATGGACGGCATCCAATTAAAATTGGAGGTATAGAAAAGAATGCGCCTAGCGTGGGGAACGAACCCACATGTCTAAGTTAGCAATCAAGCATGTGATATCTTTGGCCTGGTTTAACTTACACATTTTTCTCTTACACCGGATTCCAAATTGCAGCTATATTTGCTCTCGACTGCATAAATCGGGCTCAGAAAGTTCTGTTAAGAACGACAAACCTATTGCAAAAATCACCTAAAGTTGCCTGATCTCTAGAGCCCTTGAATCAATAGTGAAAAACAAGTAGTATATACACCAACATGTTTTTGTGAGCAGATGATCGATACCAACTAACTTATCAATTTTTACAAACTACTGACTTTGGTTATATTGAAAAGCATTAACAATTTGTAAAATTTTAATTTCTTACAAAAAAACTACATTCACTTAAATAGCTTTATTTAAATAATAAATAAAAGAATAGAATATGTACATGTTTTCATCCTTACATGTGCTTTCGTTGATTGTTAATATTTTTTTATCATTTAAGTCAGTGGTGTCCATTTGGTATTGCTCCAAGGGCGTTTTTGAAAATCTAAGGAAGCTACGCGGGTACTGCCGAGTAACAAAAAATACTGAGTGAGATTAAGGGAACCACTTTTTAATTTATTATGAGATTATGATACACTATAAAATCAAAAAGAAGAAAAAGTCAAAAACAGCAAACTTAATGTGATACTTGGCTGTTCACATTTTCATATAACTTCTTGAAATCTGGTTGGTAATTTTCGATGCAATTGGTAATTTTCAATGAATTGTGGAATGGTTGATTCAAGGAAGAGTTTCATAAGTACCTACCTACAAATGTATATTTAAATCTATTTATGGATTTTAATTATGTAAGTTTTGAGAGTAAAATGTATGTACATACATATATGTACATATAGATGGAACCTAAGTATGTAAGTGTGTAATGCAAATGAAGGATATAGGTGGGTAGGTAGCTATATGCATATAACTTTGTAATTAAGGTGCAATATGCATACATAAGATTCATGTGATTTTTAAAGACATATATATATATAAATGTATGAGGGCCTATATTGTATTTAGTTTTCAGTGACGTACGCAAAAATTGTTAATAGAATAATAATAAAGGTAGAAATTAATGGATAATACACATAATTAAATATTTTTATATCGCTTAGTCGTTATAGTTTGGGGGAAACCAAAGATGCCATTTATTCACGGATAAATAAGAATATATCAAAAAAAAAACCAATAATCGCGGTTTTTTAATAAATTAATTTTGTATGTATGAAATTTTGAAAACATTTTAATAAAAAAAAATTCAAACGCCATTTTGAGGATATTATTAATGTACATATAAAATTCAAATGTCAAACAAAATTTGTGACTGGTTTTTGAAAAATCGATTCTTCAAAAAAAAAATTATTTTTTTCTTAAAAATCGAAAAACTTTGTTTTTGAACATTTTGGTATGCAGTTTTATTAACAACCTTAGGGAGCATTTGTATAAAAAAAAATAATTTAATCGGTTCACCCAATGTTAAGAAAGTTGAAAATATGAAAAGTGGTTCTATTGGAAGTATCGTTAATAAGTACGAAAAAAAATATTTTTATACTTGAAAGTGGATTGTACTAATTGAAAAACACACTCAGTTTTATTATAAAAATTCTTCGAGCCGTTTTCAAGAAATACATTTTTTCTTAACGGTTTTTTATTAACATTTGTATGGGAGGTAGCGTTGTTTTTTATTTCACGACAATAGTTTTTTTAAACTTTCCCTTAAGTCGTTTCGAAATTTTGATTTTTCAAAAACAAAAAGCTTTCTTTCTAACTCCCAATTTTTTTTTTTTTTTGAAAAATGTTGGCTTACAATAGTGTTTAAGCTTTTTAGGAGCTTCTGCGCAAAAAATATGAAAAAAATTAATTAACCGTCTCCCATAAAATCGAAAAACAAAAAAGGTTATACTAGAGGTACCAAAAATAACAATTTTTTCCAAAAAAAAATTACCAAAATGTTCGTTTTCCCTTTATTAATGAACACATTTTTTTTTATAAGAATCGTTGAAGCCGTTTTTGAGAAAAATAACATTTTTGTTTTTGGCCCAACAAAAATGTATGGGAGCTACTGTTATTTGTCGTCTTTAAAAAAAAATTAAAAAAACGTGTGGGAATATTACCGAAAAAACAATATCTACCAAGTTTGAACAAATCTATCGAACCGCTTAGGCTCGAGTTCTCTATGATCGTAATGTCATGTTTGATTGTTAGAATTTTTTTTTGCACGACTCCATAACTAGCCTTATAGTACCTATAATCGCAAGTAAAAAGAGCAGAGGTTCCATACAGATCATTTTCTCAAAACGACTTAAATTCCGATTATACCCTGAAAGAAGAGTTTACTTGAGCTTAGTCAAAGGTGTTTGCGGGCGCCTGGAAAAAGGATCGCGGCTACCAAGTGCCCGCGAACTACTGGTTTGTTGGACACCACTGATTTAAGTAAATTTTTGGGAAATTGGCACCCAAGAATCATCCCCCAAAAAAACTGCGTATCCTGATATACAATTTATTGTACCATTTTGAAATCTTGATGAAATTTGCCAATTTTTTTATTCAACTTGCCGGTGGTAGAGTGGTAGATTATTTTTTTTAATTTGAAGTATCAAAGTTAGGTTAAAAATTTTGTTTGAACCTGGACTTAGCAAAACTTTATTAATATTTCTGGCAATATTAATTTTTGGATTGGAATTAATAGCATGGTTATTAAGGATTAAGTAAACAATAAAAACACTCAGAAATTTGTGACCACAATACTTAAAAATGTGGCCTAGGATATTGATTTTCATTACTTTTCTAAATATTGCAATTATTTCATAAATAAGCGAGATGAATTTTTTTATTTCTTTTTTCAATAAACTACCCTATCACCCTGTACCCGCTGGACGTTGAATTGCGAAACACCTATTGTTTATTTTTATAGACGAATAAATATAAAAAATAAATTGAGTCCTTTTTATTTATGGCTATTTTCGTTCCCTGTTATTTCCTTATAAATTCTCTTTGTGTATCTCTGAATGGAAAGAGAGCATCTCTTCTTGATAAATCCCTTCCGCAATGATTTATTACTAAATTAAATATTTTGATCTAAAATGAAATACTCATCGAGCCAGGTAGGTTAGGCAAAATTTGTAAGCATCTAACGTACTAATGAACAAAGTTACAATACTTTATTCAAACATCATTTGGATAATCTTTCAAGGTCATCTTGCAATAGGTAATATGCTATCATTTGTCAAATTTTATAGGACGAAATACTTTTAAATCATCCGCATACATAAGGCACATCGGATTTAAAAATACACTCGGAATGTCATTGATGAGAAACAAAAAGAAAAGGGACCAAGATGGCTTCCCTGCGGCACACCTTAGGTACCATAGGGGAACAGAGAATGATAAAATTATTGATACTAACAAACGTAATACTATCTTTTAGGTATCAATGTATACAGTTTATAAATAATTGGATTGGAATTATAAATCATACCGATCAAATACTTTGAAAAAGTCCATATAAGCAACATCAAATTGATACCCTTTCTTAAGCCCATTTATAACATAATTATAAAAAGTTGAAAGGTTTGTGCTGTTAGATCTACCAGTAACAAAACCATCAAAGGTTTAGGCAACAATATGAGTACACGCGTTTTCATATAATAAGGGCCTGTTCCATAATATTAAAGTAAAGTCACAGTTAAGCTACTTGGAATCTAATCAGCAGATAGAATTCACTTTAGTGTATCACAATAACTGAGTAGGTCTAACTAGAAGTTAATCTGTCAAGTAACTTATAGGGTGGATGAATTACCCAACAAAGTAGATAACTGACAGTTAACAGAATCAAAAGTACTGAAGAGCACGATATTCGAAATTTTATTTTTAATATAAAAGTATGTCCTTTTTGATACATTAGAATTAGATGATGAATTCGATGAGCTTTTTTTCCACGTTATGGAGCCACCAAGAAATCTCGTATTCCGATTGAGAACAAACTTCATAGAATCTTTGGACGAAGTCGATTTCAGAGCGCATTTTCGTTTGAAAAAAGAAGTTGTGAGCTATGTATTATCTCTAATGCAATATTTTAATATTTTTAAAAATCCAAGTTTTAAATTTAGTGAAGTACAACGCCAGACATAATGAACGATTTTACATTTTTCTTCCTAGCTTCAATTTTGTTTTCATTTTTCTAATTGGAAAATTGGAATAACTAACAAGTAGTTACCCAACACATAAATTTATGAGAAGAATAGATGTGAAACCCACAACTCACTAACAGGAGGATTTCACTGGGAGGTAATTTATGTAGTGAGTAACTACTCAGAACTTTACTTTTACATTGTGAAACAGACCCCAAGTATAAGGACATACTTGCGACTTGCGAGGACTGGGTTCTGTGCGGAAAGGCGGTAAGCACAGATACTCCACAATAAAGCTGCAATTTACACTATAAATAAATACAATAACCTTAAATTTTAATTTCAATTTTGTAAATGCTCGCACTAGTATAAAAAAATATATATGCAAGCAAATTATATAAAAGTAATAAATCAACCATCTACATATCTATTTCACAGGAATACAGAACTTCTGATCCAGTCGTACCAATTCAAATTTTTCGTTAGGGCCATAGTTCCGTACTTATTTTAGAAAATTTTCTATCATACTTACCCAAAACTTAGCTTAGGTGTTCTTCCATCACCGAACTTAAACCAAATGCAACAAATTCATATTTTCTACCTCATTAAATATCATTAAAAATTCATATTTTATTTTATTAAAAATAAATAAATAAGGGGCAAATCCATCCATTCCATCCATATTGCATTGATGGAACCAAATCTATAAACTTCATCTGTTTTTCCAAAAAAAAAACATAATACTTACAAATTTAAAAAGCCGCTCTTAAAATATTCGTAAAAAAATAATAGGTAAAAAAAACATCTTCCGAGTTGTGTTTATTTGTTTATTCTAATTTTTTTAAATGTGATTTTTTTTTAACATGTACATATATAAGTAAATACCATCCTTTTGTGGTTCATTATTTTCTATTGCGTACCTAAACATGTGGATTTTTTTTGTATTCTTATTCCCAGCAAGTGGCTTAGATCTTTCGTATTCTGTTTTACAAGAAAAAACAAATATTCAGCGAGCGGCCCTGGTTATTGTATTGATGGCAGATATATCTGTTTTGAAAATTTGGAGACCAGAAACCGGAAACAGATTCTCTATAAGACTGTTGGTTTCGCAGAGCATATATCTATGTACATTATGTACATAGAATCCTTTTGTTCTTGAACCTGATTAGATAATGCGGGAAGATGATGGGTAAACCTTGGTACCTAAGCCTCTACAATTTGCTTCCTTGTTGTGAAAATATGCGAATGTTTTTTTTATACCTATATATTTTTTTATTTTAGAAGAAACTTGTTAAACAGGAAGATTTTTTTTTCTGATTTTTTTCCCCGCACCTTTTTAGTGCAGTTGAATTCCCACTTTAAAATACAAAGACGATCGATTATCGTATGGACATGGACGATAGATAGAGACCAGGAAGTGTGTGAACATTATGAATGTCAGAGGATTTTTTTAATATTCAAGGGGAATATTTTGCCTAAACGATTAGATTCGAGTTGTTAAATTAATGCGTGCTGACAGAAATATTTATGTGTGGATTGGTAGTTTGATCAGAATGAGTTAATATCTGAAGCGAAGCCATAAAAAATGGGATTTTCTATATGTAATATATACATAGGTACATAATTATGTACATGTATATGTTTATTGAAACCGAAAATTGAAAATATTCCACTCCCCGCCGAATGAAGATAAAAAGTTTGATGTTTTTTTTTGAATTAAATTGAGCTTTTAATGAAACCTAACCTAACTTTGAAGTGATGGAGAAGTAATAAAGAATACAAGTAATTTAGAGGATATAGGTACAGCATTCGTCGGCGGCGTCGCGTCGGTGTGTTTGTATGTGCGGTGAGTCCAGGTCTTCGTCAAAATGGATCAACGGATTTGCTTCAAATTTGGCACAGAGTTTAGTTGTAGTTTCCTAGAGGAGAAAATTTTAATTGGTGATCTCGTCTAGAACACATATTATCCGTGTTTTATTATTGCCAATAACCCATATGGTTCACCCCGTAAACGATCCGGGTTATGTACTGATATGTACCCTCTGTTCGCAGAATTTAATACTAATATTTGCAAACCCAGATAGATAGAAACCTGGATCATGTGTTGTTTTTGTATTACGTGTTAAAAAATAACCCAGATTCAGACCCGTAGATCATAAAATGCAGCTATTATTTTCTAATTTGTCAAAAACGACTGTAAGGATTTTATTTAAACTTCTCTTATCAAATGTATAAATTAGACTATGCTGCATACACAAAATAAAATGTGGTGTGACCAAAGGGCTCCTTTTTGGCTCCGACCCTACTTAGGGCCAATTTTTCAATAGTCAGTTAAGCAGTCAGTTAGTAAACATATTCTCTAGATAGAGAAAAAATCAGTTTTTCAACCGTCAGATAGAACTTAATCCAGGAATAAAGTTATCTGCTCATTTTAGAACGGAATCAAAAAGGAGTTATCTGATGAATAAAATAAATAGCTATTTTCGGTGTCAAAAGCATTTTGAAAAATTATTGCTTTGAAATAAACGTTAAACAAAAAATTAATTTCTATGAAAAGTTCGATACTCGAAATAAAAGTGACGTTCAAATTAAATTATTATTAGAGTTGTACCGAATAGTGATTTTGGCCGGATACCGGATATTCGGCCTGCAGCTAGGCCGGATACCCGAATATTTGGCGGCCGGATCTGCCCAAATGAAAAGTTGTAATAGTTTAAATCAAACCGGTACAAGTAAAACCTTAATAACTTAAACATGCTTTTTTACCTTCTCCTCCACTTCCACAAGATATTCTTATTTTTTACACTGCAAATATATAACGCATTTGCTTAATGTTCTGTCATTTATTAGTTTATTAATTTCTGGATTTTTAAAAAATAATGCTACTAAGTACTAGTTTTGATAACAACTAATTGTTTGTTTTTATTGTTGGTAGAAGTGTTGTTGGCATGGTATACGAAAACAAACGTAACCCTTTATCATTTATTTAAAAAGATCTTCGAGTTATTTTTGATTCCAAACTAAACTTTAATCAAGTTTCTGGATGATAAAGCAAACTCCATATTAGGTTTCATATATAAAAGCGCCTTTGATTTAAATGATCCTTATACATTAAAATTCTTTGCTTTGCTTATGTAAGGTCGATTCTTGAATATCGCTGCGTAGTTTGAAACCTATTTTATACTATAAGAATCGAGATCAATCGAGAGGTTGGTATTAAACTAAATGTCTTCTTATAAAGTAAGATGCCAGCTTATTGGCATCCAGATTACAGGTGCTTTTACATTTGTTTATGAAATTTTATCGTATCATATAGATTGTCCTGATCTGTTAGCTCTAAATCTAATCGATCCATGCGCCCCTTCTCTTGCTCTTAGAACTCGAACCTTTTTTCATGATATAGCTCAGAGATTATAGTTATGTCTCCAATGAGTCTATAACTCGCAGTGCCAGGGAAATCAATAACGCTTCGAGTTACATAGATTTTAACTGTCATTTTAGTAGAAGTGCGTTTAAAAACAAAATAAATTAAAATATGCTACACTCTTACTATCATAAAGCGAGAAAACTTGTTGCCTACCATAATTGCAGTATTTTTACGCACGTATTAATTCTAAATATTTAATGCGTAAATGTTAAACCTTTTGTGTGTAATTTCAAATAAAGTAAAAATAATCGTCACAAACGAATAGCAAATGTTCCCATAAAATGTGTAACTTAGATCAAATGGTAGTTAATATAAGCATTGGTTGTTTAAGTAACTACAAACACTTTATGCGTAGTTTTCATAAGGGGTTTGAATTTAAACAATATTTGTGTAATGTTTAAGCATTATTATTTTAATACTGAACAATGGTTAAGGAAAGGTACACAGAGGTTGAAAATTTGCAACAAATGTTTGTAATATCAAAAATTATGTGTTCTATTTTTTTTTACCTAATGTCATGTGTATAAATACGCAACTTGCCTACTTTTACACTAAGAATTACATACAATTTCATGGTAAATTTACACTCAGTTTTAAGAGTGTATGCTATTAGACTATTAAGCAAACTATTAATTATGAACTTATGTTAATTATTATTTCTTGTACATATATCTCTTTTCTAATTTTCTGTTTTAAATGTATTATTAATTAATCTAATGTGAGTATTATTATAAACTCTAATTGATGAAAGTACATAAAATAAAAAAAAATAAATAAAATGTTGTTACCCGGTTATTTAACAGTGAAGTAAGTTTATTCCTCTGGCTGGCAACTAACTGCGTGTTTATCTGGAGATTGAAACATCGGTTCTAAATTGGGGGCATTCGGTAGCGGATAGCTTTGCTGTGCAATACGTTCGTTGTTGTTGTAATGCAGCCTATTACCAGCTGACGACCATATAACAACCAAGAAAACGTGTCCGTGAAGTTAGCATAACAAGGGTCCGCATCTCAATTGTTTTTGGAGTTCTTATCGCATGCACATGAGTTCTATTGTTCCTGATAATTTTCAAAAATAGTTCTGCTTGATTTCACCGAAAAAATTTCATTTAAAAAAGTGAGATGCTAACTTCACGCCAGCACATCATTTTTCGAAATATTATATCCAAATATTTTTTTAGGGTGTAAGCACACTGAGATCGATAACTGGGCTGGAACTCGTAAAAAACGCCAGCATCTCAAGGTCGTTTATCAAAAGTCGTTAAAAAGGGCTCCAAAAATTTCGAAAAAAAATCGTAATTTTCGTTTGAATAGTGTTAGAAATAAAAATTTCAGGATTATATTGGAAACATATTCCGTTAAGGTATTCAAATCGCAAAATGAGAGTTTGCTATCACAAGTTGCATTTTTTTTAGGGTTTTTTGCATTGCAGGTGTTTTTTTACTGTAAATTTTATATTTTTTTTTAAATTTTCTTATTAACTTGGATATGACAGAATTATTTTTTTAAGTATTAGGAACTCTTCGGAAAGTGTGCTTAAAATATTTGTATATGATATTTCGAAAAATGATATACTGGCGTGAAGTTAGCATCTCACTTTTTTAAATGAAGTTTTTCGGTGAAATTAAGCAGAACTATGTTGGAAAATTATCAGGAACAATAGAACTCATGTGCATGCGATAAGAACTCAAAAAAAAATTGAGATGCTGACCCTTGTTATGCTAACTTCACGAACACCAAGAACACATATGATTTCCAAATCAAATTTCTGGTATACTTAGGTATCGTAGTGCACAGCTGACTACTGTCAGCTGTCTTTTCAATTGTTATTTGTGAACTTTTAATTACGTGCCTAATACATCATCTTCTTCTTTTGAAACATTTGTGGTCTTACTTCCTAATTCATTTTAAATTTATATTTTATCCAACAAATGTATGTTTAATTCACTTTGCGCTGAAGTGTAATCGTAAGCAATTAGTCTTTTTCTCTGTTATGACTTTTCACAGAAATGGTTACCTATTTGGTTTTTACGTTCACAAGCGCACAGAATATTTGTCAGCAATGTATCAGAAGACTGTGCGACCCTGAACGCCCCCAATGTGTTGTGACTCCCAGTTTATCATGATCTTTTTTAGATTCACCACTCTGTTCTTCAGGTGTGGATCTAAAACGGTATAGCGATTGTAGGTATAGGATACCCTCGTTATATTTTGATTTCGACAGTATTGCCCAATTATTCGATGTTGTCTAAAATGCGGAAAAGTCCTTAGGTTTTCATCGAAGATACAAGAAATTCTTCTGCCCTTCTGATCTGGCTAAAATGTCCGAGAATTCTTGTAGGTTATCAGAGAAATAACTGCCAAAAAATTCCTTCTCGAGTGGCAGAGTGCTGGACAATGGCACAGGAAATGTGATGCACTGTTACGTAAATAGAAACAAAAAGTTTATTGAGACAATTAAAATAGTGATAAAGTTTGTCCAATAAACGTGATAATTGTGACACAATGAGCAGCTGTTTATATTTCCGAAACTTGCTCTTCAAGAAATTACTACAAACCGTTTATAATGTTCGGTAATAAGCGCACAATATTTGTAAGCACCATTTATAACCCAAAATTACCAGAAAATAATTGATTTTATAAATATAAAAAACCGTTTATTTTTTTCGTTTATACTAGTAATAAGCCCGTTTATTAATATTAACAAATAAGTTTATAACCACAATAAACGGAATTTATTAATTTGAATAAACGTTTATTATATGCCATAAATGCAAATATCCCATTATTACAATGATAAACGGCTTTATTAAATTAAAAACTTTTTTCAGCATGACTGCAAAAAGCTTACTACTTCTTCATAATTCAGCCATTTATTGCCAAAAACGTGCTTTAGCCAAGAAATGTGTTAGTAATGGAAAAAATAATGGCATGATCCAACATTAGATTGACGACTAAACTAAAAAGAAGACGTAGATACATATTAATACTGTCTAAATAAAGGTGTTCCCACTTTCAGATTCAGTAACAAACCTTTTTACAGCTCCAAATAGACATGCATCTCACCATCGAATCAAATATTTGCTGAAAATAATACAAATCTGAAAATTGAAAAGTCCGAATAAAGGAATGATTTTTGTTTTTCTACGCACGCAGAGTATACAATGCCTTGCAGAGGGAAGTCAGTTGTTCTCATATCTTTGAGTTCGTGCAGGCGTACCACAGGATTACATTCTTGGGCCGCTATTATTGTCACAGTATCTCAATGAAATTCTTCCTCTAGTTAAGGTTTACACAGTTCAATTGTACTTGTGTAGTGCATTAGTTAGCATTATAGTACGAGTAGTGCCATCATTCACATTAATGAAGACCTTGAAATAAATCTGAAATGGGCTATTAAGCATAACCCTTCTCTAAAATAAAATAATCAAAACACTACTGCTAATCATTTTGTGGTATGGATGTGAAGTGTTTTGCAGTGTTGACTCCTCAACAAGCTGAAAACTAAATGTAATATACAATAACATTGCAATATATATCTTCAATCTAATACATTTTGAGCATATTTTAAGTTACTTAAAACAAATTATTGGTCTTAAATTTGGACAATCTCCTAAACTTAACCATTTACATTTTATTATGAAACTTGGTGGCTCGAAAAAAGCTCTGCGGTCCTCATTCAAACTGATTTTATTGCCTGCAAATCCGAGCCTACATTTTTTCTCCATGTCATTCAACAATGGAACGCTTGACCGACATTAAAAAAAATCGGATTTTTATGGCCAATAAATTAAATAATAAAAAAATAAAAAAAAAATATAAATATATACTAAATATATACTATTTATATATTAAAATCAACTTATACTTACTTAAACTATAGTACTTTTTTATTTTGTAAACTTTTCCAAACATTCTAAGATATTTTAAATCCTTCACTTATAATAAGATTGTAATCTTACTGTGAAATATTACAAAGAAATAAATTCCAAAAAGAAAAAAGTTTAATTTAACATAAAGGCCTACAATTATTCCAATGTGTAAAACAAGATCTAAATATTGGATCCTACAGTTTCAAAACTGTAAAATGTATGTTAAATAATTATTAAATTCGATCGTGTGAACAATTTTCAAATAAGTTAAAAAGAATTACCAACAACACTTTATTGATTCAAAATAGTTTTTAACGGCCTTAAGTCCACACAATTTGCGTTTCATCCCGGCAATCTCACTTGGACTCATCAGTTGGTGGTTAGTGAGCGCCTTACCAATAAGCAATTTTTTGTTAATTCAGTTCAACTTACATGCATTTTTTGACAAAAAAGCAGTGTGAACTATATCCAACAAGATTAAAATTTTAATCATTAAAATTGGAAGATTTTGTGCTTGGCCAGACATAGTTAATAAGAAGGTCCACAAATTTTGTGGACTTAAGGCCGTTAAAAGATATTTTGAATCAATAATTCAACAAGTCCAATTAAATATAATGCTAAGTCTTCTACTTGGCTGAGTAATTTCAGTAGTATATAGAATTGTATTATAAAAAAAACACCTTCTCAAAAACACTTTATATTAAGCGTTATTAATTTAATTCTGCTAAGCCAGTGCACTGCGGCCGAGCCAGTCACACCCTTGGAATGCCAACAGACAGGGGCGAACGCATGGGGAGGGGCGTTTGGGGGTTTGGGGGTTGAAACCTCTCCCGAAATATGTTAAGAATGAGAAACAAACCATTCGTTTTTTGAAAGATAAGCCCAAAAGTATTAAAACTGGAAATATAAAATTAATTTGAAGCTGAAATTCAAATTATCTTCTGTTAGCGAAAAAACTTCACTCCCAGATTCAAAAACTATTTGCGCGAACTACTTGAATACATAACTCCTTTTTTTCGATAAATTAATTTCTATCTTCTAAGGGCCAATTTTTCATTAGTCAGTTATGCAGTCAAGTCAGTACATATACTCCCGATAAAGCAAAAATCAGTTTTTTCAACAGTCAGATACAACTTAATCTAGGATAAAGTTATCTGCGCATTTTGGAACGGAATCAATAAGGAGTTATCTGAGGAATAAAATAAATAGTCTTTTTCGATGTCAAAAACACTTTGAAAAATTATTGCTTTGAAATAAACGTTTATCAGTAAATTAATTTCTATGAAAAGTTCGATACTCAAAATAAAAGTGACATCCAAATTAAATTATTCTATAGATTGTTTTTTCTTGATTGAAGAATTCAATGTTGTTATCCGGTTTTTTAACAGTCAAGTAAGTTTATTTTTCTGGCAACTAACTGGATGTTTATCTGGGGATTGAAATATCGGCGCAAGGCCTGTTTGCTGATGCACAACTTAAGCATTTAAGTTCTACGAAATCACTTGCATACATATGTGACAGTTTATGCAGAGGAAAAAGTAGTCCATAGGCGTTTTAAGTTGAACATAAATATATATTATTCGTATCAGCAAACGGGCCTAAGTAAATTCTCAATGGGGAAATTACTGTTTTGTCGCAAATAACCGGCCTGCGACTAAAATATACGAAAATTCACTTCCATACTCGCAAGCACATCTACTAAAAGCCAGTCCCCAGAGGAAGCGAGATAATTACGAAGGTGATCCTAAAGAATATATACATCGTTATAATGGGTTGTCCATTTTGCGGTTTCAAAAGTAAACGTAAATAAAACACATAAAATATTTTTTTTTATTATAAAGTTTGAACGTTGACATTATGTGTGAAACACTACATTATTTAAATGACCACCACGCGAATTGTTGCAGCATCGATTCTTTTGAGGTAATTTTAGACCACTTTTTGACACATATTGGGCGGTATCTCAACGATAACTTGACGAATGTTAGTTTTCAAGTCCTCAAGAGTTAAAGGTTTATCTGCATAAAAACGGTCTTTCGCGTAGCCCCACAAAAAAAAGTCCAGCGGTGTCAAGTCGCATGATCTTGGTGGCCAGTTGATATCGCCACGACGAGAAATTACGCGGCCAGGAAATGTCTCTTGCAATAAAGCCATATTCGCTCGAGTTGTGTGGCATATGGCACCGTCTTGTTGAAGCCACATATTCTCCAAGTCGTATTTTTCAATAGCAGGCAAAAAAAAAGTCGGTTATCATATGACCATAACGCTCCGAATTGTCGGTGACAGTCGTTCCATCTTCGTTTTCGAAGAAGTAAGGTCCAATCACACCTCCGGACCAAAGAGCGCCCC
Source organism: Philhelius pedissequus (assembly GCA_910595825.1). Taxonomy (NCBI): domain Eukaryota; kingdom Metazoa; phylum Arthropoda; class Insecta; order Diptera; family Syrphidae; genus Philhelius; species Philhelius pedissequus. Next base: position 123,805,788 of record OU343162.1, read on the forward strand.
AAACAGTGACTTTTTGTGGATGTAATGTCCTTTCTTCAATTACTTGAGGATTCTCAGAACCCCAAATACGACAATTTTGTTTATTAACATACCCACCGACTGAGAAATTTTGTTCGAAAAATCGCCGTCCACCGCCTGTTGTTCAAGCACCCATTCGACGTATCTACGACGTTGTAAATGGTCAGCTTCAGTTGTTGTGTGAGCTGGACTTTATATGGATGTAGGTGTAGATCCAAATGCAAAATACGCCATAATGTGCCGTAAGACAGTCCTAATTCCTGAGAACGACGAGGAATCGACACATTCGGGTCTTCGGCAACACTTTCAATTACAACAGCGATATTTTCAGTGGTACGAGCGAAAAGATGATGCACATGCCTTACAATACCTCTAATCAATCCAGTCTCTTCAAATTTGTGCCAATTGCTTGTGTAGTTGGACGATTATGTAAACCATAATCTCCTCTTAAAGCACGATATCTGGCTGTGGCAGAATCAGCATTTTGGTAGTAGGTTTTAACAATTTTTAAGCGTTATGCGATAGTTAAGCGATCCATTTTCGTAAATGTCAGACTTTCAACTGAAAAAAAATTGATTTAACAACTTACTTTGACAGATGTCGAATTCCAGCCCTATACTTTTGAAACCGCAAAATGTATAACCATTTATTTTCTATTCTCAAACTTGTTCTAAGCCCAATGGTAAATTGATGAACATAGAACTTTGTCGTGATTTTTGTTTTCGGCATTCTGATAAGAATTATACGGTTCTATATGTACAAAATAAGGGAACACAAAGTTCTATGGGAATAAGAATGTGTGTAATTGTGGGTAATTTTTTTATTGGCCACGATAAGAATAACAAAGTTTAATCAGGCAATTTTGTAACATAGTACCTTAAAATTCTCAAAATAACTATATTATAGTTGTTTTTTCCGCGTTTTACGCCTTGCAGGGTGATTTTAGGTACATTCTCATAGGCTCATTCGAAAGTGTTTTAAAATATGAATACAACGATACCCTGTAATTCTCAACCGTCGATATGTCGATGTTAAATTAACTATGGTTGCAGGCATTGCTTGAGTATGCCAAATGAAAAACGGCACAAAAACTTCAGTTAAATGTTTGCGATTAGTCCTTATATATATAACAGTTTACGGCCTTATGCAGATCAGTGCGATACTTCCGGTATCTTTGGCGTTAAGCGAGCGATCATGCTTGCACCGATTAAAAACCTATCACGGCGTGGAGCGAGTGAACGATTTGATGTTGGTGAACAATAGGGATATTGAGGTTGACTATGAGGACGTTATAAAAATACCTAATGGCAAAGGGTCCAAGGCAAATAGACTTTATTTTATAAAATATTATACCTAACTAAGAATGTATATATGTATATATTTATTTTTTCATATATGAGTATTCAATATACATATAAATAATAAAAAAAAATCTTCGTTAAAATTAGTTATTTACTTAGTTGAAATCCGATTTTTTATTTTTTTTAAAATAAATCTACTCTGGAAAAATTGAATCTACGTTTGATGTTCACCTTTTTTGGAATAAATCTAATTTACTCTCGTTAAAGAGATTTCATATTTCGGCTACCATTACTTAAGTTACTTTAACAAAAAGATCGTTCTAATTTGGAACTATATCAAGTGAAAATGGTTGTGTTTGCTTAGGAAGTTTTTATTCCACGTGAATTAAAAATTTAATTACATATTGCTATACAAACAGCAATAATAAATTTTGGTAAAAAAAAGGCTTGTTCGAATATTTTCTAAAGTATGTTTAAAGCTAAGAAAAATTGTATAGAATACTTTGCTTGAAACGAAATTGGACTCATTAATTTCTTATTAAATTTTATATTAATAATATAATTTTTAATGTTTAAATAAATTATTAAACTATGATATAGTGAAAACCGTTTCAAACCATTCCAACCATTATTTTAAATGTGGCATCCCGATGACCACTGTGTCCTGTTTTCTCACCACTGTGAAACGGGCTACGAGCAGCTAGTAGGGAATAGCATATATAGATATGTCTAAAAATAATTTACATAATTTACATTTTCGGAGATTGAAGAAGACTTTTTTTTTTTTTTTTTTTATACTCTACACGCGCTCAAGGGATTATGAATACTCTTTAAATGTTTCAATAAAGCGCGGGCGTGATGGTGAAGTTAAGGAAGAGAAAGAATGATAGGAAAGATGTGTAGTTAGAAGTTTAAAAAATGCAACTTAAGCTATTATTTATACATGTTAGCTAAGCAATTTTTAATAGAAGCATAATAATTAAAGAAACTTGAACATAGTCAATCAGAAATAGTATATTATCAAAAAATAACAATTAATCGAAGTACATATGTATTTTAAATTACGCAATTCACTTCACATTAAATTATATATGTGACACATATGTACATCACAATAAAATAATCATTATTTTTGGCACATTTAAGCTATAAATTCTTATAATACAATTTTATAACAAGCAATTGGTATAAAATGGCAGAAATAATGGCATTTTTCCAGTCTTGTAAATCAGTCATTATACAGTGTTCATTCGACTGTAGAATTTGCATATTTTCTTACCAAAATCTGTCAGTATGCACAGTTGACAGTTGCGCAATGATTCATTAACAACACTGATATTTTTGCCGTTTTGCGATACTGATGGTTACACAGCTGTCTATTTGTTTGACGTTAAGAAAACATTGTAACATGTAATATTTAATTTAATTTAATTGATTAAAAAAATAATAATTTAATATAGGAACGAATGCGTTAAGCGAAGGAAATAAGTGTTAAGAGAAATTATAAATCAATAAAATTCACTCATTTTATAATTAAATTCGCTAAAGTTTATTTTGGCACTAAATAGTGAATACTATCTATCTATTTACTGACTTCGGCTATAACGTCCATTTCGGTTATAACGACCATTATTATCAGGCTTGTTCGGTATGAAATTCGGATATACAACCGAAAACAAAATATTATAGAATTTTCCCAACATTTAACATTTTTCCTGTGTTGTGTTTCTCTAGACATGATAATGTTAGGTTTATTTGAATGCATCAATTTGGGGGCTTGAATCCAATTCAAATCTTGCAATAGAATTCATTGTTTCGTATTCTACTATTTGTGAAATGTGGGAAAATAGAAGCGAAATCAATTAAAGTTATAAATATTCGCTCTTCAAATAATCCGGATATTGAAGAATAATTATTGAATTGATTTAAGACTCGGAGGAGCAATAATGCGCCTAACACAGAACCAGTACCAACACTGTAAACAAAATTAAATAGTTTCTTGGGAAGGATTTGCAATGTACTGAAAGTTGGACCTACCGTTGCAATAAGTGTATACTCGTTGTTGGTACAAATATAGAAGAAAACTGCTTGTTTTTTTTTCAATCAAAAAATCGTGGGTGGCAATGGCGAAGTGGATAAAGTGCTTGATTGCTAACTTAGACGTGTGGTTTCGATCCCCACGCTAGACGCATTCTTTTCTATAACTCCAATTTAAATTGGATGCCGCCCATGGGTTAAAATGAGAAAGTCAATTTCTGGTTCTCAAATCCACTGTGCCAAACTAGTGCCGTGCAATTCAGGTTGCATTTAAAAGGCCCTAGGTCTTACAGGCATATAGTTAAATTAAAACAAAAAAAAATCGAAGATGTTTCAAGTGCTTGCCAATTGAATCAACAGCAAACAAGAAAGCTTGGATGACTTTCGAAATGTTCGAAGGAAACAAAACTTGGGACAAAAAAAAGAAGAAAATGCTATGGTTTGTCGTTAACTGCGCTTCACATTTTAACACTCAAAACCTTTCTTTAATAAAACTGTCCTCCATTATGCCCATTACTACATCGATATCCCGATTCCCGATCAATGGACCACACCACGGTGTGATAAAAAGCAATAAATGAATTTGCCGCACAAACGATGTGCTAAAAATTATTCGGTTGCTAGAAGCCAGTAAATTTACAATTGGCTTTTTTCACGCTATCGCCATGCTGACCACAGCTTGGAATTGTGTTACCAGCAGCACAATTGCTAACATTTCTAGGCATGCTGGCTTGGAAACTGAACAATTCTGAAAACGAGAACAGTTTGAAGAAAAGGTTGAATGGCTTTTCGAATGGAAAATTTAAAAATCGTCGCATCAGAAATGGTATGGGATAGAAGGAGTACGTTACCATTGAAGGTAACATTTTAACTTCAGATGATAGATATTTAAAAATAGTGAGTGCTGTTGCTGAGGAAAATTTATTTCGTGATGACTCTGATGACAATGATGACGGTCCTGTAAACGAAACAGGCACTTCCTGCATTAAATGCAATATAGGTCTTGTTAGGGATTTTGTGTTTTTGCAAACCTCAGAATTAACAATATAATAGAAATACATAGAACAAACTTAAAACAAAGCAAAAAAAACAGTCAACTATAACAGATTTTTTCAGAACTGAATGTGAATCTTAAATTATTATTTAAAAAAATATATATAATTTGTACCTATATGAATTTTGTGTATGTACACAATCTAGCTATACTTATAAAAATTGGATTACTTTTTATTAAATGAAATAAAAATACAAAAAAACATAACATAGATATTAAAGAAAATTGTTCGTTCGGATACAACGACATCCGAAAAAGCGATCGAGGATTTGTCCCAAATGAGTGGTCGTTGTAACTGAATTCCATGTATTCAACCTCATCTTCGCGATATTTCTTCTTGATACTTTTTCGGTTTATTTTTACACATCAGAGTAAGTATGTATGTTTTTATCTATGCAACTTTTCAATAATGAACAGTTGACGTTTAGTCGAGTTATGAAAAAAGTGTCCGTTTGTGAACGTTTGACGCAAATGAAGGAGTGTCATTATCTTTAGCAAGCAGTGATGCTCTTGTGAATTAACCCTACAATTTTTTATACAATGGCGGCTGTGGGAGTTATTTAAACTAAGGCCAGTAAAAAGTCGAAAATATGTTGGAAATTATATTTCTACATCAGAGTTTAAATGAATTTGCGAGAAAAGCGATCACACATCATGTTTTACGATGCGAGGGTATTCACACGATATGCAAAAAAATCTCAAACTTAATAGGTCTGGTGTTCGCACATAGGTAGTTTGCTAGCATTTGGAGGTAAGGAAAAAGAGATTATTTTATTTTATGTACATTTATGCCACAAAGGAGTAGATGTTTTACCAGTTTTCTGATAGAAATTTTATCGATAACATAAATGTTAAAATCTCTGGCCCAAAATTTTAACAGCTTAACAGTTTGCTAATACTCAAGCACTTTACAAATATTTTCCTAATTTTAAGCACTTTTTAACTATCACCATACTATATCTATTTTCTTAATAAACTACAACTATACACGTCTAACATAGTGCAAAAAATAAGCGAACATAACTTTTTGACGTCTGTAAATGTCAAAATGGGATATGTATGTATTTAGTACGATACTAACAAAATAAAGTAGCCATTTTGTGATTTTAACTATAGTAAAATGTTAAGAAAATAGTAGAATACTAAACTGGTAGTGTAGTTTATTTTGTGACCTTTTTGTTTAACTGGATAGAAACTATTTCCTGCGGGCTTTAGGTCAATAAAAGATGTTATTTTTTTTTTTTATATTACGACGTTTCGAACATGTGTATGTTCTTCATCAGGAAAAGTAAAAAAAGAAATTATTTTAATATTTTACAGCATATTTAGGTAGTTTACAATTAAAATTGTATTAAAAACTATTACAAATTTTTAAGCACACACACAACAAGGAACAGACAGTCGTCATCGACCACGAACAAAAAGTATTTGTTTCGTGGTCGATGACGACTGTCTGTTCCTTGTTGTGTGTGTGCTTTAAAATTTGTAATAGTTTTTAATAAAATTTTATTTGTAAACTACCTAAATATGCTGTAAAATATTAAAATAATTTCTTTTTTTACTTTTCCTGATGAAGAACATACACATGTTCGAAACGTCGTAATATAAAAAATAACATCTTTTAGTTTCTATCCAATACTAAACTGGTTTAAAATTAGCAAAATCCTCTTTTTAGCCCAGTATCATACTAAAAATGATTTAACATATTACTAAATCGACTAAAATTTTGCGCCTCTATTTCTAAATGTTTTTATCGATCTGCTTGTAGATAATTTACAACTAAACCTATCATACCAAAGGTAGCTAGGGCATTTATTATGTCAGTCAGAAAAATCGCAGTCATAATCATCTATGAACTTTATTTGACAATATCATACTAGATCTAGCCTTTTTTGAAAAAAAAAAACGATTGACGCGGATTTCGACGTTCTCTAACTTCAAGATCAATAAAGTGTATGTGGAAAATTACTTAAAATTTAGAATTTAGTAGACATCTACATAGGTATATTTATAAGATCCCTGATTTCAATTTAATCCTGACTGTGTACCTACATAGGAAGGTATACGTAAAAACCTTATAAAATAGGTAAATTTTGATCAAAACATTTTTGCTTAGTTGTACCAACGAACTTTACTACCTAACACCCACTTAAAATCGCACCCATGCTCATACATAAGCAAATGTGTAAACATCAATGACACCCATTTTGTCTGAGATTTTATACAAAATGGCCGATTACTAAGGTATCTATCTATTTCAAGCTACATGCATTCTATAGTTATACATATTAAACTAAAATTATAGGTAACTTCATAATAGTTAATTTTTGCATAAATAGGAATACCTACATTTTTAATTTTATTTGTTATTTTGTGATTAAGAAAATAAAATTCTTAAATATCTAATGGCGGTTTTAGAAGATCCCACCTTGTCAAATAAAAAAAACCCCCTTCATACTAACCAATTTTGCACACATACCGACGAATTAATAAAAAAAAATAACTTTTTAAGAGAATACCACATTTAAAGCTCATTCTCTCATCAGTATCCCACTCACGATTCGCGGACTCCTCTGATCACACATGTAACATACACATATGAATTTATTAAAGCTCAAGCTAACTCATCGCGCGCCAGTTTTAATCAGCACTTTCTCTTAAATTGATACAATACGAACAAATATTGTTTGCTTGGATTAGTTATTTGCAACCACTTACACATATGCATATTATAAAAGCTCACACAAGCAAATTAATTCAAAATATAGGTAAATATTACGCAATACACAAGAAAAATATTTAAGAATTAAAATAGGTATGGACGAACTCGTATTATAAAACACAAACAAAGTTAAAAGCTTTTTTCGCGAAATCGCGATTTGGTGATGATTTATCAACGATATTGTTGAAGAGAGAGCGCAAGAAGGGGGCAGTTTTTATATTGTAACACGTGGTACGTAAAAAGATGACATCACGCAATAATTTTGTCCTAATGTAAATATCTAATTACTTATATGTAGGTACATATATTTTTATTATCTGCTTTCAATTAAAAAATATCCTTAATTTTTTTTGAATAATGCACACTCTTAGCTGCTTGCACTGTTCGCGCTGGTTATTATTTGAATGAATACCTACTACTTACAACGATCCTACAAAATGTTTTCTAGTCGTTGCAGTTGCAGTAGGCAAGGTACGAGTACCTAGGTAGACATGACTAGTTGTAAATGAAGTAAATAAGTAGAACAGACAACTTCAATGCATAGCATGCAGTTGTTAATACTATTTTTTGAATTTTCATAAAGAAGTGGTTGTGAGAAAAGGAGAAAAAAAAAACATCAAATCAAAAAATAGAAAAGATTTACCTAACACATATTTTAAATATGGTGACCATATTTTTATGATTGCTCGTAGGAAATAATATAGTTAGGTACCTACTTATTTGAATTATTATAACAATAATGGCGCAACATTTTAAATATTGTCAGCTTAAGTAATCATTGATTACCTACCTACCGAATCCTTGTTCAATTATTTCAAATTTTTCACCGAAAAGGTACAATTTATAAATATTGTTCTTTAGGTAAATCATAAAGAAGAAATAGGTATAATTAAATAATTCTAAAAAAATAATTTTGATGCTCCTCTCCATAGCGAAATTTTCGTATGTCAGTGCCGCAATAATTCAACATTAGAGATTGTCAAGCTTTTTGGCCCACAGATCTTGCATTCTTACAATGCTCAACAAATTAATACAAAATTCTTAGAATATTTTGGTACCTACCTTTTTTTTTGCTTTTTGTGAAATACCTAATAATTGTCAACATAAAAAAGATAGGTATCGTCTAAGGTTATAAAACGCTTAGCTGTTTTTAAGGTTAGAAGAACGCTTACGATTAACTCATTTAAAATGAAAATTTAAAACTTAATGTGACCAAGAAGGCAGGTCAAGCCTTTCTATTAAGGGGCGCCTAACACGGTGTCTCACCGTTCTATATTTTATAGTATACCTACTATCTATCATTTTGATAGAAAGCAAGCAAAATGGAATGCTAGAAAATTTGGCTTTGGGAATTTCATAACATAGATAGCATAGAAGGAGTTAAGAACTAGGATATAACTAGTTTAATTGCCCAAATGTCGCGAAGGGAGAAGTATCGGTGTGTTCTTGCTTTGTTAGCATTACAAGAATTTAAAAAAAACGTTCAACAAACGGAATTAAACCACGGGGTGGCCGTGACGCGATAGTTGTGTGTTCGCCTGTCAACCTCGTGGTCATGGGTTCGATCCCTGCCATAGACTATGTTCTCTTATTTTTCCATTTAAAACCAATTCTAAAATTAAATGCCATATATTGAGTTCCTGGTTTACTCATTACATGCTGTTTAGGCAAAGAACTAACAAAATGTGATTAAGTAAAACTAGTATACCGATAAAATATGACAAAGAATAAAAAAATTAATGCGAATTATAAGGGACATAGATAAATAAGACATCGAAATTTCTCCGCATTAGTTCAGCCGCCATCCCTGGAGATACAATCTGAGACAACAACCACCTAGTCTCAGAACATCGCGCCACACATCTTTCCTATCATTCTTTCTCTTCCTTCACCTCACGCCTGCGCTGTGTTGAAACATTTAAAGGGCAGTATAATCCCTTGAGCGCGTATAGATTATTTAAAAAAAAAAAAAAAAAAAAAAAAAAAAAAAAAAAAAAAAAACAAGGAATTATAACAATAACGCACACCACAAACGTTCACAAGCCACAAACGCGAAACGTCAAAGTGAAAATGACAGCCAAATAGTATATTATCGATAGAATGCTATGTATGTGCTACGACATTTTTTATAAATAGAATGCTATTTGTGGTATCCACAAGCAATTTTCATTTTCAACTAGAAAATCTAGCACTAATAACTGAGGTGAAATGGTCCTCTTTTTTTGCAGATGTCGATGCACATGAAAGATGAAGATGCATGTCAAACTTCCTACTTAATGCGATTTAATCAAATCGAATACACACTATGTACCTACCTACATATTGCTAAGTGCACATATACTTAAAAAGTTAACTCTTTTGGCGCTTTACCTGGAGGTATAAATAACAGAAAACTTTTGAACCATAAAACCATATGCTATAGATACCATTAATTGTAGATATTTATGTAGAAATGAATTCATAATCATTTCATTAATTATAAAAATGGCATTCAAAATTAACAAAAATTATACCAGAAAAATATTATGAATCCCGACAATTACTGTGCGAATTTAAAATTTCTATTTAAAAGCAGCATTTAAAATAATCAATTAGGTATTTAAATTTAATTTTAATTTTTAAATTAAAAAAAAATAGGACGAATGGTCACCTTATATAAGAACAAGGGTAGCTCTTTGACATTGCATCAACATTACGAATATGTACCGTACATACTCGTACAAATGGAAAGAAAATCTCAACCGGAAATGCCACTATCCTCAACAATTTAAACAAAACAAAAAAAAGAAAATCTTCTCTAAAGTATTGAATATACATATGTATGTATGAATGTATAAAGAAACAACGATGAATTTCTCTGGAATTTTAATTTCCTTTCTTTCGTTATCTTTCATTCTTGGGTAGGAAATATTTTGTTGGTTCATAGTTCATATACCTACGATACTTGAACTGTGCGTGCGTCGTCATTATTGTTTTGCTAAAGTCAATGCTGCGTTACTTCATAACAACTGCGTCGCATTTTTGAAATGGGGTTGATGGCGTTTTCTATGATTTTCAATACTATGTATATACCAAGTAGTAGTATCTATAATGTATACCTAGTAGTAGTATCTATAATGTACATAATATATTAAATAAATATGGTATAGATAAAATAAAAGGGGAAAGCATTGTCCCAAAATTTTCTGTTATATCGTTTGTTTTGATGGGACTGATAGTGACAAGGTCACTGGCGTATTAACCACTAGACTCGCGAGACTCCTAGGGCCTAGGGCGGCAACTTGTAGATGGCGGCAAATTTTGTATTATATTTTATTTTAATCTAAAAAAAAAATATTACACAAAAAAACAAAGAAAAGGATTAATGTCATTCAAATGGGGTACTCAACATTTTTGATATCTGAAAATACGAAATTGAAATTTCTGGCCTGATTTTCCGTCTCTGCATATTTCGATAAGAATCCGGTTTTAAACAATACGCGGTCGCCATAGATAGATTTTAGATATGGTCGGACACGATTTTTGAACTTACCTATGGGCCTTAAAATTGCAAAAAAAAACAGTAATATTTAAGATATTTGTTTATATAGTGAAAAAAGTGACTTAAAAAGACTTGATAGTGAAAAAAATAACCAAGGTTTTTTTTTTAGCATGTAATATTAATGTGTATGTATACGTAAATAAAACAGCCCAATTCTAAATGACAATTCCTAGGGAATTTTCCCTACTCTCTTATTACAAACAAATAAAACTCCCTGGATTTGTTTCCCTTTTTCTTATTCTAAACAAACTTCGAATATGGGAAACATTTTCGGGGAAAAAGTAGACATTCTAAATGCCAAAACGTACAATGTTTCCCATTTGGCGCTCGTTTTTTCCGACACATTTGTTGGAGAATTGAGAAAAATTAAGTTTCTTACTTTATGCAACTAAAATATAAATAAAAATTTAATTATTTTTGAGATAAAAAACAACGAACATCCCACCTGCAGAACTTTTCATTTTTCTTCAATCGTTTTATACAATTCACACATCCATTGTGGACAGGACAGCTGCTCCTCAAACATTTGTTGGACTTTAGAGAGGACTTTGTGAGAACATGCAGCAAGTATTCAAACGCTCATGGCTGTCGATATCGGTTTTCTTCAAACTGCTCTTCATTCAAAATTCTAAGTGCGATACTGAACATTTTGGATACCTATTATATTTATATAATTTTTCGCTTTATTTATTTAACTTTCACTTTGGATAATAAATTATTTTTTCCATTCAGTTTTTTTAAATGTTAATATAATATAATATATATTTTTAATATTAATATAATATAATATTATGCCAAACAGCTGATTCGAACGTTCAGAATTCTCTTTCCGGCTTTCGAAAGGAAAAATAGTTTCCTGGGAATTCAGAATTGGTAGTTTTCCCGGGGAGTATTTAGAATTGGGCTTAATATTTTATACTGAAATGGGTAAACATGTTAAATATCTATTATTTAAAAAAAATAATAAGTTCTTAAAATTTATGTACAAAAATTATTTATCTTTTTTAATGGAGATAAAAATAATTCCTACACTTACTTTTGGGACTAATTAAAATAAATTATCTACTCTCGCACCAAATTTATGCTCCACTCAACAAGTTCTTGGATTTTTGTTTATAAGAAAAGGTATATACCAATGCCATTTCTAATATAATATTACCAAAGACCTATTTCAACAACAAATATATAAACCACCATGTAATGCGCAAGCGTGGCTCCAGAGTAAGGGTCATGAGGTCATGAGCCCGCAAATTCTAGGAGAAAGCACTAAAAGGCATTAAGACATACACCATTTAATTTAAGGACAAAAGCAATTAACTTCTTATATATATCTTACTAGATCTTATTATTAAATTAATTGCAATAGTCTATATGCAATACCCATTTGCAGTATAAATAATATTTGACGGGTTCCCAGTTTTAAAACTTACGTTCTTCGTTAAATATAAGGGAAAATATATTTTCACCATACAAGTATAGTAAACACTTAGTATTAAATTGCAATTTTGCTTACAAAAATTCTATAAATTGTTTTTTTTTAAACAATTACATATGTGACATATTTCGAAAATACTACCGCCGCATTCAAAGTCCTCACCCCCAAAAAGACAACCATGTCCTATAACTCTTCTATGTTAGCCCATTCAAATACGATCCTTGCATAGTACTCGTATTAAAAAAGATGGCGGTAGGCATCTAGCGTGCCTCAGGGCGCCGAGAAGGTTAATCCGCCACTGGACAAGGTTACATCATCTACATTAATTATTTAAACAAATCATGAAACGTGAATAGCGAATTGTTGTTATATTTTAAAATTGATTTTGAATTAACTTAGATCATCATATTGCCAGTTTGTTTTGCTCCTAAATATTTATAATGTGCTTCTCAAATTGGGGCTCCAATATGTGAACAGCATGAAATGATGCTTGGAATGAAACATGGTTTACATGGGGTTCTGGATGTCCCAAGTTGTATATTTTGTTCTCCTAGTGGTGGTAAGTGGGTAACTTTTAGGGGATGATCTGAGTGATAGAATGATGAAATCTTACCATACATAATGATCTTCGTGAACTCCGCACTAAGCATACACAGACTAAATCCTGAACTAAAGAAATGCCAATTTATAACAGTTTTATAACAGTTGTTTGCCCTTAAGAGTGTTAAATATTACCCACGATTCGCTCGTTAGGGGAGCTGATGAATCAGACAACAAATTTCCGGAAGTCGACGGGTCTTAAAACCCTAAGGGGCCGATTAAGCTCTTCTTTTCTCTCACACAGTTGGCATGCCCCGAATCACGTCCTTTAAGTAAATTATAATGGATAATCGGCTACCGAATCTAATTATCGGTGGTAAGTTCCCTTGTCTTTTAAACAAAAAAAGGCTTATCGTAAGATAAGATCGAATAAAATATAAGTCACCAACATTGATAAATGTTTGCTATAAAATAAGCAAAGAGCATAGTTCTTGGCTCTAATATAAAATAAAAATCCGTAGTCGGATCCTTGGGGTAACGTATGCTTTCAGAAATGGAAGTAATTCCAAGCCTGAAAATTGCAATTGGGTATGTACCTTTCGGGCAGCATCCAAGCAGCGGCTTTTGATGTAAAGTCCGCGAACAATTCATAGACTTATCAACCCATGGATTAGATAGAAAACCACATTGCCTATGTGGTATATGATTTGTCATAGCTAAAATAAAAATTTCGTGAAATTCAACTCAAATCAGTAGCAAATAATGTAAGGTAATGTAAATATGATTTAATGAATGAATTAAATCTTCTGGTGCATCCCATACCTCTCACAGGATCCGTTACCGTAGGTAGGTCTATCGTTAAATTTAAGCCGCAAAGCCAGGTCTTCACGTAAAACCAATCTCGATTACTAATACTTATGTAGATACAGTGCCGCTCATCTGAATAGGTTCCACTTTTTTTCACGTTTTGTAAGCCTCTTCATATATAATGCAATGTTACATCCATCTTATATATGTAATGAAATTAATGCATTTGATCTAGCTAACATCAGAAAATAACGGTAAGCCTCAAGAGAGCATTATTTTTTCTCCCAAACTTAGCGTATAATAGCCGCGTTTTATTATGCACGAAGACCTATTTATGTCAGAGCTTTGCATGCATTACACTACAAGATCTTGATATTTATCCAGGTCAATTTTCTTCACCCAGAATTTAATTACATATCTCACCACCAGGGTAAGCTTTTTACTTGTACAAGTTGGTACTTCAGTTTTGAATTGTCAACCACGGTGTTGCCAAATAACCAAACACCTACTTATAATTTATTAAGTCTACTTCTACACTAGTGCAATTATTATGTGGTTTACCATTGGTAAAAGATATCAATTTTGGCAAGTTAAATGCTTCCATTGTGCAAACAAAAATTTGTTTCTTATTCTGAATCAATTTTGCAGATCCGTATTTTTCTGTGGATCAGCCTCTCTTTTTACTAACACCACTAGGCACTAGTACAATTGAATGCTTTTACTTTGACAACTAGTGGTTTAATATATACGCATACAATCCAATATAACATATCGAACACAAAATCAATTCAAATCGCATTTCATTAAATTCTATATTCAGCAATGGAAAGTAAAACTTACTTTTGTTCAAGTAAAACAGAATCATCGCTCCGCACTCCTTATTCTTTACTCAAACAATAAGGAAAAGCACAACGAAGAAAGAGCGATAAGGATAACTCAGTAATTTTATTTACCCCCGCCCCGCCACTCCCTTTCGAAAGCTACTATTACGCGGTGCAATACAAATCAAACATCCAGTAAAACACTTATGCGAATAGCCGTGTTTTATTATCGCCAATAACCCATATGGTCCACCCCGTGAAAATAAAACAATCTGGGTAATGTACTGAAATGTAGCCTCTTTTCATATTCGCCAGATGATTTATTTGATTTTGCCTGTGTTGATAGTACTGATATTGTAGAAAGCCTCTTATCAATTAAATCCAACGCTGTTGCCATTGACAAAATACACCCTAAATTCCTCAAGTTAATTTTACCTATTATTCTGCCTGCCCTCACATACGTCTTAACACAGTAATAATGACAGGATTGTACCCAACGCAGTGGAAGGTTGCAAAAATCATCCCAATCCCAAACCTGAAAGTAGTAATGAGTACAGACCCATTTCTGTGCTTCCATTTTTGTCGAAATTTTTCGAGACAGTAGTTCAAAAACAACTTTACAGTCATCTAAGAACACAAAATATTTTATCAGATAAGCAATTTGGATTTCGACAGAAGCACAGTTGCACAACCGCTGTTATAAATATCATTGAAGACGTCAGACGTGCCTTAGACGTTACTTTTATGGTTCTCCTAGATTTTTCCAAAGCATTTGACACCGTAGATCATGATAATCTGTGTTATAAACTTTCAATGCTTTATGGTCTTTCATCATCCGCAGTGAATTTACTGTCATCCTACCTACGGGACAGAAAACAGGCAGTCAGTGTTGGCAATCTAACATCATGCTTTCTGCCGATCACTAGAGGAGTTCCCCAAGGTTCGATTTTAGGATGCTTTCTATTCTCATTATACATTAATGAACTTCCTGCTATGATAACTAAAACTTCTGTTCAAAAGTATGCCGATGATGTTCAACTTCACCTAAGCTGCCCTCTTGGGCTTATTGAAGACTGTGCATACACAATTAAAAAAGAATTGGAACAAATTTCGCGTTGGTCAACACAAAATGGTCTTTTTGTGAATCCCTTAAAGCCCAAATGCATTATTATTAGCCGAAAACCTTTGAACCTAGAATATTTCCCTACAATTTACCTTGATAGTTAACCACTTGCCTAAGTTCCAACAGCTCGTAATCTCGGCATGCTGTTTAATAGCAAATTGTCTTGGGACACTCATATTAATGTCGCTGTTGGTAAAGTGTATGGTCTTCACAATATTATACCCAATTGAAACGCGATTATTATTGGCTAAAGCATTAGTGATACCAATACTGACATACGGATGTGAAATATTTTGCAATTGTGATTCAGTAAGCAGGCGAAGGCTTAATGTAGCTTTCAACAATACGGCACGTTATATATTCGGGTTGCACAAATTTGACAGGGTCTCTGGTTTCTCAACTCAAATATTTAAAATGTCATTCGATCAACTCATGCGCTATCGAACTCTTATTTTACTTTACAACATAATTCAGTCAAAACACCCTTGCAGCGTGAGTTCGGTTCTTCATACAGGTCCCAACTCTTCATACAGGTCCCAACATCTTGTACCGCTACGTTATTCTTGTCTGGCATCCGACTGTGGAACTCCCTACCAAGGCACATAAGGAAAGTTAGTGGTGAGTCTCAGTTTCGCATAGAGTTACGAACGTATCTTCAAAACTACTAATTAATTAATTGCAGGAGATGTATTGTAACGGGTGATTTTTTTGCTACTTGGTTTTTTGACGTTTATATTTTTGACAGATCACACATGACAAATTCCACGAACATTTGACATTTCGATTCACTATTGTTTGCCATTTCATCATGAATAGACTTACGCCTGAACAACGTTTGCAAATTATTGAAATTTATTATCAAAATTCGTGCTCTGTGAAAAATGTGTTTCGCAAGCTACGTCCGTTTCAGCGACGAGGCTCATTTTTGGCTAAATGGATACGTGAATAAGCAGAATTGCCGTATTTGGAGTGAAGAGCAGCCAGAGGCAATTCAGCAGCTACCAATGCATCCCGAAAAATGCACTGTTTGGTGCGGTTTATGGGCAGGCGGCATCATTGGGCCGTACTTCTTGAAGGACGATGAAGGCCGCAGGGTTACGGTCAATGGAGAAAGGTACCGTTCGATGATAACAGATTTTTTTTTGCCGAAAATGCAAGAATTGAACTCCGTCGACATGTGGTTCCAACAGGATGGTGCCACATGCCACACTGCACGCGAAACCATGCATCAGTTGAGAGGCGAATTTGGTGAGCAGTTGATCTCACGTTTTGGCGCAGTCAATTGGCCACCAAGATCATGCGATTTGACCCCGTTAGACTATTTTTTGTGGGGCTATGTTAAGTCTGTTGTCTATGGGGACAAGCCAAACACGATTGCTGCCTTGGAAGCCAACATTGAACGCGTCATTGGTGAGATTCCGGCCGAAATGTGTGAAAAAGTTTGCCAAAATTGGACCTTCAGAACGGACCACCTGAAGCGTAGCCGCGGGCAACATTTAAGTGAAATTATTTTTAAAAAGTAAATGGCAGAAATTTATTTATCGATCCAAATAAAAATTTCATTCACTTTTTACAAGTTTCTGTGTCTTTTTGAATTTTCAAAAACCAAGCTCTTAAAAAATCACCGTTTATATGTATTGATTTTTTGTATTGTTCTCTTTTAAATTTTAGTCCTTATTTGATCGTATGTATGTTTGTTAAACCTATAAACTTTTAATTACTTAAAGTAGTTTTCTTCATTATACGAGTATATATATATAAATAACAAGCCTTATACTATTTTATAAAAAATAAAATGCGGACACGATCGTGTCGGGCGAAACGCATTTTGGACTAAAAGTCATAAATAATTTCAATTTGACTTAAACCCACACAGTCCACTAAACCAAAAACAAAAATAATATGTAGGTATTATTTGCGTTTTCTTCTATTTATTCACAACATACTACTTAAATGGCAGACTGGTGACCGACTGCTGACCGACTGCATTACGTTTCATGAGTGAAATCAATGATAATCTCTCCTATATGACCACTATCATATAGGATTTTACCAAGGCATTTTTCATTCAGGAGTGAATTTCCTACTGGGTTAGTGTGTTTGGGGCTGAAAGTTTCTATATAATATGGGGAGCCTTAATTGATTTATTTTATACAAAACTGCCAACTCCGCTTTGACAGAAATGCAAAAAAAAATGTTCTAATTATTTGAAGACAATTTTTATTTTCAAAACGCAAATTTGATTGATTTTCTTTTTTCGATGCTGGGGATTCTTGAGTACCTGTGATTTGGCACAAGTATTAGCATTTTTTGAATAAGATCCTCCATTGGACTGGGAACACTGGAGTACACCCGTGGCCTACTACAGTAGACCACACTAACAGTTTTGTTCATAACTTAACGGTTTTTGATGTAAGAGCTGTGTCATTTTAAATAAGCCTTCTCAACTAAATTTCTCAACAGATCAGCGTATCTCTTGATTTGTTCGCGAACGAATATTTTTATATTAAAGTATCAAAGTCAATTGTCTACCATAGTAGTCCGCGCGAGCGTTTGTGTAAAATTAAATTATTGCACCAGGGCCCATACAAGATCAACTAAAAAATTGATTTGTCCCGATCACCATGCTGTAGTTTGTCTTCAAAGCAATGAATATTAATTTTTTTTATAACGGGTTATCCATTTTGCGGTTTCAAAAGTAAACGAAAATAAAACAACTATAAAATATTTTTGTTCATGATATTTCTTTTTTATTATAAAGTTTGAACGTTGACATTATGTGTGAAACACTACATCATTTAAATGACCACCACGCGAGTTGTTGCAAGCATCGATTCTTTTGAGGTAATTTTCGACCACTTTTTGACACAAATTTGGCGGTATCTCAGCCATAACTTGACGAATGTTGGTTTTCAAGTGCTCAAGAGTTAAAGGTTTATCTGCATAAACACGGTCTTTCCCATAGCCCCACAAAAAAAAGTCCAGCGGTGTCAAATCGCATGATCTTGGTGGGGAGTTGATATTGCCACGGCGAGAAACTAAGCGGCCAGGAAATGTCTCTTGCAATAAAGCCATATTCGCTCGAGTTGCGTGGCATGTGGCACCGTCTTGTTGAAACCACATATTCTCCAAGTCATATTCTTCAATAGCAGCCAAAAAAAAAGTCGGTTATCATATGACCAAAACGCTCCGAATTGATGGTGACAGTCGTTCCATGGTCGTTTTGAAGAAGTAAGGTTCAATCACACCTCCGGACCAAAGAGCGCCCCAAACAGTGACTTTTTGTGGATGTAATGGCCTCTCTTCAATTACTTAAGGATTCTCAGAACCCCAAATACAACAATTTTGTTTATTAACATACCCATCGAGTGAGATATGTGCTTCGTCTTTGAAGAAAATTTTGTTCGAAATATCGCCGTCCACCGCCTGTTGTTCAAGCACCCATTCGACATATCTACGACGTTATGAATGGTCAGCTGGCTTCAGTTGTTGTGTGAGCTGGGCTTTACATGAATGTAGGTGTAGATCCAAATGCACATATTTGTTTCATTTAAATGTTTATAAACTAAAAAGAAAATGGCATTTTTAAATGGCCTACCATAGTAGGCCATGCGAGTATCGGTGTAAAAAAATTGGGCGCGGGTACTCCAGTGTTAAGGACAACTTTCAGTTCTCCTTTCACTTTTTTTTCACCATTAAACTGAAATCAGTTAATTAAATTATATATTCAGCGAGGTAGAGCTACGATTTAGTATTGTTCCGAAAACGATGGGTTGCTGCACAATATCCATGATAGTAGTGCACTTTATTTATTTATTACAGTTTATTATCTAAATATTTTCTAAATTAAAAACAAGAAAGGGGAACTTCCAAGCACAGCAGTAAACAATTTTTTCAATGTAAGCAAAAAAATGAAATGTCAAAAGGTAATGACAGCTGCCAATCATGTAAAGTAAAAAATGTTCATAACCCAGATCGTTTTATTTTCACGGGGTGAACTAACTGTATGGGTCATTGAGCATAATAAAACGCGCCTTATAATTTTGCTAAGTCTTTTCAAAGGCAGTTTTTCGAAGGCAATTTCCATGGTTGGTATGAGCAATATTGGACCGTAGGATGCTACTGTTGTGTCTGTTGGTGGCTTCCCTTTTTTATGTATAACAATGACTTCAACAATTTTTGTCGCTTTTATCAACAAACTGTAAGGGATATTTGGCTGTATATCCTGCTGGAAATGGCGAATTTTCGATTTTCTTTTGTAAACATTTTAGTAAAAGGAAATTTAGAAAAAAGAATCAAACCGCTTTGGGGTTTAGGCTGCAGATAGGCCTACAGAGAGACAGACGAAATTGCGGGACGAACTTGTTTGGTCTTCTCTATCATCGTAATGTAAAGTTTGATTAAGATCTACAGTTCGATTGTTTTCCAAATGCAAAACTTACCCTATAGAAGGTACCTTCTTACATTACATACATATATATATATATATATATATATAGGTATATGTATATATTTATATCGTAACTAAAAATATGATCAAATAGATGATAGATATTATGTAAATAAGAAGGTGTTTTTTTTATATAGGTAATACAATTCTATATAATACTACTGAAATTATTCAGCAAAGCAGAAGACTTAGCATTGGACTTGTTGAATTAAAATAGCTTTTAACGGTCTTTAGTCCGCAAAATTTGCGATATTATGTATATCTATAAATGTAGGTATACCTACAACCAAACATACATTTTGTACCTAACAATCATTTTGTTTCAATTTTATTACGTATTAATACCCATATATTTTCAATATTATGGCAAATTTAATATGTATGCATACATACCTAATCTATACCTTATACATATATACATTATTGTTTAATTAATACTTAAATATAGATACATTTACATATTCATGTATGTATGTAGGCATTGGACCGAGTAATTTACATATAAATTATTATAGGTAGGGTTAATTTTTTCAAATGGGATAGCATCTACCTACATACCCATATAACCTACCTCGATACTGTCAGAGATGCACTTGGCCATTTTTTAAAATAACGCCGTAGGTATTTTTTTTATTTTAATTTCCCTTTTAAATTCACAATCTCCAATCAGATTCCCGTTCAAAACTGAAATGCAAATAAAAAAAGTTCCCCTGGAAAGTGGAGGGTCAATAAAAAAAGGGACCAGCAGCCATCTTATACAATACATCAACTGCTGCATTGAATGTATGCAACCGAATCGGCAGCATATGCTGTGTCGATTTGAGAATAAATGCACCAATCCAGAGAGCATGCAATTCATTATCAAAAAGGAAAAAAAAAGTGTTATGCGATTTGTGTGTGCAAGTGCATCAGAAAACTATTGTTGCACACTTGCACAATGCAACCTGACGCATGCACATTGAAAAAGAGCTTTATTTCCCCTGAACACTTGTTTGATATCTGCCTGCACACAGTCTTAATTTATATAATTTGTATAACACACCGTCGCGTCGCACCCTCTATAACCAAATCCAACCCAACCACAACGTGATAGGTGTTGACTATAAAGTGCATAATCGGTTGATATAATAATATTCTCGTCATGAGTTCCAACAGGGCTGTCGAAGATATTAAGTAGGTACTAAATTTTATCAAAAATAATCCCCGATTAGGGAAATTTCAAAATTGATCCATTTTAATAAATTATAGTAGCAATAGTAGGTAGTTAACAGGTAGGGCTAGGATTTCCATTGATATTATTTATGAGAAACTTTAGAAACACAGAAATAAAATAGAAACACGAATCAATCAATTTGCTTTAAAATGGCATTTAATCGTTAGTGCATATTTTTGTATATTTTATTATAAATGAGGCACTTCTTGCAGCTGATAATCTGTTAAGCAAGCTCAATAATCCCGATTTGAAAAAGTGTTTGTTTGACGTAAAAACTAAATTAATAAAATGTATAATTTATTAATTGAACAAATAAGATCCGATTCAATGCGGTTTTCTGGTCAATGTTGTTTTTTGTGTTTTAATCGAAATAAAGACTTTTATTTTTCTGTTTCTATTGATGTAATTTTGTGTTGCTCGATAGTAAAGACTGAATTTGTTATATTTATTAACCTACATATTACTAAATAATAATACTTTCCATACAATAATACTTTCTATGTAAAACAAGGGATATGGTTTGAAATGCATATTTTACATTTTTAAGAACATATTTTAAGCGCATATTTGGCCTTTTAAGTGCATGGAAATCCTAGCCCTAGTAATATAGATATATGGTGATTCTTACAACAAGATGCGATACAGAGCTAAACTAAACAGTGTAGGTAGAAACAAAATTGTACTGGACACGAATTATTTCATCCCGCTTAGGTGAAAGGCAATTTTGTATAAGTTTTACTTGCGATTGTAGGAAAGTTTTGCATTTGCCAAAAAATATAACTCGAGATTTTGATCAAATTATACATTACGATGATAGTGAACATCAAAACAGTGGGTTCCTCGATTCTATATGTAACGCAGGGACATAGCTCCGCGGGACTTAATTCCAAAATTCTTTTTCTGGACTTATACCCCACTTCAATGAAGGATATCAGCAACACACTTCAAGATGTGTTAAGCCAAATACAAAGTTCGTACAATCGTACATTACAGCAGCTTTAATGAAATCGATTAATTGTCCTGAACAACGTGCTCAAATACAAGTATTTTTTTGTTATTATTTATAACTCATACTTTTTGCCTTAGACATGTTTCCCAAATGAATTCTTAATGA